>CM033733.1:808047-971893 GCA_019671005.1 Hibiscus mutabilis
GATTATTCAAAATTTCTAAAGTTTAATATGAATTTTTAAAAATTTTATGGGACCAAATTATTATTTTTAAATTTTAAGGTACTAAACTCTAGTTTTTTTTTTTAATTTTAAGAGATCATGGCTCCGAGAGGTCTCAAACTTAAAATAATTAATTACACCATATGTCTCAAAACTATGATCATCATTTTAAATTAGTTCTCAAACTTTTAAATGTTCTAATTTCATCCTCAAATTATAACTCTCATTCTAAATTGATCATCAAACTTTTGAACATTTCAGTTTCATCCTCAAACTATGACCCTCATTCTAAATTAGTGCCAAACTTTTAAACATTTTAATTCATTCCCATATTTATCAATATATGCAACATTAATTATCGTTTATGTCGCCTCAAATTATTACATAATATACACCAATGTTTATATGACAGGTACCATTTCTTAAAGATTTTATTAGCAGTGGATGTGATTAGAATATATAGATAGTTTGGGATGAAATTGAAATGTTTAAAAGTTTAGGGATCATTTTAGAACGAGAATCATAGTTTGAGGATGAGATTAAAATATTCAAAAGTTTAAAGACCAATTTAAAACGAGAGTTATAGTTTAGCGATATGTGGTGCAATCAGCTCAACTCAAAACGGAAATGAATGTTTTCATCATCGGAGGGGAATAAAGTTTGAAATTTTACCTCATCGCCATCTTCAAAGCAATTGAAGAGATGAAATGTGCAATTGGGTTTCACCTTGAACCATTGAATTGAATCTGCATCACCATACCGAGGCATTATGCCGATCCTTGCATCTCCTTCCTTTTCATATTTGATCAATCTACATGTCAAGATTGCTAAACTTTTAGAACAAAAACAAACAATTTTAGGCTTTAAGAAAATGAAGTTTTCTATAAAGAGTTCAACTCACGGCCCTCCACCAACAAGTCTCTTCAAGTCTATACATAAAGGCTGGTCCATGAATACATTGTACCTTACAAAAGGAAAATGGACATCAGATTTTGTGTATGTTTTATATTAACAAAAGGAAAATGGACATGGTTGATACTATATTGATATTTTTTTGGGTAAATTATGTAAATCATCACTAAATTTTATTCTTAAATCTATTTTGGTCATTGAAGTTTCAAAACATTCAATTTACTCAATGAAGTTTAGACGTTGAACGTTTTTTGTCACTCTTTTGTTAACTTTTTGACGATGTTCAAGGACGGAACTAGGGGTGCTAGGGGCAGCCGCACCCCTAAAAATTTCAAGTTCCCCTATATTTTATATATTTACTTTGTATTTTCTATTGTTAATCTAATTTTGCACCCCTAAATTTTGTAAATTTTAACCCCGTACATTTCTAATATAGCTTCCTGATAGTTCACACCTCTTACATGAAATCTTGGGTCTATCCCTGATGACGTTCATTTACCTGCGAACGAGAAACTTCTCCGAGATCCGAACGGTAAAAAGCTTCATCGACATGAGGGAAGCAATATACTGAGAAACGGGCGGAGAAAGGAGATCGACAAGAGAGAAACCGAAATATTTTTGCCCGATTCATGGACTTCGGGCACTTTCTAACGAAATAGAGGTCAAATTCGGACTCAGAGGACGAGACGAAACGACTGGTGAAATTTGGTACCGAACAACCATCATCTACAGTGCACGTCCGAGGATGGTGAACAGTGGAGTAACAAAAACGTTCAATCTCTAAACTTTAGTGAGTAAATTGAACGTTTTGAAACTTCAGTGATCTAAATAAGTTTGAGAGTAAAGTTGAATGATGATTTACGTTAAAGAGAGGTGAGAGTGTCAACTAAGAACATTTAACCACATGCTCTAGAGATTGTTAATGATACTATTGTAATATTTAGAAGAATAGTAATAATACCTTTGTGTAACTCCGATTTCATGGCATAGGGTGCACCTATTTAGTTTCAAATCCGCTTTGTGGATCAATTTCTTTCCATCAGCTGTAGTGAAATGAACACACTTTAGAAAGTGGGCAACCCGTCAGGCTCTGTTCAAGGATGATACTTCAACGGAAATACCTGAAATAACTCCCACTTCAGCAAAAGGCTTAGTTGCATCAATCCCCATAATAACTAGCTCCCCACTGCCCGGTGCTTTCTGGCGTTCAATTATCATATGAATTCTGATTATATCTAAATTCAAACTGTATCATATCTTTAAATGAAAAGAGAAGTTCTATAGTTATTTTTTATATCTATAATATTCGAATTCTGGACCTTTCTAAAAGATATATATATAGCTTAATATCAAAATAAGTGCCTAAATTACCATTTTTCCTTTTTAGGTGCCTAATTTTTTATCCTTTTAGGTTCCCAAACTATCTTTTTTTTCTTCCTTTTAGGTGTCTAAATTTTTTTTGCCCCTTTTAGGTTCCCAAACTATCATTTTTAGTCAAAATAGGTGTGTCGGTTTGACCTTAAAAGGGGTAAAAAAGTTTAGGCTCCTAAAAAGAGTAAAAAAGTTTAGGCTCCTAAAAGGGAAAACAAGATAGTTTGGACACCTAAAAGGAGCAAAAAAAGTTTAGGCACTTAAAATAAAAAAATTGGATAGTTTAGGCACTTATTTTGACATTAAGTCTGTATATATTTATATATAGTTGTTGCGGGGCTTAATACCAAAATAAGTTCCCAAACTATCCTATTTTTCTCTTTTAGGTGCTTAAACCTTTTTTTTTTGCTCCTTTTAAGTGCCCAAGCTATCTCGTTTTTTCGTTTTAGGTGCCTAAACTTTTGTTTGTCCCTTTGGTGCCTAAACATTTTTTGATCAAAGTAGGTGCCTCAGTTTAACCTTAAAATGTGTAAAAAATGATAGTTTGGATACCTAAAAGGGGTAAAAAAAAGTTTAGGCACCTAAAAAAGAAAAATATGATAATTTAAGTACTTATTTTGACATTAAACCTTGTTGCAGAGAAAGTGAAAGAACCTTTGGATGAGAACAAAATGGCCTGTCCCAAGCTCCATTAACATCCCACTCATTCAAAGTTTGTAGCGTAAGGATTTCTATCTCTTGAGGTTTGTGATTTTCGGCAATTGAGTACATCTTCCCAGCATGCTCAAATACATTGGTGTTGCTTATCTCTTTGTTTACTTTACCAAATCTCAACTGAGGCAAATGTAAAATGAATCGAACACTTAAAAAAAGCAAATATCCTTGCAATTTAAAAGGTAATAGATAATTAAAATAAGGATGGTCCGAAGGGATGGGGAGCAGTTGTCCCCTTGGAAACTTGAAATTCGTATATGATTTTTTTATGTATTTTCTATTGAAAGTTTATTTTCATCTCCTAAAATTTTATAAGTTCGACACCTAACATAAAATCCTGCATCTGTTCCTGCAATCTACACTTGTTAGATCTCTTCTAAGCTATTTCTATAAACAGGAATGACAATTAGACGAGAAAATTTTCTGTTTTCTAAATCAATTTTTCACTTAAATAAAAAATATATTTCTAAAATTAAAAGAGTCATTTCAGTAAATACATTGGAGCGGACCGTAGGGACAGAGCTAGAATTTTGTTTTAGGGGCCCAAATAAATTTAAAATCTCGGAGGGAGTTAAAACATAAATTTTCCAAAATTCTAGAGCTAAAATTATAATTTTTTGAGGGACCATCGTAGTAATATTACCATTTGAATATGTGGAGCAAGGCTCCTGCCTACCATGTTAAACAAATAAGCCGACAAAACAGCCGGCGAGTCCCCTTCTATGGCAGGTAGAAACGACGGTTTGTTCCGTCGTTTTTCGAGCTTGAACGTGTCGGTTTCAACGTATCTGTTTTTATAAACGACGGTCCACCTCCCCTTAGGGCCTTTGCAAAAATATAAAGCATGAAGCATTCCTTCTCCTTCTATCCATGTGTTGCTTGAGCTCCCAAATATGGAACTTGTTGATGTTAATGCTCCGAACATGGGGTTTGGTCCTACAATTATTACAATCACCAAGGACCCATTGAGAAATGTTCCAATTTGCAATCACAATTGAATTATAAGGGTTAAAATATGTCGCCAGTCCCTTTATTTTAGCAAAGTTCGAGTCTTACGTTTTCAGTTAAAATTGAATTATTGATAATTAAGGACTGAAAATGTTATCATGTCATGGGACAAGGACCTTGCGTGCCCTGATTGATGACAAATTTTGACTACCATGTAAACACTTGGACTAGGATATTTTACTTCTTAAGTATATGGACTGATTCTCAATTTGTATCTAAGTACAAGGACTTACTACATATATCGACCAATTACATACTCAAAAGTAGTGGTTTATCCAATTAGTCCAGGTCATAGAATAGGTATAATAGCAAAAAATCCCTCAATGTTTTTCATATTTTTCAATTGTGACTTTAAAGTTTTTCTTTATTAATTTTAATATTAGTTTTACTTTATAAGTAAATTACGTAAATATCACTGAATTTTACCATCAGATATATTTTAATTACTTAAGTTTCAAAACGTTCAATTTACTCGCTCAACTTTCAAACTGCATCTGTTTTGGTCACTCTCTGATGACATGAATTATTTTATTATTTTTTGATTATAACATGTAAGTTTTATTAATATTAAATGCCAAATATAAATTAAAAATAAAAATAAAAAACCTAAATCATACCTCTAAACTCAAACTTTAGACCCCAAATTGTGACCCTCCTCTCCACCCTCACCCTCGCACCGGCGAACTTAGTTACTTACTAAATTCCATAAACTGAAATGCTAAGTTTGAATTTGAAGTTAAATTGGTGAAGAAGAAAAAAAGTTAAATTTTAAGTAAAAATGTAATGGGATTAAAGAATGCTAATATGTAGAATGTAGTGGGTAACCAATTGATTAACCATAATGCTGGACATCAACTTGTCTTTTACCTCTACAATATCATAATAAAGCACTCATTTTGAAGGCTAAGCTAGCTTCTGAAGGCTAGAGATTGGGCTGACGCAGATCTACCAACAATTCCCAACACTAATCCTCAATATCGCCTCATTCCCCCGACAAAGTGGTTGAATTGATCCATCAGGAACCGAGGGTGCGCGACGAGATAGCAAATGTGTGCGACAGAGCAAGCCTAGAAACAGAGCATGACAATTTGGGGGTGAGAGTGAGAGTGGGGTTCTGATTTGGGGTTAGTTGGTGTTTTAATTTGGGGGTGAGGCCGCCGATTAACTTCTGTTTGCCGGTGTGAGAGTGATGCCGTCGACAGTGAGGGTGGAGAGGAGAGTTATGGTTTGAGGGTATGGTTTGAATTTTTTTATATTTTATTTTTAATTTTAAATCATATTTAGCATTTAAAATTAATAAAATTTACCTGTCGTAATCAAAATAATAATAAAATAATATATGTCATCAGAGAGTGACTAAAACAGATGTAGTTTGAAAGTTGAGTGAGTAAATTAAACTTTTGAAAATTCAGTGATCAAAATAGGTCTGAGAGTAAAATTTAGTAATAATTTATGTAAGGCTTAAGGGTCACTTTTGCCCCTGTAGTGATCCCAGTTTATCGATTTTGCCCCTATGGTATTTTCGCATCAATTTAGCCCCTGAAACAGTTGAATTGCATCACTGTTTGCCCCTTGATTGGCAGAAGCCAACATTGACCGTTACAATGCTGACGTGAAGGTCACTAGTGCTGACGTGACAATTAACGGTGCTGACGTGACAGTCCACGTGTGATGACGTGGCAGTCCATGTGTGAAGATGGCGTGAAAGAGTGGCAAAATTGATTTTCTGGTTGAGTACGAATGCAAAATTTTATACACATACTTTTATGATTCATAATCATTTTATATTGATAAGTTTTTTTATTAGAGTTTAGAATTTAAGGTTTGCAATTTAGAGTTTCAGATTTTTAGGGTTTGATATTTAAAAATTAGTATTAGACTGTAGAATTTATTCCAAATTTTAATTATTGAATAATTTATAATTTATTAGCTTATGATATTTTAATTTTATAATTTTTACTTATTTTTATATTTTCTGTTTTATTTTTAGTCATATATTAATAAAATATTTTTAAATATTTTTATATTTTAGTATTTTACTCATATTTTTTGCCTAAAAATTAATTTTGCCCCTCTGTCACGTTATCTTCATATGTGAACTGTCACGTTAGCGTTGTAAACTTCTACGTCAGAAAATATAAAAATATAAAAAATGTTGGCTTCTGTCAGTCAAGAGGCAAACAGCGATGCAATTCGACTACTTTAGGAGCTAAATTGATGCAAAAATACTATAAGGGCGAAATCGATAAATTATAACTACTACAGAAACAAAAATGGCCCTTAAGCCTTTATGTAGTTTACCCTACTTTTTTTTTCAAACAAGCCCTTTTTGAATGGTCAACCAGGGCTAGATGTATATATAATTTTGAGGGTGTAATTAACACCACTAAAATATCTCCCAAACCCATTACAAAGTATAAGAAGCTAGAATTTTTCATAAAAAATATTAGAATTGACCCATTTGATTTGTTGGGGTATGAAATTAATAATACTATGACAATATATACGATATTAAATTGACCTCACTATACGGAGGTCCTAACTCCGCCACTGTGGTCAATTGATGGTTAACAAACGATAAACATTTTTGTTGACATGACATGACAACGTTAAAAGCGCAATAGAAAAAAACAAGCGAATGTTAAAGGCTTTTTTGCTATTATGTTTTTTAACTCTTGATTTATAATTTTATTTTTAATGTGTGAGATCATTTTATAGATATATTATTCAATGGATAATCGTAAGTAGAGTGATGAATGATTTGTATATAAATATATTTATCTTGTGATACTTCATCAAGTGGTGAATTTTAGTTGTTTTATTTATAGAAATATAAAGTTTTAAATCAAGCGTGAAAAAATATAATAACAAAAGAATCTTAATATTTTCTTTTTTTTTTCAATTAGATTCGCAACGTTGTCACATCACGTCAACAAAAATATTGACCGTTATTTTACTGTTAATTGACCATCCAGAAAAGACATATATGAAGGGAAAATAAAGAAACTTTAAGATTTCAAATTAGAAAATAAAAGATTTAAGGATATGATTGAAAATAATGGTAAAAGTTAAGGGCCTTCTTACTAATTATGACTAGAATTTCAGTTTTTGGACTGTAATGATTGAGAAGGCATCAACTTAGACAACATAATAAATATTCTACAAGTTCAGACCACAAAAGGAAAGTTTACTCAAGTTTTTTAAATTTATTGTTGATTAGAATAATGATAGAAATTTATGTGCCTACCATCTTGTCTTTATAAATGTCTACAATTGTCACTAAAAACGTAGGTACAAACGAGACACTAAATTCTTAAATAAGAATAAAAATTCAAATAATAGAAATTAAATTAGGAGAATCGTCTTATAATAAATTTCTACGATGGCTTTAATTAGTTAATTAATAAGTTAAATACTGATAATTATAATAAAAAGGGATAAACTACACCAGATACCACTAAACTTCAAGTTTAGTATTGATTATACTACCAAATTAAAAATTGATATTATTTAACATTGAACTTTAGTTTAGGCTTCGATTATAGTGTTGGATCATTAAATTTGATGACATGGACAGATCTTAATAGTCTGCATGCAATGATGTGGAGAGATCTTAACAGTCCAGTGGTATAATCGAAGCCTAAACTAAAGTTTAATACTAAAATAATATTACTTTTTTTTGTTTAAAAATATGTTTCATACTAAACTTAAAATTCAGTGATATCCGATGTAGTTTATCCTAAAAAAATTGCAGGCATTGCATGTAGTATCAGACCAACTTAACCATTGGTCAATGTTTTTAGTTGGTGTCTTGTAAGAAGCCTCCTCGGAGAAAAATGCCATACAAGACAGGTTCTCCTTGTAAACTTAGTGAATATAGGGACTGAGAGCATAATTTGACCTATTTTTTAATCCTAAAGTAAAGTTGCTCCTAAAATTTAGCGGATGGATTTCTTAGAAAACATCTTCCTATTCAAACAAATATATGTAATAATAGAGTGATTATATCAATGACAAACCGTTTCTTATGTAGACGCCCTCCGCAAAATCATCCGGTATGTCCCCTCCGATGTCGGCGACACGAACGCCTGCTTCCAACTCATCCACCGGAGCAAAATTACTCTGTAAAACGACTCTACCGGATGTTAATATCTCAACAAACCTATAAAATTTAACCCGAATTCGAAACGACCCGAAATGAACGTACCTGAGATGGGAGCAATGGCTGATCGGCGAACTCAAACACCGAATCAACAAATGCATCAACAAGGCTGCGAGAAGTGTTCTTTACACCCGCGTTTATCCGCAGGGGAAGCTGCTGTATTTCTTTCCAAAATGGCTGCCAAAAGAGGAAACGAAATCAATGGTAACTTTGCCCCGAGAGGAAAATCTATGCGTTTCGGGTTTCGAATCAGTCGAAAACCGACCTTAAACGCCGAGGAAAGTGTGGACTTGAAGTGATCAAAGTTGGGTGAAGAAGTTGAAGGCTTTTGAACAGAGCAATGCACATGAAACTGCAAACCAGACGATGCCATTTGATTCGATCTATCTTCACATTCTGGTTTTCTGAAGCCATTAACATATAGAGAAGCTGTTGTCTTGTCCAACTTGTAAACAAAGTGTTTTTCTATTAATAAAAAAATAGTTTTAATAATCACATTGGCGGATTAATGAAGGTGGAGGGCATGTAGATCATTGGACGTTTGACCATTGTAACATAAAATTCCACACTTTGTCCTTTGGTTAGGCCGATAACTTGGATGGATTTCAAGTTTGCATTATTTGGATTTTGATAATTTTGGATTTATGTTGATTTTAGGTTCAGATTATTTATGGTTTAGGTCAGTTTTAAGGTTGTGAATCCAGTTAATTCTGATTTTTCTATTCGAGTTTGACTCTTGGGTTCAAATCATTATGTATTTGGATCATTTTGGGTCTATATCATTTCAGATTCGAGTCATTTTCAAGTGGTTTAAGGGGTAATTTTTTCCCCGTAGTAATATCAAACAAGCAATTATGTATATCTTTTGTATTTCCATCATTTTATCCATTGTAGTTGTTTAAAAATTAAAATCAACAATATTAACCTATTAAAAAATAATATTGTCGTCGTTTTATTTGATAAATTCTAATCCTAATTATTTCTAGAGGCAATGAAGGAGGTATGTGGGGGTGGGGAGGGGCAATTGCCCCAACGCCTCAAGATTTTTTTCCAGCTTTGTCCTCCTATATAAATTTCTTTACAAATTGGTTTATTTTTTTTAATTTGTCTCACACTTTCAAATATTTATATTTTGCTCCAACCCCAAATCATAGCTCTGTCCCTGTCTATAGGGTAGGGAAGAGAAGGAGGACTCTAGGGGAAGGACGTGTGTGCTCTTAGTGGGTCTAGAACTCATGACCTAAGAGAATATGATGGATAGTTTGGCCAACAGGTCAAATATGTTTGTTCATTATCACTTATTTTCAATAATTTCATGAGATATGGTTACAAAATAATATATGTTTATTAATCTTAACACTTCAATAATACGTCATGCAAACAAGTTACTCGAACTCATATCACCTAAAGATAAGAACATTAGAAAATTAAATACAATTCCACTTTGTCTATTATGCAAAATTTATCGTGCTATTGTTTGAGGCTCGAATATTCTACCAAAGTATTGACTTGTATACTTTAGAAAAAAAAACAAGTAATTTGGGATAATTTTTTTTAAAAAAAAATTAGTAATCAGATAATTTATTTGTTGGCAGTATTAGAATGTACAAGTAATTTGGAATATACCTTTCTTTGTTTTGAGATTTACCCAACTTCTTAGTTTGGAATTAATTTTTTTTTAATATTAACGCGTATGATTTTTTTGAACAGTCTAAAGGTGATTATAGCGCGTATGATTTATTATATTTGGATTACGACAACAAGATTTCTATGTGAGTTTATATTCGATAAAAGCTTAATTTATTAAAAAATCATTTCATATATTTAGAGAACATATATATATGTCTACATATGTATATAAAAGCAGTTTTTATACACGGATATTTTAAAAAAGTTGAAAAAAAATAAATATCATAATACAAGGTTCAGTAATTATATCAATCGAACTCACAAAATAAGTGTTTTTAATAAACAATAAAGGATTAAAAATCGAAATTAAATTCAATTGATTAATATAATAACTTTGAATTTTATATCATCATATGGATTACAAGTGTAATGGAGATTATGATTGAAGAAGAAATTTAGACCATTCTTTAATTGTTAATAGCAATCAACAATGTGACAAGTCTAAAAAAAACATGATAAACTTGCATGTTTCCCATTTATCATATTCCGATTTATGGGAAATAATTAGATGCTTTATGCTTACCTAAGCCTATATGTAGACTTTTGTATGCTCTCCTATTATAATTTTTTTATGAACAAAATATGGATGGTTTACCTAATCCTATAATGGTTTTTTTTTTTTTTATCTTTAAAATTATTAGTTAAGTTAGTCACTTTGAGTATATAGATAATAAGTTCATCCTCCTAAAACACCTGGTGTATTTTTAGAGTAATTGTTTTATGCATAAGCACCTTATTTTTTAGGGTTTGAGGGATACTGTTTAGAGTTTAGGGCATAGGAGTTTAAGTGTATCTGTTTTGAATTTAGGGGCCGTTGATAGAATTTTGGGTTTAAAGTTAAAATTTAGGGCTTATAGGTTAAAATCCGACCATATTATCCTAAGACCTAAACCCAACCCTAAATTCTAACCATATTACCCTAAAAACCTAAACCCTTAAACTAAAACTCTAAACCCTAAAATTAAAACACTTGTGAAAAAAAAAAATTTCCACCACCTGTGTATGGGATAATAATTCGTATTTTTAATAGTAAAAGCTCACGCACCTCTTTTCTCATCTCTTTACTTGGCCGACAGCAGTACCAGCCTTAGTGCCGGTCATCGTCTGTCGGTATTTGTTTTCTTTACTTTCGCATACCTCGCTTTGACTTGTTTTTTTCGTTGGTTTTCTTTTAGATTTTTATATTAGAGTCTATCTGTTTCGAGTTCCTATTTCTCGCACATATTGTCGTGCTTGTTTTTCTTGCCTTTGTGGCACATTATTCCTCTAACTCGTGACACGTCTCTACCTTATGACACGTTATTCACATACCTTTGTGATAGATTTGCGTTCGTGTAGGGTTTCTCACGATGCTCGGTTTTGATGCGTGATTGTCGGTGGTTGTTTATTAGTTTGATCCCCTATTGTGGTTGTTTGCCGATGGATTCATATCTATTTAGCGAAGTAGCCTACAAGACTTTTGGTTTCGCTTACCACTCCATCACTTATCAAGCGTCTAGTTGGATTGAAAGAGTTTTGTTTATGGTTGCTGCGTTTTTGTTGATGATGTTTATTAGGGGATTCAATTTTATATCTTGTGTGTTGGCAACTCCTCTGGTCTTTTGCCATTCAATGGAGCATCCGCTTATCTATCTGAGCAACAATGAGAACATCCATTACTAGCGTGACTGAATTTTTCCTCTTTCGGGAAGGAGGAGAGCCTTTCATTGTTTTCTCTTTTCAATTTTCTTTATTTTTTGTTGTTCGTTACGGATATTTTCTTGTTTGAAACTCTTTGTTTGGTTCTCTTTCTAAATAATAAAAGTTAATTGACATTATCTTAAAAAAATAGTAAAAGCTCTCAGTTGATATCATCCTCTCTTTCAGATGATGGGTTCAATATCCGGAACAAATTTTCCTTCTCTTTCCTCTAGGTAGTAATTGTTAAAATAATATAGTAAAATTGATTCAATGATAAAATCTCATTCTAACTCTCATCAAAAAATTATACTCCCCTAAGTATGATTCCTATCTTCGTTCATGTGTGTTTTATATGCGAGTCTAATCAAGTCACACTAAAATTTATCTAAAGGATAATAAACGAAAGTCTATCTAAAATAATCCTTACATAATTGTTGATCACTTATGTGAGCAATCCCTTTTGGATGGTTATTTTTGGACTGTTTAGAGGGTAAAGGCGTGGGGTTCAGGTTGCCTGTTCTCAGATGTTTGGTCTGAATTTTCTAGAGCTTGTCCCTTGTTTGAGGATGCATAGCTTCTTATAAAGGGCTGGATGAGGTGAAGGCACGCGTCGATCAAGTAGGACATGTGTTTTGGTGAGTTGAGTTCATTGTAACTCGGATATTGACACGGATTACGTGCATCATCACGTGACCCGAATGACACTCACATGTCTAATCTGCATCGAAATAACTTTGACCCTGCCGATATGTTCAAAGAGGATTGTAACTGGGTATTCGCAGGTTGTGGTTCGCTGATACCAACAATAATCATGTATTTGTAAGAGATATTTGTAGTTTTATTTGTGCAAAAACTAACACATTAGTTTATAGTGGATTGATCTTTTAAACTTTTTGAGATGATAAATGTAGGCTAAAAGGGTCAAACTATGTTCAGAGTAGGCAATTATATTATTCACATTAATTTCTAATATAATTTGGTCATAAAAAGCAATAAAAGTCAAATGTTGTTTGATAAATTGAAAAAAATTAAATGTAAAAAAATTAAAGTAAAGGGGGCTAACGGTTCGATAATAAAAATATAACAAATCGATACTGTATGTGATAGAAACATAACTTTTTCAAAACTAGTGACCAAAACCAAAAAGATTGAAAACAAAAGTGACTTGTAATGTTGTTTACCCATAAATAATTGATAATTAGTAGTTTTGACTTTTTTAATTAAGATCAATTAGTAAATAATTAGTTTTACTATATTGGTAAAGCCAGAATTTCAGTAAAACGGAAGCAGCGTTGAATCCTTAATGCTCTTCATTTCACTGTTTGGTTGCTCGGAAAAAAAAATAGTTCATCAAAGCAAAAGGAAAACGAAGATTATTATTCTATCTAGTTTTACAGCTGTGTACCTCTTACATAAGATTCCTTGCTTCTTCTACTTTCCTGAATTTGAGATTTTAGTTTTCATCATTTGTGCCTTTTACATCAAGTTGAAGAGTCAGAGTTCGGCCAGCGAAAATCGTAAGCATTTTCTCACTCTCCTTTTTAGTTGAAATTTGTGTTTCTGGTTGTTTCGTTAATTCTCTCTGTATTTTCTGGATCTCCATGTTTGATTAATAGAAAGATTTGGCGTTAGATCTGTATTCCGGTGGTTTGTATTCTCTACATCGTTGACTTCTTTCTGCTACTTGATTCGTTCGCTGCTAAAATTGATTCAGTATGCTGATTGCTGATTATGTGGTTATAAGTTTTTTGAATCTTTTTTTATACTTAATTTGAATTAGGTTCATGGACTAGTGAAGGAGTTTCAGTCTGAGTTAATCCAGGGACCGAGAAACACAATGCAGTGATGATATTTAGCATTGGAACTGAGTTGAGAATAAGTCGAGTTGTTTTTCAATGGGACATGAACTCAAATCTCGGTTTCAGTTAGATGGCAGGAAATTGATATGGCTTATAGGAATTATGTTTGTCGTGATTATAAAACTCCAGTATCTTGAGGTTCCATATGGGAATGTGTTGTCGACATCCTTTCCTTACGGCAAGGTTTCAGTTGAGGGACAAAGTAGTTTCTTAGCTGGTGCTCCATCATTTGCCGAGTCTGGGGTGCCGACACGTAATGTGACTCATTCGAACAGTTTGGAGTATAATGGAACATATACTGGTAATGAGAAAGCTCAGGATAATGAAATCTCTGAAGAAAGGGACACGGATTTGAATAATGATGCTATATCAGAAACATATGTGGGCTTGGAAATATCTTCTACATTCAAGGAAGGTAGTCCAAACGAGTCTTCAACTGAGGAATTGGTAGAATTAAATAAGAATTCTGCAGTGGATTGTGCTAAAAGTTCCAAAAATAAGACTACAGCGGAGGAGGCAGGTGCTGTTAATGAAACAGCTTATGATTTTAAGACCTGTGAAGGAAAGCAAAAAGATCAGAGTAATGATTTCATATCAGAAGTAGGCTTGAAAAATTCTTCTATATCAGATAATTATATCAATTTTTCAAGGGAGTCTTCGTCTGAGGAATTTGAAGACTATCTTGAAAGTTACAATAATAGGACGGTTGCAGAGGAGGCTAGCAAAGATGAAGAAAGGGACACAAATTCACCAATAAAAAATACCTTAGAGAAAGGTGTTGAGGCAAGTATTAGGAACCCTGTTGTGCCTGTCAGTTCCGGTATATCTTCTGTGGAGCAACATGTGACGCCAAGGTTTGACAAGAAAGGAAAACTAGAAGAGATTAAGAATATTTCCACCTCATTGGGTGATGAGCATTCTCCCCAGAGAACTCCCAAGATGAAGAAAAATCCTGAGATGCAACCTGCAGTGGCCACGATAGCTGATATGAACACTTTGTTTTATCAAAGTCGTGTTTCATATTATTCCATGGTATGCTCAAACATTTTGTTTTCCGCTTTTTTCCAAGGAATGAATTTATTCATAAACTTCATTGTTTTGTTCTGTCTCCATTTTTTGCAGACGCCAAGACGGCCTTCAGCGGCAGACAAAGTGCTATTAAATGCAAGATTACAGATTGAGAATGCACCTATTTTAGAGAATGATAAGCAACTTTATGCGCCTCTTTATCGGAATGTTTCTATGTTCAAAAGGTATATTGTGGACTCTATATTCTTTTTCATTTTTAATCATTACATTAAAAGGTATTACAAGACAGTGCTGGTTGAGTAGAGATTGGTAAGATGGATATATGCAAAAACAGGAAACAAAAGAAATAAGTTCACAAAGAGAAGTGGAAGTAGCCAATCAAATCTAAATGAAGGATCTTAAATCAATAGATCATTAATTGATGTAGAAGGGATAAAAGCATTAGAGTTTGGCTGAAATCATGAGTGAGTACTATTAGTCAAGAAGAGTAAATGAAGAGTAAGATAGAGCTTGCATAATGTAGGGAAAAGATTCTGAGGTTTCTCAATGGTATTAGAAACTTGAATGAGTTTTAAGTTAATATCTCTGAATAATTTCTTCTTTAGGACCATATGAGTGAGATTTCAATGTGTAATATTTAATACAGAAAATCTGAACCCAGACAGCCTTACACTTGCTTTATTCCTTTAATCAGCACAGCAGTACTAATATGATTTACAATGTTACACGTGTGGCGTTTCTAATCTTCTTCCTTTTCCTTTTCCATGTTAAGAAAGGTAAAAACTTTCATATTTGTTGATTTTAGTGATAGTTTTCTTGCAAACCTAGCCATGTTAAATTGGCTTACCGAGTCCATTTGGGAAAAAAGTGAAATACGGATCCTTTAGTGGAAATAGGTAGGTGAAATTAACCACTGAAGAAGAATTTTGTTGCAATAACTCTTTTTATTATTTTGTGCTAAAACAAAACTAGTTACTTCTACTCAAGAGCATAACGTATGGACAATTTACATCATAAATTGCAGGAGCTATGAATTGATGGAAAGCACACTCAAAGTATATGTTTACAAGGAAGGAAAAAGACCTATATTTCATACCCCGGTTCTCAAGGGTATTTATGCCTCTGAAGGATGGTTCATGAAGCAACTGGTCACCAATAAAAAATTTGTTACCAAAAAACCAAGAGAAGCCCAACTGTTTTACTTACCTTTTAGTTCTAGAATGTTAGAAGAAACTTTATACGTCCCTGATTCTCACAATCAAGACCCCCTTATAGAGTATTTGAAGAAGTATGTGGACATGATTGCAGCAAAATATCCTTTCTGGAATAGAACGGAAGGAGCTGATCATTTTCTGGTTGCTTGCCATGACTGGGTATGCTTTTCATGCTTTCTTGGTTTCTACTTTTTTATTTCCTGGCATTTGAACCACTTAAGCTCTTTGACTGTGTTACAATTGGCATGCTAAAACAGTTTATTTTCTTCAGTTGTAAGTTCGTGTTTCGATTTTTTGAAAATGTTGCGAGGAAAAAAAAGCGAGTAATTTAGTCATTGTATGTGTTTTAAAAATGTTAAATTTTATTACGGATGGACTAATTTATTCTTCAACATATAGTATGAGGACCTATTAGGTAGTTTTAACTTTTTGTCATACACTATCTTCTAATAAACGTTACTTTCTCAGGCACCATCTGAAACAAAGGAATACATGGCCAACTGCATAAGAGCCCTCTGTAATTCCGACATCAGAGAAGGCTATATTTTTGGGAAGGATGCATCTCTTCCCGAGACCACCATTTTTAATCCTCAGAAACCTCTAAGAGCCCTTGGTGGCAGGCCTCCATCTAAGAGATCAATCCTAGCTTTCTTTGCGGGAGGCATGCATGGTTATCTAAGGCCAATTCTATTACAACACTGGGGAAACAACAAAGACCCCGACATGAAAATCTTCGGCCAAATGCCTAACCGTAAGGGTAAAATGAACTACGTCCAGCACATGAAGAGCAGCAAGTACTGCATTTGTCCGAGAGGTTACGAGGTCAACAGTCCACGAGTGGTAGAGGCCATTTTTTATGAATGTGTTCCGGTGATCATATCTGACAATTTTGTTCCTCCTTTTTTCGAGGTTTTGAATTGGGAATCGTTCGCTCTCTTCATTTCGGAGAAGGATGTTCCGAATCTGAAGAAGATCCTCTTGTCGATCCCGGAGGAGAGGTATCTGCAGATGCAGCTGAGCGTCAAAAAGGTACAACAACATTTCCTTTGGCATCATAGACCCGAGAAGTATGATATATTTCATATGATTCTGCATTCAGTTTGGTATAACAGAGTATTCCAAATGAAATCCTAACTTAGTTTCTTTGAGTACAAGAAATTATTTTCTTCCACTTTATATTAGCAGTATATAGATTGAGTGTATAATGTTGAAATATAAGTTTATATTTATTGATTCTTACTTTTAGTAACGTCAAATAATTGTAATAAATTAACAATTAAGAGTAATGTTATTTGAATTTAAACTTTAATTTAATTATTTATTTTATTATCCAGTCTGAAGAGAGAAATATCCTCCATTATTGTGTCATTATTGTCCGGTTTAAAGGCTTTTGATTCTGTTCTAATGGCGTAGCCACTGGCCTAGCTGTTCTTGATCTTAGCTTATTTCGATGCCCAGAAAGTACTTGAGCTCTCCCAAGTCTTTCATCTTAAAATGCTGGTTAAGAACACCTTTCAGTTCTGATATTAAACTAGCATCATTGCCTGTAATCGACGAATCATCATCGTAAATGAGCATGATGATGACCATATTCTCCCCTGCTTGTTGATAAAGTTTGCAAGCAAACCAATGTTGAAGAAGAGCTGCCGTAAGCTTGAGATTCCACTGTCTTGAAGCTTGCTTCGGGCAATACAGAAACTTTCGCAATCTACATACTCGAGACTCCCCCTCAGAAGCAATCTCACGATGAAACGGACTGGTTCATTACAAGAATCAACAAAATACAATTGTGATTCTTCTATGAGAAGAAAAATCATAAAGGGGTAAGTTAGCGTTGCTTTCATCATGTCATGACTATGCACGTGATATAATTTATAATATATAAATAAAAGAATACATTATATTATAAATTTAGAAATTAGATTGGATGGGTTTGGATTTTGAATGTTGGAGTCTGAGCCCAGCTCATAATTTAAATGTGCTTTATTTTTTATCTTAGGGGTTGGTATGGGGTGCTGCATGTCTAAGGTGCGGTTAAAAGACGACAAGTTTCGAAACTTGTCATCGAACTGAAAATGTTAAGACTTTTTTATAACACTTTCGATTGGTTTTTTGTTTTTTTATTTTTTCTGCAAGTATTGATACTTATTTTGTAAGTATCGATACTTAATTTTTTTGATAAATTTTCAGTTTGGGACAAAGTATCGAAACTTACAAAATAAGTATCGATACTTGTAAAAAAACTAAAAAAAGAATAACCGAAAATATTATCAAGAAGTATAACATTTTCAGTTTAAGGACAAGTTCCGAAACTTGTCTTTTAGCCGCACCTTAAACATGCCCCACGTCAAGTTTAGGGCCTAATATTTTTGGTCAAACCCTTCAAATTTTGGGTAAGCCTCCAAGCTTAGGCGGGTAGCTCAACCCTTTAACAGATCTAATTATGTGTAAAGTTGTGGATTTAATTCTTCAATTTCAATTTAGTTTTTATACTTTATCAAATTTAAATTTCTGGTACTGAATCAAACAGTAGCAGTGAATTTTATTGAATCGGATTCTTCTATTAATCCATATATTATATGTAAATTATATATTTAGTCTTTATCCTTTAATTTGATAATTTAATCTATTGTGATTTAATCGTAGTGTATGTAATATTTGAATCGAGACTTAAATTTTAGGGTAAAGAACACAAATGATCACTAAACTATCCCTATAAATATAAAATGGTCATCAAGCTTTCAAAAATTATATAATGGTCATTAAACTTCAGTTTTTGTTATAAAATGGTCACTGGGCCATTGTCGATAATTGGGAGACGTGATAGCTACTTAAATTTGTATAATAACATATTTAATACTCAATATTTGCACACTCAATCAATTTAGACATCAATAATGAGGGTTAAATTAGGAATAAATTGATTAAATGTGTCAATATGGAGGATTAAATGTTATATTATTTAAATTTCTGTAACTGTCACGTCACCTAATTAACGACGATTAACGGCTCAGTGATCATTTTGTAACAAAAACTAAAGTTTAATGCTCATTATATAATATTTGAAAGTTTAATGACTATTTTGTATTTTTAGAGATAGTTTAGTGACCATTTGTATACTTTACCCTAAATTTTAAATTTGAAGAACATAAGGACCAAAATGGTTTAAAACACGAGTTAAAAAATTTGATCGGAAAATATCTTTGTATATTCGTACACGTCTTTATCAAACATAAAAAGGAAAATGGGGGAATTTTCTCTTCCGTCTGTTTCCATCGAAACAAACAGAATATAAAAGAGGCCTGAGATTCAGCCTCAATTAGCGCAAGTCAAACCTAATGGACCCCACGGATACATAAAATGTTTAAAGTTCCTCCTCTGTTTCATGGTACTGTACTTTCACACTGCAAAAGAATCTGCAGCAGCTTCAAATCTTTCCCACAAACCTCCTTCACTTGATCCACCCACTATGCATAGTTTAACTCTTATTTCATTCTCTCTTTTGTTTTCAATTTGGTTTTTGTTTATTTATTTTTCTTTCGACTGAGAAATTTTCTCACCCATGGAGAACTATCAAATCCCATGATTCTTTCGGCTATATTTCGTGGTTCATCTTAGATGTTATTAGTCGACCTGTTTTAATGAACACACACGTGTATATATATAGGATCATTATAGCTGTTTTAACCATTTATTTACTTTCATCTAACAGTTAAAAAAAGTATGTATAGTATAAGTGAATCTTAACAAAGATATGATTCTCTTATAAAACTTGAAAGTTCTATCTTTTTAGACCGTGAAGGTAAATAAATGACTGAGATTGATGGTAGTGAGAAGATTATCACAACAACAAAACTTAAGGAAATAATCTTAGCAATTTATTTTCCCTCATTCAACCATGATAACGATTTTAAAAAGGTGTAAAAATAATTGAATTTTATGAATCCTAACCCTTTGTGTGTATGTATATATATAGATAGAGAAAAATACTTTGATACACAAGCCTTTCAATTTTAGTGTTTAGAGATTTAAGTTAGAGTTTAGAGCTTTAGGTTGTGGGGCGTAGAATTTAGTATTTATGATTAATTTAGAGTTTAGGGTTTAAGGTTTAGGTTTTAGGGTGTTAGGTTAAGAATTTAGGTTTTAGAATTTATAGTTTAAATAGGAAGAGTTATTTTTTTTTACACAGCTTGTATAGTGAAATATAATATATATATATATATATACACAAGCTTGTGTAAATTTTACACAACCCTTTTAATTTTAGGGTTTAGGGGTTTAGGTTAGGATGTATGGTTTAGGGGTTTAGGTTGTAGGGTGAAGAATTTAGGGTTTATGGTTTAAAATTTAGGATTTAGGGTGTTAAGGTTAGTGATTTAGGTTTTAGATTTTATAGTTTAAATAGGAATGATGCATCGTGCATGTAAGTTAAAAAGAAATGTTCTTTTTACCTTCATACATCTTATTCATGCATGTCAAGTAGGGAAGAGCCTTGGCAAGGGATTTGAGACCAGTCCTGTGTAAGAATATCATTTAAGTTCAGGTGAACTCTCACTTTTCTTCAGACTTCCATGATCCCATTATATCTTGCACTTGCCTACTATGGTTTGTTTGTTACTTATTCTTGCAAGCCAGCCAACCGATATAACTGTTTCGATGTTCGGATTATAGGTTCTTATGTTGTGACATGGATGGGAGTTTTCGACAGTTATGTCAAGCACAAAGCAGGAGGCTTCTCTTGTTGATGGCTGTAACACTTGCTTTAGTTGTAGCACTTCAATAATTTGAACTTCCATATACTAAAGTTTTTACATCTCTCTATGGAACTAGCAAAAATGGCAGCTTTCCTACTGGAAGGTCATCATCAAAGTCTTGGATGGTTGATAATGTCACACTTTCCAATGATTTTCACTCGAAAAATACAGAAAATGGAGCAGAGATCTCGAATATAGGCAAACAAACTGTTCGAGGAAATGAATCAGACAATCATATATCATCGAATATGAGCTTGGTGTTGGAGAATGGAGCATCAGAGCAGCAGAATGTTACTGCTAAAGATCATAATCCTTCATATGGTAGTGGAAGCTTTGTTGATCATTTTGCACCAACTGCATTGCCACCTATGGATTCGCAACCCATTCCCCGAGATACGAAGTTAAGAAGCTCTAAGTCATCAATGAACACATCACCAGCACCAGCACCTGCACCTGCACCTGCAAATGTTTATTTAAAAAATACAGTTGCTTCAGTAAGTAAGAAAGGGTCCGGTAAACCTAAACATAAGTCCAAGATGCAACCAAAGGTTGTCGTCTCAATATCTGAGATGAATGATCTGTTACTGCAGAGTCTTGCTTCACCGCATGCAGGGGTACGTATAGACTTATATCTGATAATCTGAATTGAATCGGTTTACTGGTAGTGTAATGTCAATTTCGTTTTAACTTGATTTCCGGATATGATTGCTTATAGGCATCGACATGGTCCTCAAATGTACAGCAGGAAGTAATTTCTGCAAAATCGCAGATTACGCATGCACTTGATACGAAAGACGATTCCGGCCTTTACCCTTCTCTGTATCGTAATGTTTCCATGTTTAAAAGGTATATGTTGTTCGATTAAAGCAGTGCACCAACTGGATTTGTTTCATTGTTAGAAGAATGTCATACTTTGCAGGAGTTATGAACTTATCGAGAGTATGCTCAAGGTTTATATCTACAAAGAGGGAGAAAAGCCGATTTTCCATCAAGGAATACTCGAAGGAATATATGCATCCGAAGGATGGTTCATAAAGCTCATGGAAGCCAATGAAAGATTTGTCACCGAAGACCCCGAAAAAGCTCACTTATTTTTCTTACCATTCAGTTATCGGTTGCTGGAATTAACACTTTATGTACCCAAATCACACAGTCGAAGCAACTTAATCGAGTACATGAGGAACTACGTTGACACGATCGCCACAAAACATCCTTTTTGGAACAGAAGCAATGGATCAGACCATTTTGTTGTTGCCTGTCATGATTGGGTAACGCTTTTCCCATTTTCTTACTAGAATTGTTAATTTCGTGTTGATGTCGTGTCACTTACGCTTCTGTTTTCAGGCTCCAGCCGAAACAAGAGGACATTTGCTCAACAGCATCAGAGCACTCTGCAATGCGGATATCGAGGTAGGCTTCACCATAGGCAAGGATGTTTCTCTTCCGGAAACGTACGTGCTTTCGGCCAAAGATCCTTTGAAAACTAAGGGAGGCAACCCTCCATCCGAGAGGCATATCCTCGCTTTCTTTGCAGGTCAAGTACATGGTTATGTTAGACCAATTCTGTTGAACCATTGGGGCAAAGACCCGGACATGAAAATCTTTGGCTCCATGCCTCAAATAAAGGGCCACAAAAACTACATCAACCTTATGAAGTTGCGGTTGCAGTTTTCATCAATCTGTTAACAGTTTACAAAATTGTTGACATCTTAATTAAGAAGTTGTGTATGATTTATTTAGTCTTAATTACTTATAATAATCCATAGTAAAGAAGAAATTATTAGATAGATCCGGCTCACCACGTCATCTATGGTCCATCCAATAATAACCACCCATGTCAGTGTAACTTTTAAATAACCACCCACTCTTTAATAACATGTAGGAAAGAGGTGAAGATTTACTTGAAAAAAATGACATGGAAAAATATTATTGGATGAGAACATAAATGACGTGGTGGCCATGCCCATCTAATAAATTTTCATAGTAAAGGGTAATTATTCCATACACAAGCGCCTTAGTTTTAGAGTTTATGGACATCGTTTAGGGTTTATGGTTTAGGGATTTAAGTATAGTAGTTTTGAATTTAGGGGTTGTTGATTGAATTTTGGGATTATGGTTAAATTTTAGGGTTTATAAGTTAAAACTTAAATCCCTAATCATATTGCCTTAAAACCTAAACCCTAACCCTAAACCTTAAATTCTAACCATGGACACTAAATTCTAAATCCTTAATAAACTCTAAACCCTAAACTAAAACCCTAATTTTGATAATAATCCATAGTAAAAATTCAAATCATTTTAGGATAATTATTTGATACACTAGCGGTGAAAACTTTTAGTTTTCACAAGTGACTTAGTTTTAGGGTTTAGGGACTCAATTTAGGGTTTAAGATTTAGGAGTTTAGGTTTAGTAGTTTAGAATTTTGTGGCTGTGAATAGAATTTAGGGTTTAGGGAATATAATTTAGGGTTTATAGGTTAGAAGCTAAATCCTAAACATATTACCTTAAAACCTAAACCCTAACCTCTAAACCCTAAATTTTAACCATAAACCATAAATTCTATTCACAATCACTAAATTCTAAACCCATACACCTAAACCCCTAAACCCTACACCCTAAACTAAGTTCTTAAAGCCTAAAACTAAGGCGCTTGTGGCTAGTGTATTGAATATAAATCTATCATTTTAGTGATAGTAGTTATCAGCATTATTAATTTGGACCTACTAATTATATTATAAAAAGTATAAGACCAAATTATGTTAAATTAAAGTAGAAGTATTAAATCATAATTTTTACAATAGCATAGGGACCGAACTAGAATTAGTCCTAAATAAAAAAACAAAGCCGTTAACGGTTAAACGGCAATAATAACCAGCTAAAGTTACCTTTTTCTTGGTATCTATCTAATTTTTTGACGGGTAAAACTTTGATTTACAATCTGTGTAAAATTAATTTTATATAAATTTGTGTATTTACACTATAAAAATTTAAATTTTAAATTTTTAACCCTAAAAAATTAAACCCCACACCCTAAACCCTAAAATCTAAACACTAACTTTAAATTCTAAACCCTACAACTTTAAACTCTAAACTAAAATCTTAACCACTAAAACTAAAAGAATTTTTTTTTTTACTGTATATCAAATTTTTTTTCTTTTTCACTCCCTCTTTTTTTAACATTTAATAATAATTCAATATCAATGGATACAACAAGCAAGTAGAAGATATTATTAATTCCATCGAGTTAGCAAATTTGCAAAGAACTTCAATCTAAAAGACCTAATTTTTTCCAGAAATGGCTACAGAAAGCAAATCCAATTTAGTTAAGCTGAAGCAACCCAGTGGTCAAGAGGGTTCTTCAAAGGGAAAGTTTGATGCTGCTATGAACAAGAAGAAGCTTGAAAGCTCCACCAAACAACAGCATGTTGATGCAAAGCAAAGATCTTTCTCAACTGTCACAACAAAATCAGAGGTACCCATCTCTTAATTTTCCCTTGTTGAACTGAAATTTTCATAAGATTTGTTGGTTTTTATTGATTTTTTTCTCGATTTGATGTTCTGGGGTTCGTTTTTTTTTCAGTGAATTGTTAGTTTCTAAGTTTAGTTTGCTTATATGCAGTATATTGAATGATGGGTTGATTGATCCTGATATGGGATGTTCTATAATTTTGGTGAATTTAATAATTCTGTGATTAATTGGGAGTTTTGGCAGTCTATCTGTATGTGTTTGTCTATTTTCTCCAAAAATGTATGAACTGAATTCATCTTCTTTTGTTCGATTTTGAAGGTAAAATCGAAAACAAGTTCGAGTTCATCGAAAACCAGTATAACCACAAAAACTAAAGTTAGGGAGAAGAAGGTTTATACTTTGCCTGGTCAGAAACATGATCCTCCTGAAGAGGTTGTCTTCATATTCCCTCAAATCTCTTCATTTTCCCCATAAACATGTCTCTAGTAGTTGATTTTGCTCAATGTTTTTCTTATTTTGGATAGAGGGAGCCGTTACGAATATTTTACGAGTCTTTGTCGAAACAGATACCAACAAGTGAAATGGCAGAATTTTGGTGAGTCTTGCATATTATGTATGTATGTACAATGTTGGTATTCCGTATTAGTTTATAAAGGGAATCCTTGAACCAGGTCCATGTTTCTCAGTTCAATTCTAAGGCAGTCTTGATTGTGGAAGTTCAATTCTTTTTATGTGAAAGCTTTCGTTATTTTGATGTGAATGATGGCCGCTAATTATCTGCATATAGTGAACTTCACACCTCTTATACCAGTTTTAATGTCCGTGCTGAGAGCCGGTTACGTGTCTTTGGGTGTCGAGCCAATTTCAATCTAACAGTTTCGGTATAAGAGGGAAGATTCTTTCTTCTGTGCTGATAGATAATAGGCCAATTACTTCTTTGTCTAACAAAAGTACTTCTTTGTCAATCAATTTCAATTTCTGTTGTCATGCTACTCTTTTGTTCACTCCGATCGATGCCACCGATGGCTCTTGAATGGATAAAAAGTTCATAAAATGGCCATTTGGAAAGGCTCAATCTATGCTTACCAAGATTTTCTTTGCTGACATACCATAAATCTTCAAGCAAGAACATATTCCATTGCTTTGCCGGCATTTTGGTTGAACAAGATTGTCACATCACGAAAATGCTTGTCATAGCAAGGCTTTCTACGTTCTGTGTGGTTATATCATTATTCTTAGCCTTAAACAAAGGGGTGGCCTATTTCCACTTCAAGACTTGAGGTCATTGTCTTTACATATTATCCACAATTGCATTGGCAGCAGCTGGGGAAAACCTATTGTAACCTTTCCTAATTTCTCTCATTTTCGGGATTACTTCGACTGCAGATAATATACATATAAATACTATTTTGCAGATAATATACATAAATCTAACATCTTTTTTTCAGTTTGCTGCAAATATGATTGCTCTTTTTATGGGAAATTTTCCTTTTTCAGATTCTGAAAGATATGTGCAAATGTTATGATATATTATTTTTCATTCGTCAAATACTTGTAAATGTGATTCCGAAGTAACACTGTTCGATTGCAGGATGATGGAATATGGCTTGTTGTCCCCTGAAAGAGCCAGAAAAGCATATGAAAAGAAGCAGAGAAGGCAGAAGCAACTTCGGTCCGGCACTCCGATTAAACCTTCGAAACCAAGCAGTAAACCCCAGAGTTCACAGAAGCAGCAGCTGGCCTCGAAGAACGGAGATGTCAAAGCCAAGAAAAGAATCAACAATGATACCGATGATGAAGATGACTTCGTTTTAAGTCACAAGAGAAGGAAAGGGTAAGCGGAAAGCTCCGCGGTGTTCGTAGTGCTGTGTTTCCAGGATAATTTCATTTAATAATAATTAAGTTGTTCTTTATGTTTTCTAATTTATGAAAATAATATGCAAAGGCAAGTTCCTAGCCAATTTGGTGCATCATATGTTCAAAGAAATAAAGGCATCAAGTGCTTTGTGGTGGCTTTGCCCCTATATGCATGCATGTATGCATAAACTTATAGTATGATGATTGTTATTGATTAACTGAGGCCTAGTTTCCTGGACGACGACTTCTGGAAACATCGTTTTTTAGCTAAGCAATTGCAGTGGTTAATATCTTTGATATAGAACCGAAAACTATTGGAGTGCAAGCTTCCTATTTCATGCCTTTCTGGCATGTTTGTTGAGGATAATTGTCTTGCCTTAAATTCAGGCAGCAGTGGATAGCAGTTGTGTTTATGACAAAAGAAGAAAACTAGACGACCATCGCAACGGCATCATGGAGGTCGAGGATAGAAGCATCGAGTTCCTTAATGTCACAATGGCAGGTAACACAGAGCAGTCAAGTTCACACACACACATACAGAGATATTGATCAGGTCCCACCCTTGCCTTATGTATGGGCTGCACCAGCCTGCACTGGTCTGCATGCACAAGAGCAGCATGTGAATTAACAGATATTAAAGAACTAATGCAGAGAACAATATAGTTATAACTTGAATCCTCTGTTACATGGGCAATGCATGTGACAAAGCAACTCAAAGCCCGATCGGCAATCAAATGACGACTTCCCTTGACGGAACGGTGAATGACTACCCCCCTACTAATCATAAACATATCATAACAAGGAAATAGGCTGCGTGTGCTACCTTCATCCACCCCAACACTTTCGTCCGCCATTCAGATCACAACTCTTCCCTCAAAGGTTCTCGACCACCGCGCGAACTTCCATCACTATCCAAGACATCAACAGGTATGAAAAATGAAGTCTGACATAAAAGAGTAAACATCATTTATTAACCATGTCAGGATTCTCCCAGATTTGACACTCCAGCCTGGTTGATTGGCCTTTCAATCCCAAATGAACATATGCAAAAAAATATATCAGTTAAATGCATGAGACATCAGAGTAATGAAAGAAATGGTTTCTGAGGATAAAAAAACACCAACTCATGGGACAGCTAGGACTGCAAATACCTGGGTTCGGGCAACAAAACTTTTGTCGTTTGTCTTGATTTATGGCCCCAAATATTTAATACAAAGGTGCACAGGTACTGCTGTTATTTGATATTTCTTTTGATCATTGACTGCTCTTCTAAACTTGCTGCAACCTGGTAACAAGTTAGCATCTCCCCTCTTCTTATACTTAATCAATTTCATATAGACCTTTTTAATTGTTGTGATTTTTTATCAGTGGAGTTAAAATTTTTTAAGTTAGTCGTGTTGACGAGTCTTATTTTATAACTCAAATTTTATTTGAAATTTTTTCGAGTCAAGTTGAGCTTATGAAGCTCGAGTTTCTGTTCAAATTTAATTGTAAATATTTATAATTTTATGGTACTAACTGATTCTAATTTAAACGATTTTCTATAACCATATATAATATACATGTATATTTCTCTCTATCTTTCCATATGCGATATACATATATCATGCAGAGTTGAGGACTCGACTCGACTTGAACTTGAAAACTGTTCCACTAATTACTAAAAATCTAGAGTTATTCGAATCTCATTTTATAATCCAAACTTAATTTAAAATATTTTTAAATTTAATTTATAAAATTATGATTTGAGTCAAATCAAATCAAACTTTTTTAAATCAAATCGAGTTGAAAAATTCAATTTTTCGAATTAATTTTGTTCACCCCTATTTCTAACCACGTCTAAAACAGATTTTGCATGCTATATAAGTTCAATTTTACAGCGATCAATCATTACAATACATAATACAGACATAAAAAAATCGAAACCACACTTTCCAAAGCCTCAATCTTACCATTCAGCCAAGAATTCTTTAATATTCATCTACTTCAAAATTCAACGTTAAGCTATATCATATAGTGATTGTAGATATAATAAATATAATAAATATTAATAACTTCTACTTATCTTTTTTTAATAAAAAAATATTTCGACCACAAAATAACAACATAAACATCTCTTTTTGAGAGCAATATTTAAAGGGTAATTATTTCATATACAACCGTAACATTTCTTCTTACTTTTAAGGTTTAAGGACTTTATTTAGGGTTTAGTGTTTAGAAGTTTTAGTGGACAAGTTTTAAATTTAGAGGGTATGGTTAGAATTTATGATTTAGGGTTAAAATTTTAGGTTTATAAGTCAAAACCTAAATCTCTAACCATATTACCTTAAAAAATAAACCCTAACATCTAAAACTTAAAGTCTAACCATAAACTATAAATTCTAAACCCTTATACCTAAATCCAATAAACCCTAAACTTTAAACCACATCCTTAAATCTTAAAATTAAAACGAAAACTTTTCGTTTCTACCGGGTAATGTTTCCTACCTATCGTAATGTTTCCCATATTCAAATCCCTACCTATCGTAATGTTTCCTTTTCAAATTGTTATCAATCATTTTCCAGAACTTGTCAATACTAATTAATAGAAGAACAGTAACAGGCTAAAACTTGAACTTGACAAGATTATTTATTGTCGCCATTAATTGAAATTTGACCTTTCTTACAAAAAACATAAAAATACTGCACAATGCACGTAGAAACAAGATGATTAAATGGGAGCTATACAAATAGTCGCATGGCGCTGTCTTTTTTTCTGGTAATTAAGATTCTTACAAAGCTGTCTGAATCCGTAATATCCTTCATGGAAACATCATCGAATATTACCCCCACCAGAACATGCACATACCCCAGAAACTGGCTTTTTTTTTTTTTTTTATCTAGCCGTTTTGAACTGCAAAAAAAATCAATCTAATTATTACCATAAGATCAATGTCTACCGTACAAGAATGTTGAATTTTATGGGGGATCATTAATTAAATCTCTATGTACTTATAGCAGTTTTTTTATGGGGAAAATTTTGGTTTCAAACTCTGCCTTTTATTACAGTGGAGAAGTTAAAATGAATGTTCGGTCGCCTGCAGATTTGATGGGATTTGGGGGGTTAATTCCCTCGGGAGTCCCGAAACTATAGATCGAGTTCTAAATTGGTCCCTTGGTAATGTTTTGATTGATTCCGTAAACTCAGATATGGTTCTAATCAGGTCCTTTTGTCAGCCGTTAGCTTTAGATGCTAACTTGAGTTAATTGCACGGCCTCGTTAACTCCCTCTAAACCTAAATAGGGGAAAAGAGTACCCTAAAATATTATTATATAAACATAAAAAAGTTTACAACACCACATAATTCAGAACTTCCAGAACTGAAGCCTGAGATGTAATCTTTTAAATAAAGAACAAAGGTGACCTGCGCAAACCATAATAAAACTCAAAAAACTACCCAGCACTCTTATACACTACCCACACTATTGCCACATGCACTCACCTGAACATATACCCACATACATCAACCGACACTGTCATCCACACACCACAACAACTCTGATACTCTTGATACCCTTATTTAGCCAACTCATGAGTTGTGGAGTTAGCATCATAATTAGATTTTTCTGTTAGTTTAATCATCATCTTTACAATTAAATGCCAACTTATGATCTGACCATGATTGTAACGTCAAAACTAAAGCTAAATTAACGGAAAAACCTAATTAGAATAATATTGTAATTTGAAAAATCAATTTAAACGCTCGAAGTTCAGAAACAATTTAATTCGGGATATCGTGTTCATTCATGCATCTCTATATGAATGAATCTCTATGTATGTATTACCAACACTTTCCATGTCTTTATAAATATAGAAAAGCTTGTAACTTGAAACAATATTATAGGCTAACAAACAATAAAATGAAATGACCAAACTTTGGGTATATTAATTGTAATGGGTACATGTTAGGTGCCAAGTTTTGCCATTGGTGAACAGAGGAAGACTTTGGTGGACGCAACAACTGGTCCAAGGCCCCTATCTATACGTATTTCATACGTATTTTATCCACTACTTTCTCTACAGTACTTCTTATATTTACGTACAGATATACGAAAAATATTAATCAGTGTCAACGATTAAACTATGGGTTTTTTTTTAAATCTAAAAGGTAAGAGGCAACGGTGGCCCAAGGACGAAGTCATTTAGCAGATGGAGGGGCTCTAGTCTCTCCTAAAAAAAATTTGTACGGGAGCACTTTAGGTTGTTTTAGTTTAAATGTTAGTTAAATAAGACGTACGTCCAGGGGCGGAACTAAATACAAGGTGGGAGGGGCAATTGCCTCCCAAAATTTGATGGATTAATTATATTTTAAGCCCAATAATTTAGAAACTATTGCAATTAAGCCTTTGCCCTTCTCAAATTTTATGATTTATTATGTTTTAGGACATTGTCATCTAAAATTAATAAAATTAGACCTTGACCCCTCATTTTTCTAGTTCAATTACTTTTTTAAGGCCTTTCCATTTAAAATTTATAAAATTAAACATAAACTCCCTTAATTTTTATAGTTTAATTACTTTTTATGACCCTATCTGTTTTAAAATCAATCACTTTCTCTCTCGTAGTTTAATCCTGATTTCGTTCATGCCTTAGCTCCTCTTGATTTTTAGATTTAAAGACTTAATCAACTCTTAACCTCCTAGTATTTGATCCTAACTCCGCTCTTGTACAACCCTATCCAATCTGTTCCATGAACAAGTTTAATTACATCGCTAGGAAAATAGATTAGCTTGATGTGCAGAGACGGAACGTAGGAGGGACACGTGGGGTCACGCCCCCTTCTCCCAAATTTTTAAAATTGAAAAAAACTATAAATTAGTTATAATGGTAAAATTGTTATTTAGTCCATTAAAAGTATATAATTCATCGTTGGCTCCAGTAAATTTAAATATTTTAAATAACTTCTTCCATACATTATGTTGAGTTCCGTTACTGTCGATGAGGTTGAATTGTACGAAGACGGTTGATCTCTTAAAGCAGAATCTAGAAAATTGAGAACTGTGATCTTAAACTTGTTGCTGGATACATGCCAGGTGCACATAGTACGGATTCCCCTAATCCCCAGATATGTGGCCAAGGATTCATATTCCAAATTAGTCCAATCAAATTTGCATGTAGAAATTAATCATCAATTTCCTTAGAGAAAACTAGCTATATGCAAATATTAAATGTTAATGTGCTTGGGGTCCATATTTATTCCAAATTTCCAATCAAATACAGCTCACTTGTGGAGGTACATTTTCAACTTATTTTCAAAGTACACTGTTCACAACATTAATGTGCCAAGTCGGGAAAATTTATGGCTTCGAAATCGAATTATAGATTTTGTAAGAATTAAAAATATAATTTTATCATTGTATTAACTTATGTATTTTTTTTAATTTTATAAGGATAAAATTAGTTAACATGAATCAATTTAGTTAACTCTCGAATTTTTCATATCTTGTATTTTATTGTGCGACGTTTGACAAGTTCGATCAGAAAAATTCTATCTAGACGTATTTTTTAACATTTGTTGTACAATATCTACATATACTTTTATCAAAAAATCTAAACTTTATAACTCAGAACCCAACGAGTGGCTCTAGTAAAAAGATATGATATTCATCATAAGAAATCTAAGTTCAAGCACTTGTGTGTGCAAGGCGTGTGCGTCTTGTCAAACGACTAAGAAAAAGCATGAACAAATACTACCATGTAATCACGTTAGTACATTAACAAAAAGTATTAACAAATACTACTAATAAATCTTAGCCATCTTTAGTTTAAACCCTAGCCGCCTCGTCTTCTCCTTTTCTCCTGGTCGTTTGTTCTTTTAGTTTTGTCTTAGTCGGCGACGGCATCAGTCTTAGTGCTGGTTGTCGACCGCCGACATTCCGTATCCTCCATACTTTTTATATCTCATTTTACCTTATATTTTTAATAAAAAATCTCTTTGTTTGGTTTCTTTCTTTTCGTATATTTGTGTAAGTTCATCTGGTCTTGTGGCACGTTTTTCAATCTGCTCTTGTGGCACGATCCCTCTGTCTTATGGCACGTTGTTCGCCTACCTTTGCCGCAGATCTGCGATTGTGTGGAGATTCTCACGTCCCTCGTATCTGATTTGCGATTGTCGATGTTCTTTCAAGGTTAGATCATTTTTTGTGTTTGTTTGCCGATGTATTCATATCTATTTTTATGAAGCAGCCTATAAGTTTGTTTGGTTCGCTCGCCACTCCTTCATCATCTCAAAAGCGTCTAGTTGGATAGAGACAAAGGAGTACTATTGATGGTTACTCGATTTCTATATATATGGGCGTCAGATTCAAAAGAAGGCTTTGACTGTCATTGCGACTTTGAACTTCTTTGAGTTTTTGTGTTTTGTGTTTGAGTTTTTGGTGGACATAGTCCCCAAATTCCTCTATTTGAGTAGTTGAAATGTCAAAGTTGTACTTTCTTTTGTTTCAATAAAATTCAGTATCGTTTCAAGATTAAAAAAAGTTTACTATTGAAATAAAAAAATTAAAGTATATTGAATTTCTTACAAAGGATTAGATAATAATGTTTGCATAGGGAGAAATTATATCATGAGTTTGACTTACCACATCAGCTATGGTCCCTAGAGGTGGCAATCAGGTTGTCCAGTTTGGGTCAATTCGATTCGGGTCGCATTCAATTCAAGTTCGATTCGGATCGGGTTTGATTTAGATTTAGATCGGGTCTATGCATTTTTGGGTCGGGTCGAATCAATATTTGATCAGTTGAATTTCGGGTCAAGTCAATATCAGATCGGTTGATTTTTTAGGTCAGGTCAATATCGGATCGGTTGGTTTTTAATTCGGGTCAATGTCAGTTCGGTTGATATTTTGGGTCGGGTCACTATAGGATCAATTTTCGATTCGGGTCAATATTAGATAGGTTAGTTTTCGCTTTTAGTCAATCTTCAGATCTTTAGGTCAATTCGAGTTGAGTTGGGTATGTATTCAATTGAGTATAAATAGAATTATTGATATATTTGCGTAAAAAATATATTTTTTGTCAATCTTATCATTTAGGCTCAATTTCAACTCTTGACCGTTCAATGTTTCGAATTAAACTATCATTAAAAGATGATAATCTGACACAAACTAAACCCATAAGGGTTGCTAAAGTTTAAAACTTGAATTTCATATTGTGTTCATTATCGAGTTTCAATTGATTGTTTTTATTTTTTAAAATAAAGTTTTGCATAATTTCTAAGACCGAAAATTTTGATTTTACGGAATTAGAATTAGACTATTTGAAAATTATTTAATAAAATATATTTTTATCTTATTTATTTATGGATTAAAATCAATTTAGGTATGTTTTAATTGTTAGAGATTTAATTGGATATTTAAATTTTTGACTTGAATATTGAATTAATATTATAAATTAAATAAAAGACTCAACCAAATAAACAATTAAAAGTAAAAAATAAAATTATATATATATAGTTATATTTATATATGAAAGTTGGCGTGAAATAGAGTAAGCTTATTTTACAATTATTCATATCAAATATTTTTTAAATGAAACATTATCGAATAAGATATGATGATTTTCATTTAAAGGATAAAAGATATATTGAACCACTAAACTTTTACTAAAGTTGGTTGCTAATCAGTAATATAATAAAAAAGAATAAAATATACATACTTACTATTTATCATACTACTAAAAATAAATAAAAATAACTTATCCGTTCATTTTTGCTCAATTATCTGGTCATAATGAGGTTATTTTCGGTTGGGGTTGGTTTCAATTATTTTGATTCCAGTTACTTCTGGTTCAGATTGATTTTCGGTTCAATAAATTTTGAGTCAATTTTGATTCAGTTCGGTTTAGGTTCGGGTCCAGGTCAAGTTTAGACCCAATGTTCGGGTCTATATCGGGTCTTAGGTCAAGTTTGTCAGGTCTAAATTGGTCCTAACCAAAGAAAATTACCCAATTCACGTTTTTTTAGACATCCATTAATTAGTCTGGTGGCTAAGGATGCTCATATTATCTCATTTTGTATAAGTTCAAATTCTAATATAAAAATACAATATATCTCTAATTAATAAAAAACCGTTTTTCAAATGACATGTAAAAAATTAATAAAAATTCACTAGTTCAAAAAATTAAAAGAAAAAAAAGTAAAATGGATAATTTTATTAATTGAGATCATAAATAATACGGTAAACCATGTCTATAATATAATTTTCACCGCAAAGGATATTATTTGTTGCAAGTCCATTTTGAAGTTGATTTAATCTGTCTAATCAAACATTAATCTTTCTTGTGTGAACTAATTAAATGATCTTCTTAATGACAGTTGCTAACTTGACAGTACACTTGTGGTTCATTCAATCCAACTCATAAACGCAACGTTAGAATTTAATGAAGGGACGGTACGTTTTAATATAGGGTAAAATATACCACAAGTCACTTATTTATAGATTCAATAGTAAACCGATTATTTTTCTTTTTAAAAGTAATAATTTAATCATTCAATTAAAATTTTGTGACAAACAAATCACTTCGTTGTTAAAATTAAAACGAACAACTTGGTATAATAACAACTTAGCCTTAAAATTTATATATTCTATTAATTCTGATCGTAATTTGAAATAGTTCAATAAATTTAACTCTTCATATTTAAAAATTCAATTAGTAAAGTGGTTAGGTCTATTAGCAGGTGACGTAAAAAGTCATAATAAGCATATTCTATTAGTATGACAATTGTTAGTAGTGAGGTAACTGTGTCATCAAGCTATCACATCTATTGATTATCTAGTTGAGATACAATAGTATTAAGTGCGGCAAGTGATCGGAGGGTGTGTCAAAAGAGTGTAGTATAGAAAATATTAAATATAAAGGTTTAAGTTTTGAATAGAAAATATTAAATATAAAGGTTTAAGTTTTGAATTATTTTTTAAGTTATGTCCAAACTAATAAGATATATAAGTTTTAAGGACTAAAATTATTATTATATCGAAATGTCTATTTAAAAGAAAATTGACCCGGTTAAATCATCAGTTTAACAATTATTAAATAAAGGTAAAATACACAGATGCTCACTTAACTATCTTCTTACTCCTATTTTGCTCACTCAACTTTTAAAATTTTTAATTTAATAACTAAATTTTTTTGAATTGCTCTAATTTTAGTCACTCTAAATTATTTTATTAATATTTTTATATGACATGACACATTTTATTATATAAAAATAATTTAAAATAAAATAAAATTATATATTATTATTATAAAATAAAAATAATTATATCTTATACCCAAATCCACCCAAACCCTAAACCTCATATTAAAACCCCACCTTTTCCTTCCTTATTAATCCCTATCCCCAAACCAACCTTGAGATTAGGCTGATGTTCCTTAAAATTTCAAAGATTCAGCTGCAAAACAGCAAATATGTTGCCCCAATCTACTAATAGTACTGGAAATTTGATCATGAAATGCTAGATTGCTAGCCTCTTCAATCCTCATGGAAGCAGTGACGATGCTCTGCAAAATAAAAACTCCCCTATATTTGGAAATGTAAAACAAAATCAAGTATTAAAGGAGAATGTGGAGTTGTAATTTGAGATTTAGGGTTTAGGGATAGTGATCGATAGGGAAGGAGAATATGGGGTTGTAATTTGAGGTTTAGGGTTTGTGTGGATTTGGGTATAAAATATATATTATTTTATAATAATAAAATATAATTTTTATTTTATTTTAAATTATTTTTAAATTTTAATAATAAAATATGCCATGTCATATGAAAATATTAATAAAATAATTCAGAGTGACTAAAATTGGAGCAATTCAAAACTTTAGTTATTAAATTGAAAATTTTAAAAGTTGTGTGAGCAAAATAGGAGTGAAAAGATAGTTGAGTGATCATCTTTGTATTTTACCCTTAAATAAAATAAATATAAAATTTCATAACCGATTGAATGGTTACTTTTTTAGGCTTATTATCAAAATAAGAGCCCAAACTATTTCGTTTTTATAACACCCACGACCCGGATGTCACATTTGAGCCTCACGCTTGAAACCCGACCAAACAATTTTGACCTAGTTTAGCCCAATCCACAAATCCATTATGAAAATTCATTTAATTACAACCCAATAAAACATAATAAATATTTGAAAACATATACAGTGGAGCTCCTTTTAAAATTACATTATAAACCCTTGATTCAATCGTTTGAAAATCAAAATACAATTTACAATAGGTTCCTACAAATACATAGCCTAAAGACCTAAGTACTGTACTCTGAAGAGACGAGGCGCTGGAATCCTTCCCAGATGGTGTTCCTTCAAGAATGTGCCAAACTTACGAACGGAAACAACGATTCCGAACGCTGAGCTAACAAAGCTCAGTGGATACGCCGCCACTCAACCACACTTCATGCAAATCATAAATAAAGCAATGCAACAAGAATGATATTATGGCAAGATAACGATGGAGCTACCATACCCTCCTAAACACATAGCATTATGAATGTATGATCACGCACACAGCTCATACAAGTATCTCATACGTTTACCTAGCATCGGACATATAACCATAATTATATATCAAATGAGGCCCGCGTTCACTAAGCATCGGGATCCCACATTCTGAGCAAGGCCCGCGTCCATTAAGCATCAGGATCCTATACTCTGAGCAAGGCCGACGTCCACTAACCATCGGGATCCTATACTCAAGGGATGAGGCCCGCGTCCACTAAGCATCGGGATCCTACATCCATGCCTGGAATCTCTCATCAAGCATCTTCAAATGAGGCCCGCATTCACATAGCATCGGGATCCAACATTCGGGAAGTCTTCAAGGTGTTGCAACACGCTTTAGGGTAACCAAATCCCAATAGCAAGGGATGACTCGACTATCTAGATGTCCCATCAGCACACAGCAAGGACCCTAGTCACCACACCGCGCTCAACCTCAACACAAGGGTCTTACCGCACACAGCTCTAACACCCTTACCACCGCCCTATGGTTTCTATTAATTATTATACCACCCTATTGAGCTTATCTATTTATTAGTATATTATAGAAGTACACATTAGCCATTCTTAGTAATTTATCTTATTATACGGTAAGACTTAACTTTATAGGCGCCCCTTCCGCACACAACAAGGGCCCAGATTACCACACAACATCAACTAATCCACCTAAGATCCCTACGGGTTACCACCTCACACGGTTTGCCCAATATTTACCAAGTCATAAGCCATTATTTCATACGCGAGGTTTAAATCTCCATTTCTCAGTTTTAATATTCATTTTACACCTTAACGGACCCCCATGACCCTTTGCCTCGAATTATAGTACCCCAAAACGCAACCTCAAAATTCTTGGGCAGATTGCCCAGCGAGTACAGATACTCCTATATGAGTATCGGTACTTCCCTCTAGGTACCGATACTCGGCCATGAGTAACGATACTCATTTTAGGTTAAAAAGAATTAGACTCTCAAGCTGTACCGATACGCTTCGTGCCGTACTGGTACGCATCATCGGTACTAGGATCGCCCCGTACCGATCCACCCACGTACCGGTACTCCCACATACAAGTACCGGTACGCTAAGCCTCTCTCAGGCAATGCAACAGTGCGTACCAATACGCCCTCTTGCGTACCGGTATGCTAAAGCATTACTGGAATTCTTACCTTGCAAGGGGTACCGATACACGGGGAGGTGTACCGGTACTCCCCTCACAACCCTTCCCTCATTTACACTAAGGCGTACCGATACGCTATGCCAGTACCGGTACACGAGCCCGATTTTTGAACTCTAGGTGCGGGTTTCACATAGAAACCCTGTTTAACCCCCATAGTTAAACCCCAAACCATTTCTACAAGTTAAGGTGATAGTATTAAGTAGATTACTATCGATTTTAGGCCATTACAACAATAAATCCACATTTTACCATTAAAGGGGTCAACCAATGCATATCAAACCATGAACACCCAAATAATGCACAAAGCCTATTTTTATGAGTTGTAGGAATTCAAAGGAGTTAGTGGTGTACTAACCTTAGATTATAGCTGGTGAAGAAGCCCTTAACAATCCATTCTCGCTCTTCTTCTTCAAACCCCCAACTAAACCTCATACCTCACTGAACCAAGCAAAGCTTACCTCAAAATAAAGATCCTTTAATGCTAAACAATTTTCCTCTTTGCCCTAAACGAAATTCATACTCTAGAACTCAAAGATTTGACCTTGAACATGAAGTTTGGGTGGAAGATGGGAATGAGTGAGAGAGGGAACAAGGGGACCAAGATGATCTCATCCTCACTATTTTCTGCAGAAAATAAAGTCTCACATCAGCCCTCTTTGTCTTCAATTTGATATTTACAAAAAAGGCCTTCAATTATCCTTCCAATTCCATCACCAAACCAACCTTCCAAGCCCCAATGCCCAAAGTAAGCCCAATAAAGCTCTCAAAACCCAAACGTCTTGGCCTAAACACGAAGTCCATGCCTCGGGTTAACCCGACCTTCGAATTTCGAAATCCGGGTCGTTGCAGTTTTTCTTTTAAGTACTTAAATTTTCTTTTGTTTATTTTAGGTGCCCAAACTATCTTTTTTCTCCTTTTATGGTACCTAAAGAGGGGGGATTTTAAACACCTAAAAAGAAAAATGAAATAATTTGAGCACTTATTTTGATATTAAGCCTTTTTTATTATCTATTTATTATGGGTTGAAAAAAATTTAGAGAAACCAAATTCTAAACAATTCCCAGAGAAGAAGGGTTGGAGTGGACGGTTCCATGTGGGAAGGGACCCTCTTGATTTGCAAAAGAGAAATCAATTTCAACATGTGGGGGCCTCTTCATTAATTTTGCCAAATAATTAAAACCCACTATTTTCAATTTTTTTAATTTAATTTCTAAATGGTAGCACCGTTTCTTGGTTGCAGCCAAGATCATAACTCGCCTTGGACCCAACATGATGCAATGTGACTCATCTTTGATGCCATGACCTTAGTGTTGGAAATCTACTTAACTACTACCAAACCATGCACGATTTTGGAAGATTACACAACAAATTTTTGGGTCCCTAATAAAGATCTCCTCTTTATTTTTAATCTAATTCTGATTTATATATCAGGTCGACTAAATCACGAGTGAAATGATAAAAAAATATAAAATATCTTCGATTAACATTAATTTTAGAATCAACCTATAAATAATTTAATCATGGATTTAATATCAATAAATATATAAAAAAATTATAAAAGTTTTTTATTGGATTTAATAGCTTTTTAAATATGAGTGATACATAGTTCCATTAATTAATCGAATAGTCAATAATGTTCATATTATCTCATTTTGTGTAAGTTCGAATTTTAATATTTATCTTGAGAATGCAATTTATTCTCTACTTAATCAAAAACTAAATAATATGAGCGATACAAAAAAATGTTAGTTGCATTAGATGTCTTTGAATTATGGCTCAAATTTTAAATTGATCACTGTACTTTAAAATATTTTAATTGAGTTTTTAAAGTATCGTTATCATATCAACCATGTTCTTCTGTCAGTCTACACTTAGCTCATATTTGAATTGAAATATATTTAATAATACACAAATAAAAAAATATGTCATGTTTTAAAAAAATAACCCTTCGCGTTGTTTTAACATGTCAAATCTAAATTATCAATTTGTTTGGTATATTAAACATGTTCCATGTCAAATTTGAGTTGACATTTAACATCTAAGCTTACAATTAATTGATCAAAGGACTTAATTTATATATTATTAATATTTAAAGGACTTAATAAGAATGTTTTGAACTTTTGGTACTGATTTAGAATCTAAAGCCTAAAATAGGGATGTTTGCTAACCCAAAAAGAAAATTATGGGTTATCACGTATCTTCATGTTCTTTAGCCTTGCTTTGTTCATTGGAAGCACATTAAACTTTATTAGAGCAATGGTTCGTTTCTCAACGCATTGACTCCATCGCCATTATTTTATTTTCTCTACTTTATTTATAGTATTTGACATTCGTTTACTACGATTATCAAGATTAATTATTTCATGTATATTTGTTTTAGGGTTTAGCGATTTGTTTTAGGGTGAAATTTTTTGAGTTTAGAATTTAGGGATTTTGATTATAATTTAGAGTTCAGGGTTAGACTTTAGAATTTATGGGTTAAAATCTATATCTCTCACCATAGTACCTTAAAACTAAACTCTAACCTATAAACCCTAAACTATAACTGCTATCTCTAAATTCCAAATCCCTAAACCATACACCCTAAACCAAATCCTTAAACCCTAAAATTAAGGCATTTGTGGAAACTTTTAATTTTCGCCATCGGTGTATTGAATATAAATCATATCAAGAATATAAAAAACACAACTAAAAACATATCTTCCATAGAAAACCTAGCAACTGTCAATAGTCTTTATGCATCTATTCAAACTAGACACTATATTGATATAGGAATAGAGATTTACTAATCAGTTTTACATATTACTCCGATAATAGTTCTAAATGCATAAGCAAACTGCCACAAAAGCATATCTAACTATAGGATACCGTCGACTTTTCCTGATCAAGGAGTGCGTCTTAATGAATACAACACGAAACACCAAACTATCATCACTTTAGACAAAAATGTTCATTTTAAATTTAATCAAATAAAAAAAAGCATAAACACATTTGTTTAAATTTGATTCATTTATGATCTTAGTGAAAATATAATTAAGGTATATGTTTGACAATTAACTGATAGCTGATAACATATTATATTAGCTGATAGTTAATTGTATTAGCTGATTTGACTAGCGGATTGTATTAGTTGATCGTATAAAAGTGTTTAGTAAAATTAACTGATAGTTATCAATATTTTGTACATTAATTAGATTATGAAAAAATAATTTTTAATATAACATTACTAAACATATTTGAAGGATCTATATTTATTTATATAATTATTTTTAATAAAATTGATTAATTATTAAATATAAATATAAATATAAATGTGTGAGAATAAAAAAGAAAAAAAATATTAATTTTTAGATGTCACAATATAAATACGTGAGAGTGGAGAATTAAAATAGAAAAGGTTAAATTTAGGTTATTTGGAGATTTTTTTTAATCATTAAGTATAAGGATCTTTATAACTCTTATGTCAAAATCTATAATTTTAAAAAGTTCATATTAATAGTTTTTTTTAAAATTAGAGGTTTCACCCAATCTGCTATTCGAATTCGCTAATTACCAAACATCCAAATTAACGAATTTAACCATTCAACCTTTTAATATTAGTTGAAACATCTAATTTTAACTCAAATCGTTATTTACCCAACATATTCATAACATTTATTCTTAAATTGATCTATCGGACCCATTGAAGATATGAGTTTGAGGTTCCCTATACCGCATCCAACCGGAGACCCCAATTAAACGCAGGCCTCAAGTTTTTTTTTTACAAATACAAGTTGAAATTGTAAAAACAGTTTACTTATCAATGATCAATATAAAAAAATATTTTACATAAATATTATAATGTAAATATAAAAACATCCAATATTGTCTGACAGCTCTATAAACCCTAGAATTGGTTACATCACACAAACATATATTATCAAATTGTTGCACACACACATATCTACATATATCCTATTCTACCAAACATTCAAGGGGGCTTGTTATAGAGACAAAGGTGGAAATGGTAATAAAAAGAAAAAATTAATCATTGATGGGTTATGATTGATGATGAAGAAGATAAGGGGAAAAATTAACAGTGAAGAAGGTGTGAAAGTAGAAAAGATCTAAGTTAAAAAAATCAATGCATTTTAATTTACTGAATCGAATAATAAGTAGTTTGATTTTCTTTAAGTAAGGTCTTATGTTCGTTTTCATTAATGAAAAAAAGAGTTTTGTCTTTTTTTAGGAGTGATTTGGTTCGACTCCAACTATAATCAAAGTCAAGAGCGATCATACATGGCCCTCAAAAAAAGAGGTTTAAAATGAGTTAAATTAAATGCTTGCAAGATAAAATAAAAAGATTAGTTCTCTACTAGTGATAAAACACATATGGAAAGGAAAATGATGTTGTACTTAATAGATTTTGAGTCTTAGACTCATTTTTTATTAAACAGTCTATTACTGAATCCAACATATGGTCCCAGTGAAAAAGCGTATAATATTCATTCTAAAAGAACTGTGTTTGATAGCTTTGTCTGCAAGGTGTATGCATTGTCAAGTGGTTAAGAATATGTATAAACAGATACTATCTTATAATCACATTTAAACTATTAAAAAAGCATCTACTACGTACACAACAAATCAACAAATATTTGATTTTTTTTAAATTGAGGAGTCTATTTTTGTAAAATACACAGAAACTCTCAAATCTTTGAATCATTTTTAATCAGAATTTATATGATCATCGGATGTAATTTTTTAAAAAAAATCTATTAAATGAAATAAAAAATAATGATGGTTGAGTGGTTCTAGAGAAGGGTAACCCCAATTGAACCATAGGTATGTAGGAGTAGGGTATGTGACCCATTTCTTTTGTGGGTCATATCTATATCTCTCCCAATGCTTATAAGCTGTTGTATATGTAATTGGGAAATGATGGGGCATAAAAAAAAACTTCAAACCTTTGGTTTTTCATTGAAAAAAAAAAAGCTAATAGCAAAACTCAGTCTTCATTCAATAACACTACCTCAAACATTTCCCCTTCATAGTGATCAAAAGAAAAGAAAAAAAAAGCAGCTACTTAAAGAAGAAAGCCTAAAATGGCTGAGCCACGGCATTCGGAGACAGAGAGCAGCTCGAATTCAACCTCTTCGCCGCCGCTATCGCCGTCGTCTCCGAAGTTGTGCAACTCGACCGAGACCCTAAACCGTAACCTCGAGACAGCGGCTTCGGATGGTAGTAAAAAGGTGAAGAGAATGAGGGATTCGAACAACAAGCACACGGTTTACCGCGGTGTCCGGATGCGGAACTGGGGGAAATGGGTGTCCGAAATCAGGGAGCCACGTAAGAAATCCCGCATTTGGCTCGGCACTTTCCCTACAGCGGAAATGGCAGCTCGTGCACACGATGTAGCCGCTTTAAGCATCAAGGGCAACTCGGCTATCCTCAACTTCCCCGAACTCGCCGACTCGTTACCTCGGCCGGTGTCTTTGGCGCCACGCGATGTTCAAGCCGCCGCAGCCAAAGCTGCCCAAATGGACAAATTCGACTCCCCGTCACCGTCTTCCACTTCCACTTCCACTTCAACACTGTCATCTTCTTCATCACTCTCGTCTTTGGTTTCTCAGACAGACTTATCTTCAGGGTCGGAGGAGCTAAGCGAGATAGTCGAGTTGCCGAGTCTCGGGACGAGTTACGACTCCGTCCAGACGAAGAACGAGTTCGTTTTCATGGACTCAGTGGATGGCTGGTTATACCCTCCGCCATGGCTGCAAAATATAGAAGACTGTGGGTATGTGTGTGATCAATTACTACCGCCGGAAAGTGTTTTAAAAAATGATTTTGAAGAAGGTTTGCTATGGGATTATTAGTCTTTTTTTGTGTTTTTATTGTGATTTGTGACGGAGTGTATCTTTTTCTCTTTTTTGCTTTCTTTTTCTTCTGGTTTTAAGCCTTTTTGCTTTTTCTTTGAAGGGCTAAACTAAACCTCTCTCCTTTTCTCCTTGGATCGATCCCTGTATAGTGTTTAGAATGGGAAGAAGAAGATGCAAATATCATAAATTTCTTCCTTTTGGTTGTTGCAAAACACAAGTTTGAAATCCATCAATGGGAATTCTATGCTTCTTTTATTATTTTTACTGTCCATAATTTTAGACCCAACAAGTGATTTTAGTAAAAAAGAAAATAATGTCTATCTTAAGAGATTCGGATTCGAGCACATATGTATACAAATTGTGTACGTTAAAGTATAAACAGATACTACTTGTAATCACACATGTGTCATTGATTCAATTATATCTAAAGTCGAGACGAGTTAAGCTCTTAAACAGAAAATAAAACTCTTTTCAAACTATATTTTTTTCATACACAAGACTCAAACACGAAAAATTGTGAAAAAAGTTGTAGTAATATATATTCTTCATCATCTTGTTCATGTGATGAATATGATGAGGTGAATGATGAATGGTGGTGAAGATTGCTTTTTGCTGATGGCAGATGGTGAAATACAGTGAGGAGAGAAAGTGACAATTTTCCCCATCAAGGGAAACAATATCTATCTACCCTTTTTCTACCTTTCCAACTTTCCATAAATTATACTCTCCATAACCATAGCTTACCCCATCTCCATTCACTTAATGAAATATATTTCGATTATTAATCTATTGCGAGATAGTGTAATTTTTTTCTCGGCAAATAAAATTTTATTAAAAATATATAAAAATTTAACTTAACATTGTGTGCTTCATTAAAAACATCCTTAATCTTAATTAGAGGAAAAGAATACACACAATTGGGACTAAAAGTATACAAAATTCACGATATAAACTAGAGTATGATACTACTCGATACATAACTAAAATCTGTAATTAAATCTATTTCGGTTCAAATATAAATATATTTTGATTATCGGTCTCTTACGGGATAATGTAAATTTTGTTGGGAACCAAACTGCAAATGGATGAGGGCATATATTCTTGCAGCTGCAAAGGGGAAAGTTCATATATATATATATATATATGTGGATAGGTAAAGTACACAAATAGTCACTAAACTATCCTAAAATGTAAAATGGTCATTAAACTTTTAAAAGTTACATAATGGGTATTAAATTTTAATTTTTATTACATAATGGTCACTAAGCCGTTAACTGCTGTTCATTGAATGACATGAAAGTTACAAAAAATTAAATAATAGCATATTTAATCCTCTATTTTACACATTCTATCAATTTAGTCTTAATTTAACCCTCATTTTTATGTCTAAATTGATTGAATGTGTAAATATGGGGATTAAACGTGTTGTTATACAAACTTTTGTAACTATCATGTCACTCAGTTAACAATAGTTAATGGTTCAGTGACCATTTTGTAACAAAAACTAAAGTTTTAATGCCCATAATGTAACTTTTGAATGTTTGATGACCATTTTATATTTTATGAGATAGTTAGTGACTGTTTGTGTACTTTACCCTATATATACAAGGGCAGAGCCACCCTTTGAGTAGGGTTGTCAAATGACACCCAAAATATTTTGAGAAAAAATATATAAATTTTATAAAAATAAATAAAATTATTATGATTTTAAATGTTTATTGACACCAGTTTGAAAATAATTGACGCCCCTTCAACAGGAAATCAACACCACTTCAAGAAAATCGACACTCATTTTTTGTTCCCATCTACTTAACAAATTTCCTTCATAAAACTTTTTAAATTTTGACACCGCAAATAAAATTTTCTAGCTCCGTCCCTGTATATATAAAAAGAAAATATCTGAAATCCAGCTACAATTTTGATGTGAGAAAATACATTAAATAAAGAAATTATTAGATGGACTTGGCTCACCACGTCATTTATGGTTCATCCAATGAGATTCATCTATTTCAGCGTAACTTTTAAATAACTATCACTCTTTAATGACATATAGAAAATAGGTGAAAATTCACCTTGAAAAAATAAGATAAAAAATATTATTGAATGAGACTATAGATAACGTGGTGAGTCAGACTTATCTAATAATTTTTCTATTAAATAATCTATTTTCTGTGTGCTCATTCCTGCAATCATAAAGGTTCTTTTCTTAAAGTAAATAAGTTATATTATATTATATTATAAAAAAGATAAATCAACATCATAGGTTGAAAATCATGCACAATCAGTGGATATTGTCTAGTAGCTGAAAATGTTAGGGTTTACGTTTTCAATGAATAATAATTCTCTTGCTTATCTAAAGAAAAATCTCTTGCTATGCCCCGTTGAATCCGATCCAATTATATAACATTATTTTTCTTTTATAATTTAAAAATTAACGACAAATTAAACTCAACAAGCAGTCCAAATAGAAAAACGGATGATGTTCATCTTAAAAGATCCAAGTTTAAATTATTTTATCTTAAATAATTTTAGTCTCAATTTTTTTTGAATTACAATGTAGTATCTGTTCAATTTTCTTAGCCTTTTAATAACGCACACACACCGTGCACATATAGTGTTCGAACCCGAGTCACCTGGATGAAATACATCATTTTTTAATAATTTTAGTCTCAATTGAATCAGTTAAATCAGAAATTAAAACTTTTAGATTAATTGACGTTAAATCCTGTTGTTTTAGTGTTCTTGTTATCGTATAAGTGTGTGAAATTTGTAGATCAGTTATTATATGTAATAATTTTCCCATCGTTAGTAAAATTTGGAAGTTTTTTTTTTAAGGAAATACAACATTAACTACAACCTATTTAACTAATTAAACTAAAAGATTAGCTTCTTTAATTTAGGTCAAATTATGAAATTGGTCCCTCTACTATGCTAAAATTTAGGTTTATCCTTCTACTTTTATAATGTTATTAGTTATTCCAAATAATTAACACCGCTAACTATTTCGGTTAAAATATTGATATGGATTATTAAAAAAAGAAAACCTTACAACTCATTAATCTGATTTTGTGAATGTTTCTTCCAACAATATTATATCGAAAGATTGACACACAATCGAATTACCTAATTCCTCTATTTGTATTGCATATTTATTAATATGGAATTCATGTTGTACATCAGACAAAGATGTTTGCTATGAATATTGAGCCGATATGTTGTACATTCCACGCAAACATCATGGTATAACAACAAATAACCCAATATATATATATATATATATAGAATAATAACATTAGTTTTTTTTCTCGGCAATAATAAGTTTTATTTATTAATAAAAAAATATGGATAACAAGTAAAATTAGTTGAATAATTTAGTAAATTAGTTCCAAGAATAATAATATAATAATTTACAAATTGGTATAAAAAAAGGTAAGGCTTTAAATTAAAGACAAAACACACTTTTATCAATAGTAGATGTGATCTATTTCCCTTTCCAATGAAATTCAGCCAAAATAGCAAAATACCATTCCCCATTATCTCAACTGGGGTACATTATGTTACCAATAATTTCGTGGCCTTCATATATATTTTTTGTACGTATATATATATATATTCACAAATTCAAAAAATAAATAAATAAAATAAATCCAAAACCCACCATGTTCATGCCATTTTTTGTTCATTTTCGTAGTAGACAATTTCACTTTCATAGACATCAAATAATTGAAAAAAAATAACAAAATGAAGCTTTTTTTTTCTAATGATTCTTTGATCTCCATATTTATACACATCTATAAGAAAATTATTTTGATATATTTTTTTCAGCAAATATGATTTTATTGAATAAAAAGTCATAAAAATATTTGACTAATTTCATAAATATGTTAATAATCTTCTATGCGCTTAAGCATGTCTCGAGTTGGAGACTTTGTGTATGTAGAAAATTTTTGTTGGAAGACTCACCCACAAAAAACGAGTAGGGCAAAGCCCTGGGAAACCAAGAGGGCAACTAAAAAAATAAACTTTATCATCAGCATATCAAATAATAATCATGTATGTATTATGTATATATATTAGGATTATTATCCTATACACTGGCAGTGGAAAACAAAGTTTTCACAAGCAAGGTTTTTTGGGGATTTAGGGTTTAGAGATTAGAGGTTTTGGTGATAGGATTTAAAATTTAGAATCTATGGTTAAAATTTAAGGCTTAAGGTTTATGTTTTGGGATTAGAGTTTTAGGGTTTTAGAGTTAAAAATTTAAATTTTAAATTTTGACTTAAAAATACATATATTTGTGTAAATTTTTTTCACTAACAATGTATTAAATATTCACAGTATATATTATTTAATGATCCTACACAAAATCCCATATCAGACACGAAAATCTTGAAGCCCATTTCTCATATTTTTATTTGATTTTTGGACGCGTTTTCTCTATCTGTAATAAGATGTATTTGTACGAGAAATGATATGCTTTAATGACCCCATTGTATAGCTGTGAGATTTCAAGCAGCTTCTTCTTCTACATTTGTCACAGCAAAATATTGGCCCCATTTTCTTTCTCCCTTTTGTGGTTTTTGTCTTGTTATGGATGATTCTTCTTTCAATGTCACTCACTCATGAACTATTTGTTTTTCCTTCTTTTGTCTCTCCTTTTACTTTTTTGATATAAATATCGGTGTCCAATCTATGGGCTGATTAATTCGGATCTAAGTACTGCAGAAACTTGTAATAGAGCAATTCCCCCAAACTAATTTACTTTATCCACAATGTCAAGATTCAAATTTCTAACATTGCTTACGAGGTCTAATTCTCATTCCACTAAAACCAACATGTTGTTGATACTTTTTATCTTCTTTTGAAAAGATGAATTATGGGTTTCTTTTTCTATTCTTTATAGGAATCTTTTTAAAATTTACATTCTTGGGATCAATTTTATGTTTTTTTTCATTTCATACTCAAAAGAAGTTTTTCAAATGATAGTAACTTTTTTAATGAGTTGATTTATGTAGAATTTGATTTTTTTTTTTTAATTTCAAATATGATCTCCGGAAGACTCATTTTTTCTGAAGTACTAAATTCAAATTATAGAGGAGAAGGTATCGTAACGTTGTACATTTATCACCAAATCGAAAAAAAAAACAAATTTAGTGGCTTTTCGCATTACCTACAATGTGAACAGAGTCGCAACATCCATCCGATGTTGCGATGAGTCGTTTTCTTATTGTTTTTAGCTTGAGTTCTGAATGTATTGTGCGATTTGTTTTTTGTTTCTAATGTATCATTGTTATCTTTGAATTTATCTTCGGACTTCACCAACTGTTTTAAGGGATTTTTAATTTATATACTTCATTCGTCCCACTAAAATCGTCTTTTTTGACTTTTCGTAGTTAATTTTTTTATTAGTTGATGTTGTACGATAATGGTGGACAAATTATTTGATGGATGCCATAAGTCCAATGCATGGTGCTTCACTAAACAACAAATAGATCAACCCACACCAACTATATGATGATGATGATTCATGATGGTGCTAGCTAGATACCTGCTGCCGGGCATTTCATACTTTATTATTAACCAATTATAGAATGATAATTGGAAAAAAAGAAATGATTAATTTAATTTTTTAAATTAATCAAGCAAAAATATCATATCCGTGGGACCATATTCCCGAATCAGAAAATAAGACAAGGTATGCTGAGTTTTTTTATTGAAAATAATTTTAAAATTGGGGAAAAAGCTTATAACTCCCGACCTTTTTAATGGTTATAATTATTGATTAGGATAGGCTGATAGGGCTGGCTTTGACTCATGCATGCTGTCCATCATTAACAAGTATGTTTTATGTCTAATAATGCATGATAAGTACGTATGTATATATATATATATACACACTTATAAAATAGGCCATATACACATCAAATATGATTAATTAAATTTTGTAAAAAAAATCATTTTGTTTTTTTGGTAACTCATGATTCTGTTTTGTATCATGATTCTCTTCCCAAAATATATGTCTAATAGGATGTACAACACTATCGTTTTTATAGTTCAAAATAGTGCCGAAACTTAACATTATTTACTTAGGGAATCATTTAAAAATGTTTAAATCTATGGGGACAACAATATAAATTATATATTTTAGGGGACTAAAATAAAATTTTACCATCACTCTAACTTATTTTTTAATTTTTTTTGGGGTTGTGTGTAACACCCTTACCAGTATTTATTACCTAATACTAGTATAGAGTGTCACATGATGTTTAAACCGCATTTTATGCTATTCATACAAGTCAAAAATGACGATTTTGAATTTTTTCCTTTTAATTGTGTAAAATTTATTTCCAAATTTTAATTCATCAGATAAACCCCGATTTCAGGCAGCAACTTGGCAAATTATAACTATACTTAACAAAACTGCCTAAAAACTGCTAAAATAAAAATCATTTTAATTACTCTAAATTTTCATTTTTAATAATATTACCCGGTTTTCATTAATAGTAATTTCTTTAAACTAGTATCAAGTCTAACAAAGTCCAACATCATATACTAATCACTTATCTAGATGTTAATATTACAATCCACATCTAGACTAGTTTAAAGGAGCTAATATTCATTCATATATGCCAACTAGAAAATATCAAAATACATCAAAGATGTAGTTACCAATACTGTACATATATCCTTCTTGGATAATGATGCCTTACTCCTTACTCCGATCCGGATTTCCTACCTACGCATGAAAAATTGTCACACGCTAAGTATATACTTGTGAGGCATTATATATATATATATATATTCAATATAAATCAATATGCTTAAATTATAACAATAATGAGATAATCATGCCGTTTGATCACTAATCATTTATTTCCCTTATGTTAATCACATATTAACATAATATAATCCGGATTTACAATCATGTTAACTTCTTTGCCATTTCCTGAGAGTTTATCTACTCTCTAACCAATATACCATTTATTATACAGTAAATTATAGCCCAAATTAACTTGAGGACTTGAGTACACGAGTCAAAAACTGTACTGAAGTACTAAAGAACTGCACTTAAGTGCTAAGTAACCGCACCTATGTGCTAATATACTGCACCGAAGTGCTAAACCGCTGGACTCTATGGCATGCCAACAATACTCCATACCTTAATAACTTACTTTGGCATACTTTTCAATTTTTGTAATTAATTTATCCATGGCAATTATAATCGAATACTTGGGTAGTTTATACCCTAAATATCACATAAACATATTATAATCAAATTACATGTGATCAATGCATGTAATCCTTCTACCTTTGACATTTTCTACTGTGTCAAATATCAAAATAAATATAATCTTCAAGCATATAATTATAACAGACTTATCACAAGTCTTTCAAATCAAACATAATATTTTCCATGCATGTAATGCACTCACCTTAACACTTTATAAGTTGCCAATATGCATTTAGCCTCACTAAGCTTCAGCTTGATCTATGTCCTTTCCTCTATTGTTAGTTCGATCTCAGTTTTGATCATGATCTATATGTACATCAACATGCCATAAATACATTTCAAATTATATGTTAGTATAATACTAACACATAAATAAAATAACAATAGTTTTCCTACAATTATTCCTATATTTGTCCAATCTTGTATCCACGACATAAGTCATTATACCTTTAATACCTTGAATTCTCTTCAACTTTTAATCAAAGAATGATCAAAACTTCATTCTAATAACAATTTAAGCATAATGCTTCCATGAAAACAATTTTTCACTTTAGTCCTGAATTTTCCCCAAATTGCTGAATTGGTCCCCAATCTTTCCAAGATTTTTGAATTGATCCTTATGTTTTACAAACTTCTAAAATGGTCCAAATGACATTTTAAAGCTTGTAAAAATCATAATTTCATCATATCCAATCTTATGGAAATTTTCCATAATTTCCTCTAATTTCTCTTCCTTGGCCGAAATGGTCCTTTACTTTCCAATATTTCCATTTTGGTCCTAAATTATCAAATCAAGCTAATTTTATCATAATCTCATCATTTCTAATGCTAGAATAATTTTCACAATAATTTCCCTTTTATTTCCAATTCTAACCGAATTGGTCCTTTTATTCCTCCTAAGGGAAAATTTTTATTCTAACAACAAATTAAGGCTTCTAATATCACAAATCATTCATTTCCATCCTTTATTCAATTCCCTAACCAAATCCCCAAATTCTAGGGTTAGGGTTTATAACCTTGAACATAGAATTAAACTAAATTCAAGCTTGTTTTCATGTTTACAACACTTGAATTACTTAAATCAAACCTTAATTCTAACATGGTTCATGAAATTCCAATTTCTCTCCCTTCAAGAACATGAACTACTCTTCATAATAGCATGCAATATTACTATCAAAAGAAAGAGCATTAAGCATAGATCAATTTATTTCAAAGCAACATACCTTGATTCTAACTTTAAAGCCTTCAAATTTGCCAAAGAAATTTCCTTTTTTCTTTTTCCCCTTGTGTTTCGAAAATATCCAAGAAAGATGAACAAATTAGTTCATCTTTTATCCTTTTAATTCACATGTAATAATTAAATAAATTTTAAATTCATTTAATTAGTAAAATTACTAATTTAGCCTTCAAATCCAATGGCTAAATTTAATCTTATCATAAACCAAGGGCCAAGATTAAATCCATGTGTTTTTCATGCCAAGATTAAATCCATGTGTTTTTCATCTTCTAAAATGCCCTCAACATTTCAAAATATTTCAAAAATGCCACCCATGGCAAATGTCCAATTTGCCCTCCAACTAGACTTTATTTACTAACAAGACTTGAAAATTGACATTCCATCACCATCTAACTAAATCTAGTTAGAATCTAACCAAATGTAATAAAATATTCATAAAATAATATTTTATGAATTTTCCATAATCCTTGGAACTGTCTTTAAAATTTCAATTCGACCCGATTATCCGATATTCACTTTCTATGATTTTTCCAATTTCCAAACTATCGGGTAAAATCTGAAATTCTCATAATTCTGGTCTCCATATGTAAATATTTTTGACATACAAAATATTCCATAATTTTGTAAAAATCAAAATCTTAAAATTTTGGCTCGGTCCAATATACTGATAATTTACCCAAAATCTTTATCGGATAAATTTCTCTTAATAATCCTTTATCAGATATCCATACAAAAAAAATTCAACTCGATCTGATTCCCTTTTTTTATCAGTCTCAACTACTGACATGAGACCTTCCCATAAGGTCACCCATCCTAATGCCACTCTGGCTTGAGCACACTTAACTTTGCAGTTTGATCACTAATCATTTATTTCCCTTATGTTAATCACATATTAACATAATATAATCCGGATTTACAATCCTGTTAACTTCCTTGCCATTTCCTGAGAGTTTATCTACTCTCTAACCAATATACCATTTATTATACAGTAAATTATAGCCTAAATTAACTTGAGGACTTGAGTACACGAGTCAAAAACTGTACCGAAGTACTAAAGAACTGCACTTAAGTGCTAAATAACCGCACATATGTGCTAAATAATCGCACCTAAGTGCTAATATATTGCACCGAAGTGCTAAACCGCTGGACTCTATGGCATGCCAACTATACTTCATACCTCAATAACTTACTTGGGCATACTTTGCAATTTTTGTAATTAATTAATCCATGGCAATTATAATCGAATACTTGGGTAGTTTATACCCTAAATATCACATAAACATATTATAATCAAATTACATGTGATCAACGCATGTAATCTTTCTACCTTTGACATTTTCTACTGTGTCAAATATCAAAATAAATATAATCTTCAAGCATATAATTATAACAGACTTATCAAAAGTACCCCAAATTTCCTAAATCCTAATCATAAACCCTAACCTTAAACTTTAATCATAAACTCTAAAACTAAGATTTTAATGTAAGGTATAAATAAGGGCAGGGAAAAGTGGCAAGAGATTTCTATTCGAAATAAAATGCAAGTTCAAAAGGCAACTCAAATGCATTAAAATCCCTAAGGACATATCTTTCAATGCCAAGTTGTTGCCATTGTGAATGTAGAAATGGAGGCTGGACCAATTCTCATAACTATAGTCGACAACGAAAGCTCAAACTCCGATTAAAAAAATCTAAAGAAATTGAATATCCTTTGATATGATATGCCCCCGTCAATCCCTCATCGTTTGGGTGAGTCCAAATTCATTTGAATTCCACCATATGTGTGTTGTATGTGTGGATGAGTATCAAGATATCTTTGCTTTGGATGCATTACATCGTAGCCAACGTCCACGTGGGGTGGGAATTATTAATAATGGAAGAAGATATCTAGCTACACAAGGGACCATAAAAACATATACAACAGATTACTCTTTTATAGGGAGAAGATATCATCCATCAGACACGGTATAAAACTTTTAAGCTTTATATTTTTTAGATTGTTGGACGAGTAAAAATTAATGGTTCAGATTAATAGTTAAAAATAATTAAATCTTTACGAAAAAATAGATAATACTCAGTTGAAAGTTTAATCTCAACTATTAATTTTTGCTCATCCAATAATCATAAATTACTGTAAAAATAAAAATTTGCATAGTGTAAGATAATTATCTCTCAATCAGAAATTTGTTTTAAGAGAGATTGAGATAAAGTTTGGGGTGCTAAAAGCTAAAAAAAACTTTGTTAAAGGGTTTAAATTGAATTATTGATTTTTAGGAAAGTTTGAAAATGATTTTTTATTTAACAAGGACTTGAATTGAATTACTAATTTTTTAGAAGTATCAAAAATGATTTTTTTTGTTTAATTAAAAACTATAAGGGTTTAAACTGAATTACTAATATTAACAAGGGATAAAAGGAAAAAAATTCTTTAAACCAAGAAGGTCAAGGCCCACGAATAAGGGACGCCAAGGGTAGATTAACCTTGGCCGCCCCCCCAAAAAATGATAAAATTGCAATTAAATCCTTATAAAATTATAAAGTACGAAAACTAATACTTTAATCAAATTACATTTTGACTCTCAAAATTTTGTAAGTCAATTTTACAATAATAATATTTTTTGTCTTCATCCCCTAAAAGTGACTATATAGAAATTATACATGATCAGTGCATTAAATATACTTGTACATGACCAACGGCGCTGGTTCAAGTGGTAAGCAATATGATATCGCTTAAGCATGTCTCGAGATCGAGGCTTTGTGCATACAGAAAATCTTCTCTATGAGACTCACTCACCAAAACTAGGTGTGCAACGTGGATCGATCTGAATTAGTCAGGACAAACCCTTGAAAACCGAGAATACATACTTGTATATGTGAGTGAGAGATTATTTATCAAGCCTTGATTAAAATGTCCTATATATGGTCAGTTATCAGTCCCCACAAGAGCTTATCAAAATGAAAAGATACATTTGTAATATAAAAAGCTGTGGGGATGCTACATTTTAATAGTCCACGGGACCACGGCTCTTCTATTTCTTTTGCCTACTCTTTCGAATGCTTTATTTTTGGGTTAATTTGGTTGATACATGAACTATTATTTTCTTTAAACTAAGTTAGGAGGATCGTTCCCGCGATAAGTATTTGTAAAATTTGGTTAAAATTAGTCGGTTAATGAATTTGAAACCAGTGGTTAAATAAAAATATATCATTTTCTTGAGTTGTTTGATAGAAATTTTCAGTGTGAATCTGTTGGTTGACAAACGTGTCTTAAGCCCCGTTTTTTATTGAGTTTGGAGGACAAAACTCACTCTTCCACCTAATAATCAATGGAAAACACTTGAATTTCGATACAAAAATTACTTTGGAAAAGTGATTATTGACTCAAACCTAAAAGTTATATTTTTTAGCTTTTGAAGTTGAAAATTCCGTTTGAATTTAAAACGACTAGTTTAACCTTTATTATAATTCTTAAATCCAATTTTCACTCTTTTCAAGAATATTTTTTAACGCATATCTAAAATAGACATTTTATCTTTCCAACAATACTTTTTGACAGCAATACCAAACATTAAATTCTTAAATTCAACTTTTCAAAATCACTTTTTAAAATTACTTTTCTATCGCAATTTTCATAATCAATGTCAAACTAAACCTAACGTATTAGCTTCAACTAATTTAGGGTTTAAGTAGACAAATAATGAAGGGATCCCACCTTTTAATAATTATTTTTAGTTACAAAAGTAATTTCAACTCTCGATTAAGCATTAGTTTAATTAAATTTTTATAAAATCTTTATTAATACTAGATTTTGTCACATCTACCATATGAGCAAAAGAAAAAAAATTATATAAAAAGTTAGAGCATTTTTACCTCAATATCACCCTTAAAAATTATTATCAAAATGAGACTCATTGAATATTAATTCTTGAAATGACACTTTTTCTAACAAAAAAATATAAAAATGAAAAGTAAGAAAAACAAAGAAAGAAAACAGTAAACGAATTTTGTCCAGAAAGATATAACACGTATTGTACGTGTTAAGGACATTGGACATGACAGCTGCACTTACACTTTTCTATGTGTCTTGTCTTCAATCACTCAACATATGTATCTTAAAATGGTATATTTAAAAGGGTGAAAAACTCAATATCTAACCAAATGTATGATTTGATAATGCAAAATTGTTCAATTTTTTCTTCTTTTGCCTTTTACTTTTCATTTCTTTCATTTCGGTACTGAATCGTGTCCTCTTACATCAAACCCAACAAACATATATTTCGTCAATCATGCCTTTTTAAGATCATAACAAGTAGGTAACATCAGACCATGTTCAAATTTGGACGATATCACATGTGTAGCAAAAATTGTCCAAACTTTGGACCGATTCAATGTACAATAAAATTAAATTGACCCCCAAGATGAAATTGGTTATCTGTATAAAACCCCACAACTTCCTTGAGTCGAGAAACTTATTTCCTTTCATGCATTTCTCTTGCTCAATCCTCATCTAACTTTACTAAAACAAATAACATCGATTCCCATCTCTTTCCTCGTATAAAACTCCTCTATTATTTGTCCAAATTAAACATTTGGGTCTTAATCTTATCCTTAGAAATATGGACTTTTTAATCTCTTTTCTTTATTTTTTTTCTAGACAAAATAAGTTATTTTATTAATGAAGGAAAACAACTAACAAGGGATTGCAATCCATTGCTTATGAAAATATGTTTTTCACTCATTTTTTTCTCGGCAAAATAAGTTCTTTACTCTTTCTTTATAGGTATAATGTCAAAAAATACCCTTGACTTTTAACTGAATAGTCATTTTGACTCTTATTCTTTTTCTGAACCAATTTAACCCTTAACGTTTTATTTTGGGTCAAAATGACCCCTATGCGGATGAAAATTGTTAGTCAACTGACGATAAATAACTTAAAATGACGTGACAAACCTACATGACAGTGCATGCTGCAATAGTAATGTCATATAGACAAATATACTGACTTTATATAATAACACATCAGTCAATTTTTTTTATAAAATTGTATAAAATATAAAATATTTTTTCTCTTGATGCGTCATTCTGTCAAGTCATTTCAAGTTGTTTATCGTCAGTTGACTAACAGTTTCATCTGTCGAGGGCTATTTTGACATAAAATGAAACATTCGAGGCTAAATTGGTTTAAAAAAGAATAGGGACCAAAACGACCATTCAATCAAATATTAAAGGTATTTTTTGAATTTATGCTTTCTTTTTATTTGTGTTATCTCTCACCATCAAAATGTCATCCCTTGTGTGTGGAAGTATAGCACGTTTAAACACTTGTCCGGTTTCACTATCTCCGCAGGCAAGTATGTTTTTCATTGGTGGACTTTTCCAAGTTACATATACAGTTAAAAATATGTCAACTGTCCTTGTATTTTATTAAAATACAAGAACCGTAGACATATTAAATTTATAAGAATAACTGAAAGCTCTCAAATTTAGAAAGAGGGCCCGTTCAAAAAAAAGAAAAGAAAGAGGGGCCGTTGACACCAACTTTACAATAGCTTTCAGCTCTTATGCATGGGTAATGAAGACCCTTTTGCCGCTGCTGCAGAGCAACACATAAACAATTTCATACATTGCATATGTACGGTAATAAGTGGCGAATCTAAATTTTATATCAAGTGGATTTAAAAAAGTTAAAGTTAAAATTAAACGAACTAAAAAATTTAACAGTAGATAAATGAATAGAAATCTTCTATCCTTTTTGATGCTCATAATTATTCCTCTACACTAAAAATTAAATTTAGGGTTTAGGATTAAAATTTAGAAAATTCGGGTAGGTATATTTTTAGGGTTTATGATTTAAAATTCAGAATTTAAAGTTAGTGCTTATAATTTATTTTTTTAGTGTTAGACTACAGAAATAATACTGAAAAGGATATAAAATTTTCTTCAGATTAAATGGTTCAAATACATTTAATTTTTCTCTCTTCCAAACTTATTTACTTTTTGAAAGAATTCTTAAAAGACTAACCAATACGTAAATCCGCCCCCCGACAGAAATCATGCGAAAATTTAATAAAATGACCAAAATACCTTTAAGAAAACGTTTGGAAAATTGGAAGAGCCTTCAAATTTATTAAGAATACGATGCTCAAGTCGGTAAAGGATACATGATTTTTACGTCCTTATTAAGAGTCATTGTCTGATAAAAAAAAATGTCTGATATCAGACAGTATTTCAACCATGTCGTTGTTTACAGTGTTTTTTCAAATGAATCTTCTTGCAAAATTTTCTAGACACGATTGATGTTTCTGAGACAATGTCTGCACTTCTTTTCCACAAAGGAATCACTTCCTTTACGACTTTTTTCTTCATTAATTGCATTGAAATATCTGTTAATTCTTTCGAGAGAAGTCTTCGAAATTTATACACATTATATCTTATTGTTATCTCAGATAAATAATAAACCTCGGGGCAATGCTCCACCATTAGTGGAACCAAATTACAAAAACCTAGACAATATGTTGTAGTAACAAAGTTTCTTCCCTTCCATTTCTCTACTAAAATTATCAATGTTAGAAATATTAAACATAATATCAAACAATACTTATAACGTCTGATTTGATAGTCATTTTAGTCCCAATTTTTTAAAACACTTTAACTCTCACCGTTTCATTTTGGATCAAAATAACCCATCTGTGGATGAAAACTGTCACACCCTAATTAATATGTATATACAATAAGGCAAAGAAAAAAATAATAATTAATAAAAAAAAGAATGTGAATTGAGGCTGCAAGGGTTTGAACACGTAACCTCTACCCAAATGAAATCATGCTTTAACCAATTAGGCAAAGGATATTTCTGATAATAATTCACACCCGTATAGTTTTAATCTATTTCTTGTATTATTCTTAAATAATAATAATAATAATCTAATATAACCCAACCACCCATCTGAATCAAATGTTTCATTTGAAAATATTCAAATCTGAATTTTCAACCCTTTATTTCCCCTCCGACCTTTCACTCTCGCACCACCATATATCACCCCGATCTCCTTTTCTGGACAAATGTGGTATGCACCATCACCACCCGAGTGAGTGCCGCCTCGTCCTAACCTCAGTCCTTGCGACCACTTGCGGCAAGTGGCCGTCGTTCGTCACGAAAGTCTCTCTAAAGGGGCGTCAGAAACCCTTGTTTAATTCATTGTTTTTGGTCGTTCCACTGTCGTCCGTCGTTGGACTATGATACCGCCACCAGATCTAAACTCCCTGCATTAAGGCGAGAAAATCCCTGGTCACCGATCACCAGACCAACGCTGGAAAAGCTTCACCGAATTTACGCCGAGTTAAGCCGGATTTTGCAAGTTTGGGTAAGTTTCGGTGAGTTTCTGACTTATTTCTGATGTTATTTTGATGTGGTTGATGAGCTTTATGGGAAATATGCATTTTTAGGCTTTGTTCGGCCGTTTTAGGCCGCGCGTGGGCTTCATGTATTGTCTGGAGTGATTTTCCGGCAACCCTAGATGGTGGCCATTAAACCGGCCTGGCTAGACCTGGTCCGGTCCATAAATTGAGCCGAGCTACCTGAACCGGTTAAAACTGGTTATAACAGACCAGCCTATTATAGGCCCATTAGCTAATGGGTTATAACCCAAACCTGACCCATATCCAACCCGAACCGAGTCCGACTCATACCCGACTCGAATCGAGTCAACTCGTTTGAGTTAACCCGTCTAAGTCAACTTAGTTGACTCTAACTATTGACTTTGACTGTTGACCATTGAACGTTAATTTGATGTTATCATGATGCCAGCGTTGATTTTGACTGCTGACATCAACGTTAACTTTAACCGAAAAGTTAAAATTTCTGAAAAACCCCTATTTTATATTTTTCGACATCTTGAGTCCAATTTTGAAGTCTGTTTCGCAAAATTCTAACCCGAAAGCCTCCGAGTATGACCTTGAACCCCGAGCATGCATGAGTTTAAGTATTCAGTTTAAGAGCTTTGTGAATAAGGACTAATCGTGAGTTATGCTCAATTGAAGGTATTCGAAATTCTTGGTATCTAAGGTATCGAGGAATGTCAAATTCGGGCTCGGGAATGATTGAATAGAGTATCATGGATCGACTGATATAGCTCAAAGCTGAGGTAATACATTACTACCTTTTGTATGTTTTATGAAACATGTCGGTGTTCGGTTAATGCATGCATGATTACGATTAAGTATAACATTAATTCTGCTTATGTTAATTTGACTACGAAATAAATGAACGGTGATCTAGTAAGGATAAAAAATAATTTAGATGAGGAATAATTGGTAAATCTCTATTTCAGATTTATCTTGTTAATGAAATTATTGTAAAAAATAATTGGATATGAAATGAAGATACTGCCCTTGAAATGTAAGGATGACAAATATACCCCTAAGGGAATGATCTGGAATCTACATTTGATCTGATAAATCAACTACGTGATCTAAAATCCTTGAACTATTGGGAAAGACTCGAATATCATGATTCTAATATGTGAGATAATGAATGTCTTGAACGTATCTCGAAGTCTGGATAAAACTTTGAAAATAAAAATATTGGAAGTACTTAGGCATTCTGAATTGATCTAAAAGATCGAATTGGTTGAAATTTTCTCAAGCTCCGAATTTGCTAAATTATCTAAAATGATAGATATACCCTTGAGTTTCAAAAATGAATAAATGGTTTAGAAGGACCGAAATGACCAGAATGACTAAGATGATCAAAATGAACAAAATTTATTCGAGCACCAAAACTTCTAAAATGGCCAAGATATCCTTGACATCTGGAATAATTAAGTTACCGACATAACTCGAAATAAGTGAATACCTTGATAAATCTTAATTCAAATAAAAATCTAGATAATCGTATCATTCGTAAGGGTCATAAAACATAATCCAGATATGATGGTTATCTCTGATACTGTTTTATATTAGTTTAATAAAAGGCAAAGACGTGTTTAATTAGTCGGTGAAAGACCAATAATGAATACGAGGGTGATCAGTTCAACTATATGATTCTACAAGAACTAAGGAATGAACATACGTAAGGCGTATTTATCTGAATACTAGAAACCACAATAATATTGACATATGGAAAAAATGATCGGTTTTGAAAGTCTAATTAGCCGTTTAATATCACGGATTTTGTGAGTTTCAATTTTTCCTTTTGGGCTATATTACCAAATTGCCCTTAAGAGTCAAAATGACCCAAAACGCCCTTTTAAGCAAATTGATTGGTACTCTCCAAGTATATTTAAAATCTTGAATAATCAGGTATACTTGAAATCTTGATTGATCTTGATATACTCAAAAACCCAAATTTTATCTCGACATAATTGGTTTCATGAATAATCAAGATATATCAGAATTTGTGACTGACCTTGAGGTGCAATTCTTGTATACTCTGATGAAGTCGATAATCATCAAACTCTTTCAAATAAGGTCCTCAATTCTAAAATCAGTCTAAAATGGACTGAAGACCAGTGTCTTTTGTCAGTAATTATCAAGGATCCTTAGGTGTTGATCAAACAACTTAGTGCATTTCTTGCACATGTATATTCCTTCCGATCTGAAACTAAGTCTCTCTCTCTGATCCGAATCATAAATTCTATCTGTCTAAAAATATATCTCTGTGTCTGATCTGAAAAACATACTCTCTGATTTATGATATTCAGAAAATATATCTATGATTATTATTTTATCTTCATTTCATCTGATTTCATTAAAGTATTTGATTTAGGGTACTTCTGGGATTTTTTGTGAAGTCTCTGTAGGTTCAATGCTGGTAATTCCTTATGGACCCAATGTCGCTCCTTGGGTAGGTTCCGATGCTTCGGCTCGGGTAATTCCTTATGGACCTAAGGCATCCCCTTCGGAAGGCTCCTATGCCCTATAGGCCTAGGGTAAGACCTTATGGATGCAGTTCTAGGGAACTGCATATCGGAGTATGGTTGGAGGGTAGATATGTTGATACTAAATTTTCTTGTCCATCTCTTGCCCTGTCAAAACTCTGCAGCTGTCTAAAAAATTTCGTCTATCATTCTTGAAATGTAAGTGATGGTACACACTAAATTTTTCTGACCGAAATCTCGTAATTTATATTCTTTTATGATAACCTTATGCCTACTTGTTGCATATAGCATCATCTAATAGTTTTGTATTACTGAGCTTGTCCAAGCTCACGTTGTTTTTACCATCGCATGTTAATATTAGTTGATCATGTTTCAGCGAATCGACATTATTGATGGGAGTTCCCTCGGCATAGCTTGCGGAGAACGGTATTAGTGTAAATAGTGGACATGTATGTCGAGTCTTATTTTTATGTTTAAGTCTGTAATTTAATTTCCCAAAAATTTTCTAGTATGTATAAGGGACTTTTTTGTAATGATGATTTAAGCAAATATTATTTTATAGTTTTAATTGTTTTAAAATAACAAGAATTTTATTTGGTTTTTTTATAGTGGGTCACCTCTGTGACCTGAATGTGACCTCCTAGATTTATGTGTAACACATAGGCGGGTCTAGAGGGTTACAAAAACTATTAGCCAATTAACGATAAACAACTTGAAATATCTTGACAGAATGACACGCCAACAAAAAATAATTTTATATTTTATATAATTTTATAAAATTATTTTGACTGATGTGTCATTCTATAAAGTCAATTCTGTCAAGTTAACATATTTTTCTATATGACATTGACATATCAGTGTGCACTTCCATGTAGGTTTGCCACCATTTCAAGCAATTTATTGTTGGTTGACTAATAAATTTCATCTATGGAGGGACCATTCTGGTTTAAAATAAAATATTGAGAGTTAAAGTACTTCAAAAAAAAAAAGAATATGGGCCAAATGATTATCTAGTCAAACGTTAGAGGCATTTTTTTAGCATTATGCCTAAATATTATTACAAACACACCTCTCTCTATATACACACTTTATTTTTTGGTAGTACGATGTGCTTGAACAAATTAGGGGAATATTGCCCTTTGGAATTAAATTTAGGGAAATAGGGGTCTTTAAGTTTTATTTTGGAAACTACGACAAAGTGAACAATGGAGGTGGAAGACGCCACCTATTTGTTAACTTCTACACGAACCTCACATTCCCGCAAAAAAGTCCCGAGCTATTCCACTTGCTCCTTACTTTCCAACTGAAGAGTTGGATTGTCCTTGCTCTATTGTAAAATTGTTTTCAACACTCTTGTTAATGGCTAGGTTATTCTGTAGCTCATATCTGGAGACTGTCGTACCTATTTTCAATTTCCTCAAACTTACCTGATAGCAGCCTGACTTGATTCTTGCTTGACTAGTTTCTCTTCTTCCAACACCCTGAGTCGTCTTTTAAATGAACAACACCGTTCATTTATTCTTTAAAGGTGACCCGATCTGATATTCTTAAATACACAGTAAAGCTTCTGGTGATCATTCTGCAAATTCAATTTCATCCAAGTTATCTCTCTCTTATCTGAGCTGGCTGAACTCGAAAGAATACCTCTATCTCCGATCTTCAAATTTAACTCGCTTGAGTGACCCACTTCGGTATTACTCGAACCTTGTCCTGGATACCGATTCTTCTTTCGGTTCGACGAATCACTTACCTTTCATCAAAGTATTCATCTGATTCATCACCTCTGCCATTTGTTTCTTTCAACTCTTGCACTTTACTTTGCTCATTACCTGTACAGTGTCTGACCTAAAGTCTTCAGATGATTCCTCTTTTATTGTCTCCGATCTTGTTCTGGGACAAAACCCTGGATCTATGCCCTTTAATATTTGACCAGACGACCCTTTGTCAATTATGAACGATTTTTGAGATTTGAGAAACCACTTCGGGAATCAATACCCTATAAATGTGAGAATGCATGCAAATGCAATGTTGATTCTCGAACAGTCTTTAAAAAACTTTCAATAGAGAAAATGTATGATTGCAAGAAACTAATAATGAATTACAGATTAACAGTTGGATTCTTTCTAGAGACCTTGACTTCAGAAAGCAGAGCTTGTGCTTCACGTCTCGACGTCGTCTTCAGGATGATGGATGACCTCGTCTTCTCCTCTTATGCTACTCCATAGACTTGCGACGTCATGATCTTCATGTTTTGTCTTCTAAAAACATTGAAAAGTGTAGGCATAATGCAGACAAAAGTTTCTTCTTCGGTTGATCTGGGTGTAAACAAGTCGATCTTAGAATAATGCGTCTAACTAGGGTTGGATCCTAGCGGTCCAAAGGGGGTCTACTTAAAGTCTTTAAAAATTTTGGGTTCACATTAAAATTCTCAAAGATAATTTGGTTTAAAGATCTCATCTTTTTTTATTATAAAAAAGTTTTAACTTACTTAAAAATGAAACTTTTAGATTTTTTAAAAGTTTTAGGAGGGAAAAGAATCCAAAAGAGGATAATAATATTTTCAATTTTTTTGAAGGAGTTAAATTAAAATCTTTGAGATTTTTACAAAGGGTTAAATTTTAAAATTGGTGTTATGTAGTCCCTACTAGATCCTCTGTGCCGCACATGCCTTACTATCAGACCGTCTTCTTTCTCGATTGGTCTTTGCTCGATCCAACTGGATACTGTAGTATTATCGTTTCTGGCAAAGCAAACTTTTTCTCTATTTTGAAAGCCTTTTAAATGAACCGTTCTTGAATCAACACCATGTCATGATATGCAAAACGAATGCAAATAAAGGTGTTGATTCCGCTAGTAATCACCCTTTCGAACGAGTTTCATAAGAATTAAATGGTCTAAATTTTGGAGCCAGAAAAGAAGATTTCTACAGATATGCCCCTCTTCTTGTCTTCGGGTTATACTCAAAGAAATGAAAGTCTCGGTTAAAATCGCTGGCACCGGGTTCACCTTCTGCTTCATGATCTCAAATAGATCTAAGATGGCTATATCGATGTTTTCGAATACCCTCGGGAAGATGATCAAACCATATGTCCCCCCAAAACGAATAGGTCTATCTTCATTACCTCATGCGGGTGTACTACCTCGGATGTATTCCCATGAAGATGCTAGACTGTCTCTTCAATTATGAAACAAATCGTTGGCTCAATCCTCGCTTATCAAAAGATTTTGAGCTTCAACGAATAGTTCTAATTCCTCGATGACTTCGCGTAGATCCAATCTTTCTGTACATTCTTCTAGTTGAGCAAGGATGTATATTCCTCTACCGTGGTCATCATGTCTTGGCCGTTGAAGGTAAAACAAAAAACAGGATTCCAAAACTGGAAAATGGCTCGGAGTAAAGGCTGATTGACTCGAGCATACATTAGCTGGGCTATGTCGCCATAACTGTCAGAAAACAGATCATGTAGTCTTCGGTCTCATCTTTCCTAGATCTCTTTAAGCTCCCACAGATCATTCTGTTGTAGGCGATCGTGTGTATACTTTGGCACTACACGCTTGCTCAGCAAACTGTTATCTCGAACCCGTTGATTAATCTATGACCAATGTCGCACGACTAGGTTGATGTCGTCCTTCTTAAGATACATTTTTCCATGATGAAAGATTTCTGATCGGGCAAACCACTTGAATCAACACCTTTATGTAATGTGGATGTAATGATAATGCAACAAAAGCATGTGTAAAATAAAAATAAAATGAAATAAAAATAAAACACAAAAAGAATTGAGTTAGTACCAGAAAAAATAATAAATACATAAATAAAAGGTAAATTTAAATAAAGCAAACAAACACAACAACCCTATTTATATCCCGTCTAAAATACCTAGGTTATCCGCATAGCTCTAAAGGGATGGGTTTCTATATGTTCTCTACATGCAGTGTTGGTGCTAGGAGGTACCCGAATTGTCCTTGTTGTCCCCTACTAAGGGTAGCAAGGCCCCCGATCATCACCCATTATAGGCTCCTTTCAACGGGTTTAATTCAGGGGAGCCCATTCGCTTATGTCTGTACGACGGAACGATATCCTTACGAAAGCATAAAGTACTCGAGCTCCGAAGGTACTTTCTAGGCCTACACTGAGGAACGATATCCTCACGAAAACATTAGCGTCCCCCCACTTAAAGAGGACGGGTTTATATGCCAAATTTTAAATGCGTTAAAATAAACGCGCAATTATAACCAAATATTAATTTAATAGTCACTTTAATCCGGAACTTCTAATATTACTAAATCGGTAATTATTTGAAAAAGCTTGACTCTCTTTTTTTGTTTTTGAAAAACAAATAATTATCCCCAGCAGAGTCGCCATCTGTAGCGATCTCTTTTTTAGCTAAAAAAAGAGGTTTCAAAAGTGTTTGGTTTTATCGGGTATTTAAAATATTTATTCCGTGGGGTTTTAAAAAACCAGGTTTTATAAAAAATAGAGTCACCACCGGCAATTTAGGTAGGTCAGACACCATAAAAACCAGAGATTTTAAAAAATATTGGGTTCGGGAGTCGGTTACGGAAGGGGAAGGATTAACACCCCACACCGCCCAAAATTGGTACTTTAATAATTACTGCTTTATTAATATTAAACTTTCCGGTTTAAAGTGACGATTTAATTAACATTTAATTATATGTGCGAGTAAATTTTAAAAGCCCCGTTATCCGAGAGTAAACGCCCAACCACCATCACTACGCCTGATATTGGCCCCGTTTACGCTCGGATAAAAGGGCACCACATTGACAATTTATATTCCAAAATGCAACTTAAAAACATGGAAAATAATTTAAATACAATGTGATAAAAATATAAATAAATACTAACATAATAAAATACTAATCTAACCCATTCATAAATATTAATCTAATATATAAATAAAAACAAATCTAACATAAATAAAATATTAATCTAAAACATAAATAAACATACAAACTAAAAAGAACACAATTTTAAATTAACTAATACTTCATTAAATCATAAAAAAATACAACACAAATAAAAAGGGAAGAAAATATACCTAACTAAGAGCTCGAATGACAAACCCCGACTAAACTCCACCGAGATCTACCACGACATCTCCAAAAAACTAACTAGATCAAATCTAAAATAAGACCTCGATCGAACCGATTAAGACCTAGGATACTGCCCCGGGTCCTTGGCTACCCGAGAGCATAGCTCTCTTATGGGGCTTGCCACCGATTCCTTTCTTGTGCGTGAATTGCCCCCCATTTCATGCCTTTATATAGGCATTGAAGGGGGCTTAAGGGTGACGTGGGCAAATGTGCTCCACGCACATTTGCATTCTTTTTTTCTTTTTTTTACACTTTAATCACTTTTTTATCACCCTTTTTTATTTATTTTAAATTAATAATATTACTATTACAATAATACTGAAAATACTAAAATTCGGACAAAAATGAGTGATTACAAGGTCCTTTAAGCAAGGTTAGACGTTTGAATCCAGGCATTGTGAATGTAGAAAACTGATTGGGAAAGTCGCTCTTATATTAAACTTTTATAAAATTTGAACTAAATTAATTAATTAATTAATCGAATACCGATGGTTAAACTAAACATAATTATTTCAACTTTTATTCAAGAGGGATCCGTGGACAAGGTGGTGGCTCTCCTATTAATTGGGCTTAGGGACATGTCCATGAGTTTAAATAATATTATATATTAATATCACAAGACAAGGCAAGACAAAATCTTTAAATGATTTTGTCGGTATCGAAAGTTTTGAGAACTTTACAATTGGGCCCCCAGAGACACACTTGACTTCTATCAAACCGAAAGGAAAGGGCTGTATGGGCTCACCTGCGGGCTGGGGGCCCAACACGACCTTGAGGCTACATATCCATCACTAAATCTCATCTTTGGACTATTAGCCGTCGATCTCATCAATCACATCCCCATCAGCTTTTTGATGTCGTTGATGTGTCTCCATCTCAATCAAGAGAGCCACAATTAAACTAAGGGTAAACTACATGGTTTGCCCCTTTAGTTTTTGGGCTGTTTGATTTCGGTCATCAGTTTTGAAAAAATATGTTTTGATCATTTATGTTATTGATTTATAATATTTAGGTCACTTAGTCGTTAACTCATATTAGTTTGATTTTTTAAATGTTCAAACAAAAACTTAATATGTTTTAATAAGGGTTTAACATTTTCAAATACACTCAAATAATAATAATAATAATAATTTGTTATCGAAAATGTGAGGTTATTACCGGGGTTTTTTCAAAACATTAGGTCTTTATTTGAGTATACTAAAAAATATCAGGCCCTTTTTATTGTTTTAAATATCACCCTTATGCGAACAACATTTAAAAGGTTAGGTCATAGTCTACATAGTTCGATCGTTGATTAATTTATTTTTGAAATTGCGAGAACGTAAGGAAGATTTTTAAAAAGGGGGCAATAACTTAATTTGATTAATTTTAAAAGTGATAGTGATCTAAAAAGTAATTAAACAAAAAATGAGAGGACTCAGGCCTTTCCCACAACCATAGTCTATATAGTTCCATATTTGAGTATTTATGTAAAATTAAAGTAGTATGGATGGAACTCCATGGTCTATATGGATGTTCAAAGTGTTTGATTTAAATACATTTCAAGTCCCTATAAGTTTAAAACTAATTGAATTAATTTTAAGTTTTTGACGCCCCTAAATGCTCTATTCTCTCCTTTCGTCTAAAGAAAATTTTATTTTTTTGGCGTCCGATCGTTACAGCCTTCGACAACTAACCTTTCACTCTTTTTTCTTTTTCACCTTCTTTCGCGTTCTTTTTTTCTGATTCGACTTTCTCTTTTTTCTTCGTTTGTTTGGTGTTATGGCACTTCTCGTTTGGCTTGCTTGGTGGGAGTCCCTCTCCGATAGCCACAATCTTGTTTTGGGTCCTCTGCGGTGAAGTGGAGACATGGATGTAGATGTAAAGGATAGCCCCTCTTTTAGTTTTCTTTCCCTTGCTCTGGTTCACGTGTGATTTTTTTCCCGAGGTTCTGATCTTGCTCCTCGTTTCTTTTTCGATTGGTAGGGTTTGTTGTTTCCGCCGACGAAATATCGTTTGGCTAAGGTCTCCAGCTCCTCCTACTCTGTTCAGACCATATGTCATCGGTGACTCTCATATCCTGACGTGATGACCGGTTGATGACCCTCTCGGTGCATTCCTCCTCACAAGTCATCCTCGGTGTTCTCCGAATAGTCATGCAGTTGAAGTTGGCGATGTTAGGTCCATTTTTGATAGACTTAACAAACTTAACCCGAGACTCAAACCAATATTCGATATTGACTCGAACATGATAATTCAAACTTGATCTGAAATTCGAAATAAACCTAACTGAACCAAAACAGACCCAAAATTTTTGTTGAACCGAAATGGACCCAAATTGAAGGCTGAATCGAATATCTACCAGATTTTAACCCGATAATTAAGGTAAAGTAAATGAATAGTTTATTTTTACTGTTATTTATTTTTAACAATATGATAAATAATATAATGATGTATGTTTTATTATCTTTTTGTATTATACTATAAATAATATAATGGTGTATGTTTTATTATCTTTTTGTATTATACTATGTGAGAGACTATTGCTCTTCTCAAAATTTTGGTATAATAACATTTTATGTCATTTCAACTTTAAATATTAATCAAATAAGGCTTTTGTTCCTACTAATTTTTAAACTTAGAAGTTTAATAAACTATTTTCCCTCCTAATATTTGATCTTAACTTCATCACAAACTACACCATAAACACTAAACCATTAACACTAAGCCCTAAAAACCCTAAACCTTAAACCTTAAGCCATAGAAATTAATCTCATAAACCAATAACCCTAAATTATAACATAAGCCATAAGCCATTAACACTAAGGCTAAACCCTAAACCATAAATCAAAAGTATGGACCATTTTCAGAATTTTACCATAAAATATAACCTAAAACCGAAATTAGGGACCAATTTGATAATTTGAAAGTGGAAAATTTTGAGAACCTAGTGACCAATTTCACAATTTTACCATAAATATAGCATAAAATCAAAATTAGGGACTAATTTGACAATTTGGAAGTGGAGAAATTTGAGAGTCCAGTGACCAATTTCACAATTTTACCATAGAAATAAATAAGGGTCAATTTTGGCTAAAAATTAAATCTTAGAAACTAAAATGAACAAAAATATCAGTATATTAAAATTATTAGACTAAATTACAAAAAATAGAAATAAATAGGGGTCAATTTCAACTAAAAGTAATTTTTAGGGACTAAATATCACCGCCGGGAGGGAATTGCTATATCCGAAGTCCAAACTGTGGGGGTACTTCATACTTGTGACTAAATTGAATTAAACTAAAACTTAAAAAGTGAATAATATGACTAAAATACAACATTTTAAACGCATCAAAACCTAAAGGGTAATTAATCTCTAACCTAAAAAATAGACGGTTTATTTCCCTCCAAAATTTTGTCTTTCCCTTTTTTTTACTAATTGCCTTTTTTTCTTTTTTAATTAAAATGAACTCTCGTGATCTTTTAGTTTTGGGTTAGAGACAATTAATTGTTAACCCTTCTGACTTTACATGCTTTTTTTTATTTAAGTTCTGAATTTTCACTTTTAGATTTTAGTTTAATTCAATTGAATCCCAAATTAGATTAATTTAATTGAAATTCAACATTTAGTTTTAGAATTCTTTTAATTTTGTCCGTAATTTATGCTTCTAGATTTTAGTTTAGCTTAATTAGATCTTAAATTTAATAAGTTAATTCAACTCTGATATTATTATTATTATTATTTTGATCAAAGCATGTATGATTAAATTATATATGAGCAACCATAGAAGACCACATCACTGAATACCTCATTAAAAACCTTCTTATACTTAAGATGAAAGAAAAGAATACCCTTGATGATGGTATAACAAAGCGAAGCAAAACAACAAAAATGAACGAACATGACGAAACACCAACAAACGCACTCAAAAAACAGCAACAAAGTGTAAACCAACTGCCTCAATATCCAAACAACACCCCCAGCAAGCCATTCCCCCAAATCATCGAGGCACCGAACCCAACCAGCAACACTACCCTCGACACCAAACACCCTAAGACAATACTCGAAACCATGTCGTCTGATCAACACCTCCTTTCGCAAGAGCATCCACCATGCTATTTGCTTTGCAAAAAATATGTTGGAAACAAATGCCTGTTAATACCCTACACGCTTCATCAATTCCGTTAAACTAAAACCATAAGCGGCATGGTCGTTTGGAGTATTGCTAAACCTAATCCAATGCAATTTTGGAGTCAAACTCGAGTACAATCACAGTATCCTTCCATGGGGAAGCAAGGATCAAATCCAGCGCATAATCAATCGCCCTTAACTCCGCGATGTTAGAATCATTACCCCTAAGGGTCTGGAGAACAATGCCAAGACCGTTCCCCTAGCATCACGTAATTCTCCCCCACACCCCGCAGGGCTAGGCTTACCTCTCGCAAAGTCATCAACATTAAACTCCAATGTACCCTCTAATGGTGAAACCCAAACTATTTCATGTCGCAACGACGTACCCCTAACATCCGGTACACACAACCTTGGACACTCTCACCAACTAGATTCAAGTATCAACAGTTTTGGGTCCGAGGCATTTGCCCAATATAAAGTGCGTAATTTAACTAAGAAAAAGATCTCATCCACTCCTAAACTTTTCTTGTTGAAAATCAAGTCGTTCCTAGCTAGCCAGGCTGACCAAAGGATAACACACACACCGATAGCCACCATCGTCTCACTATGCCCAATAAACACCCAACGAAGCACTGCCTAGACATTTTTGCAAGAGAACGTGGGCGAACAAACGTGAAATCCCACCAGCTAAAAAATAATGACCATACTTCTTCCATCACTCTACAAGAGTACAAAATGTGGTCTACCTCATCTTCTCCTTCTTCACACCAAACACAAGCAAGCGAAACTTTATTGAGGGGAATGTTGTGATCCCGCAGCATACACAATGTCAGCAAACGCTGCAAACGAACAAACCACAAAAAATAGACCTTCGGTGACACGGCAACCTTCCACAACACAAAGCATCAAGCCTCTCACTTGCTATGCCAAACGAAGACATCAACCGCGTGAGCTCCCCAATTGAACCCCCCCCCCCCCCCATGCGAAGTCGGACACAATGCCAAACTATCTTCTCGACCCGCAAGCAAAGGACATCTCCGACTTAACTCTTTTATCTCGCACAGCTGTAATAGCTCATGTGATCGCAAAGCACGCCCAAAATACTCAGCCCACTCCTCATGTTCCCAAGATCCTCCCACAGTGTAATCTCTCACCCAAGCCAATCTATCTCTTGCCAACCAGTAAAGCCTCGAAAACAGCAAGCAAAGAGGTTCTGGTGAACACCACAAATTGTGCCAGAACAACACCTTCCTTCCACAATCCACCAACCATCGAAAGTTGCTAAAATCTATAAAACGAAGAACCCGCTCATCCTCTTATACCTCAACTATTTGCCTTCATACGACTAACATTCAACGCTTTCCCCCGTAATTAAAACGCCAAAGGCAACTATGTTCTCCATACTTAGCACTAATCAAAGAACGCCACAAAGAATCTGGTTCCTTTGCGTATCGCCAGGCCCCTTTTGCCAATAGAGCCAAGTTTCTTACCCTTAAATAACAACTCCCAAACTGCACAGCTTCTTTGGACGACACACCGTCGCCCAATTTACGTGACTCATTGTCCTCTTTAAATTCGAATCACCCCACAAGAATGCTCGACGAAGGCGGTCAATCTTAGCAATCACACCCTTTTGAGCTGCAAATACCCTCATATAGTATAAAGGCAGTGCCGATATCACTGAGTTAACCAAAACCAAACGTGAGACAAAAGATAACGATCCTCGCTTTTATCCGAAAAGATGAGCACGAACCCGCTGGAAAACAAGATCCCACATCGCGCTACACCTATGATTAACCCCCATAGGCATCCCTAAATATCAGAAAGGCATCTCCCCCACCTCACAACACAGAACACTTACCATTGCACTTGCACAACTATCCCAACACCAATTGCATACAAACAGAACTTGGCAAAATTAATTTCAAGGCCCGAGCTGTACTGAAAACAAGTAAGCAAACATTTTACATTCTTAGCTATCTCAACATCACCGCCCAAAAAGAATAACGTATCATCCACTAATTGCAGATGTGATATAGTGAAATTGGGCGCAGCCACCACCCCTTGAACCAAAACCGATTGTTCAGCCGAAATCAAGTATTGGTATAAAACCTCGACCACGATCACAAATAACAGTGGTGACAACGGATCTCCCTAACACACTCCACATTGCATGCCAAATTCCTTGGTGGCACAACCATTCAGCAAAATTGCTAAACGCGCAGTCCTAACACATGCACACCCTCGCCAACGCTCTTCTTCTTAAACATATAAAATTTCATTTAATATAATTATACACAAAATTTTAATTTGGATGTAAACATGTAATTGTACGCATGAAAGTTAAAACTTTAATTTAGTTCAACTGTACACATGAAGCTTTTGTTTAAATATTTAATCAAATTCAAAGGCATAAATTAGCATGTTGAATCAGAATTAATCTCATAAACCAATAACCTTAAACTAAACCATAAACCATTAATACTAAACTCAACACCATAAACCTTAAGGAATCAAAATTAAACCAATAACCCTAAACTAAACCATAAACATTGATACTAAACCCTAAACCTTAAGGAATCAAAATTAATCTCATAAACCAATAACCTTAAACTAAACCATAAATCATAAATATTTAAGGAATCAAAATTAATCTCATAAACCACTAACACTAAACTAAACTATAAAATGTTAATATTAAACCATAAATCATAAACCTTAAGGAATCATAATTAATCTCATAAACCAATAACCTTAAACTAAACCATAAACCGTTAACATTAAATCATAAACCTTTCAGAATAGAAATAGACCCAACTCAAACCGAATTAACACAATCTTCTACATCAGCGAAGTCTTTGTAAATCACAACCCAACTCAAACTGAATTGACCCAACAACTCAAACTGAATTGACCCGCCCTAAAACCGATCCGAACGACCCAGTTTTGCCCCAAACTGAAACCAACCAATCCGGTATTGACCCGACGCGAAAACAACCGATTTGATTCTGACCCAATCTAATACCCGAACCGGACCCGAATTAAATTCGAACCGAATCCAAATCCAAACGACCCGATTACCACCTCTAATTTTTGATCTTCGGTCTATATTGGTTCTTGAAGTTGTTTTTCTTTCCGTTGTGTTTTTTCTGTGTTGTTTGTTTGTTGTTTTTCGTTTGCTTACTATGCATGATGCTTCAGTTTGATGCTTTGCTCGTACCGTGTATGTACCTATCTTATGTTTGTTCCAGTATTTTGATGTTTTTCTGAGATTGTTTTAATCCCCCGTTTCTCTTTGTTGTATCTGTTTTCTTGTTTATGAATGAAACATGCTTTATGTTAAAAACAAAACTACTCGAATTAAACTTTAACTTTTATTTAAATACTTGATAAATTTTTGACAATTTTAAAATTAAATAAATTAATCCATAAATTCTATTTTCTTAACTTAAAACATTTTTAAAATCTCCACTAATTTTAAAATTAAACGACCTAACTTCTTAGAAGAATTCAAGAAGCTACATGTCAGAATATATTTGCAGGACAAACTGAAATCCCGTCTCTCTTTCTATCACCCAGGCGTCTAGTAGTTTTAGGAGTTTTAGGGTGAGACACTCTTACGGTGTGGTTAAAATAAAGTGATTCTACACAAATTCTTATTTAAATAATAAGAATTTAGGTTATAATATAATAATTTGTATAGCTACACAAATTTCTTACTTAAAGTAAAATTTACACAGATTTTTACTAGTTATTAAGAATTTATGTAGTTACACAAATTCTTACTCAGTCCTACATAATTTTTTTATAAAATAGTAAAAATTTATGTTGTTCGTATTTTAATTATATTTTAGACAATTTTTTAAGACTTTTAGTAAAAATTTATGTCGACAGTATATTAACTATATTTTAGACGAGTTTTTAAGACTTTCCCGCGGGCTTCAACTTGCATGTATCTGAGCAACATATCTTGAATAACGAGAGCATATGATGCACACACAATGGCCATGCATACGTTTCTTTCAGCCCCTGTTGCAGGTGTGTGGTTCGTGGGTTCTTTTCACGTCTCTCACCTCCCCACATAAAGAGTATGGTTGTTAGTGGGATAGTTTTGTCACTCCAATTGTGGGAGTTAAAGGGTATTAATGGTAATTAGTGTTAGTTTTGATGGGAAACTATCACTATAAATACCCTGTTAGCCTAAGTTCCCTAAGCACAAAAAACACAAGCAATTCATTTTGCATAAAGTTTTCCATCTAGTGTGGTTCTCGAGTGCTTAGAAGATCTTTGGCATTTTAATTTTCGTGTTGCCGTGTTCGAAGGTGGTTTGAGGCGTTTCCACGGTGGTTCGACGTGCTCGACGGTGGTGCAACCACATCTCAATTTGGAATACGGTTTTGACAATGGCTGGAGGTATTTATGAATTTCAATCCTTCCGATGCGTTTTGCTCGATTTATGTTTACATTTGGTATCCGAGCATGGTTAAATCTCTGCCTTGTCGTTTTAAAGTTTGTATGTTTCTCAAAATTAAAATGCCATGTTGATCTTTAAATTCTAAAATTTTGAGAAAAATAATGTTGCAGACTTTTGTTTTAAAATCATAAGATTTTATTAAATTAATTTCTAAAATTTATTAATAAGTTTATTAAAATAAATTTTAGAAATAATTATTGTATGTGCCTAAATTAAGAGATGCTATATAACTTATCCGGTAATTAGTTATACATAAAATTAGGTACTTTTTAGTAAATTATGACTTATGTTTGCCTCAAATTTATAGTAAGCGTGTATGTCAATTTATTTTGCAGTATTACAACCTATGAATATGTCTGATAATAAATTAGATATCCCTGGATTAACCAGTGAGAACTTTAAGTTTTGGAAGGAGGGTATTTTTCTTCAATTGGGGTGTATGGATATTGATTATGCTATAAGAAAATCTGAGCCACATATCACTGACACCAGCAATCAGGCTGATCTTACTCTATATGAAAAGTGGGAGCGATCTAATCGCTTAAGTATTATGTTCATTAAGAGCAAGGTTCCTGCTGATGTTCGTGGCTCGATTGAGCATTATGAGAATGTCAAAGAGCTATTAACGGCTATAAAAAAAACAGTTCCAGACTTCTCAAAAGTCATTAGCCAGCACCCTAATTATGAAGTTCACATCACTAAAGCTCATTACAGTGAAAGGTGTGCGTGATCACATCAATAAGATGCGAGATTTGGCAGCTTGACTTAAGGCACTTAAGGTTGAAATGTCTGAATATTTCATGGCGCACTATATATTGAACACTCTTCCACCTCAATATGGGCCATTCAAGATCTCTTATAACACACATAAGGATAAATGGTATATTGATAAACTTTTGACCATGTGTGATCAAGAAGAGGGTAGACTCGTACTAGAGATGGGAGAGGGTGCACTGACGGTTACTCAAGGAAAGAGGCAGTCCAAGCCAAGCAGAAGGGAAAGGCTAAAATGCAACCCCAAGCTGACATAAAGAAAAAGTTCACGTGTTTCTTCTGTAAAAAGAAGGGACACATGAAGAAGGACTATGTCAAGCATAAGGGCTAGCTTGAAAAGAAAGGTAAATCAATCTCATTTGTTTGCTTTGAGTCAAATATAGTTGATGTTAATTATAACACATGGTGGATTGATTCTGGTTCTACAATCAATGTCTCAAATTCCTTATAGGGATTAAAAAACCTGAGGGAACCAGTGAGAGCTGAGCGACACATCTATTCGGGAAATAAGATGCAGTCGCATGTGGAAGCTATTGGGACCTGCGAATTAGTGTTTAGCAGTGGCTTTGTTTTAATTTTAGAAAATACTTTTTATATTCCTAGTTTTTCTAGAAACTTAATTTCCATTTCAAGACTTGCACCATTGGGGTATTGTTTTAATTTTTCAAATGTTGGATTCAGATTATTTTATAAATCTGAAATTGTTGGAAATGGTGTTTTAAGTGATGGTCATTACTCTATTGATTTACAAAATAATGCCACTCATAATGTTATGCACATTCAAACTGGTTCTAAACGTTGTGTTATAAATGAAGATTCCTCTACTTTGTAGCACCGGAGATTAGGACATATCTTCATTGAAAGGATTAAAAGATTAGTAAATGACGGGGTACTCAATACCTTAGATTTTACTGATTTTGATACTTGTGTAAACTACATTAAGGGCAAGCAGACTAACAAGTCAAAGAAAGGTGCCAAGAGGAGTTCGACCATATTGGAAATCATCCATTCTGATATCTGTTGTCCAGATATGGATGTGCAAGGTCAGAAATACTTCATCACTTTCATAGATGATTACTCACGGTTCATGTATCTCCACATGCTTCATCATAAAAGTGAAGCGTTAGAAGCCTTTAAGGTTTTTAAGGCTGAAGTAGAGAAACAATGCGATAAGCAAAAAAAGATTGTGAGAACAGATAGAGGTGGTGAGTATTATGGTAGATACACTGAGGATGGACAAGCACCTGGTCCATTTGCAAAATTTCTTCAAGACAACGGTATAGTTGCCCAATACACCATGCCAGGCTCGCCTGATCAGAATGGTGTTGCGAAAAGAAGAAATCGAACTCTAATGGACATGGTGCAAAGTTTTCTTAGTAGCTCTAATCTACCTAAGTCTTTATGGGTTGAAGCTCTCAAGACAGTTGTGTATATATTAAATCGGTTTCCAACCAAGGCTGTCCCAAAGACACCTTTTGAGTTATTCAAATGTTAGAAACCGAGTTTACGACATATACACGTATGGGGATGCCCGTCTGAAGTGAGAATTTATAACCCTCAAGAAAAGAAGCTGGACCCAAGGACCATTAGTGGGTATTTCATTGGATATGCCGAAAGGTCCAAAGGTTATAGTTTCTATTGTCCATCTAACAGCACTAGAATTGTGGAATCAAGAAATAAAAAATTTCTTGAGAATGACTCAATCAGTGGGAGTGATCTATCCCGGGATTCAATACCTGTAGGTCATCCATCCACTTCAAGTGAGAGATTGATTATCATATATAACACTTCTTAAGCTTAACCGAGTGTTGAACAACCAATCAATGAAGTTCCACAGCCTGCTGAAAACACTCCAATAGATCAAGTTGTTCAAGAAAATCCAAAAATTATTGAACAACCAGTTGAACAACATGAACCACAAGAAAATGTTGGTTCAACGTTAAGGAGATCTATTGAGAAAGAAGATCAGCAATTTCTAGTGATTATTTTGTGTATTTACAAGAATCTGACTATAACGTTAGAGCTGAAAATGACCCTGAGTCATTTTCAACTGCCATGAGCTGCAATGAATCAAAATTATGGTATGATGCTATGAAAGATGAGATGAATTCTATGAAAAGCAACGAAGTTTGGGATCTTGTACCGTTGCCTGATGGTGTAAAAGCCATTGGATGTAAATAGGTCTTCAAAACAAAAATAGACTCAAAAAGCAACATAGAAAGATATAAAGCAAGACTTATTGTTAAAGGATTCACTCAGCGAGAAGGAATTGATTATATTGAAACTTTTAGTCCAGTATCTAAGAAAGATTCCTTACACATTGTGTTAGCATTAGTAGCTCAATTTGACGTTGAGTTACAACAAATGGATGTGAAAACTGCCTTTCTGAATAGTGACCTAGAGGAAGAGGTATACATGAAACAACCTGAAGGATTTTCCTCTAGTGATGGTGAAAATTTGGTTTGTAAGTTAAAGAAATCTATATATGGATTGAAAGAAGCCTCCCGTTAGTGGTATTTGAAATTCTATGTGGTTATCTCTTCATTTGGTTTTTTTGAGAATATCATGGATCGATGTATATACCAAAAGGTCAGTGGGAGTAAAATTTGTTTCCTTATTCTATATGTGGATGATATTTTACTTGCAACAAATGACAGGGGTATGCTACATGAGGTGAAACAATTCCTTTCTAAGAATTTTGATATGAAAGATATGGGTGATGCATCTTATGTCATTGGCATTAAGATTCATCGTGATAGACATAAATGTGTCTTAGGTCTATCTCAAGAAACCTATATCAACAAAGTTTTAAAAAGATTTCGGATGAAAGATTGTTCATCTAGTGTTGCTCATATCGTGAAGTGTGATAAGTTCAATTTGAACCAATGCCCGAAGAACGAATTTGAGGAGCAAATGAAAAATATTCCATATGTTTTTGTTGTTGGAAGCCTAATGTATGCTCAAGTCTTACAAGACCTGATATTGCATTTGTCGTTGGGATGTTGGGAAGATATCAGAGTAATCCGGGTATGGACCACTAGAGAGCTGCAAAGAAAGTTTTAAGATATCTCAAATGGACAAAGGAATACATGCTTACGTACAAACGATCTGACCATTTGGAGGTGATTGGTTACTCTGTTTCAGACTTTGCTGGCTGTGTTGATTCACGTAAATCAACATCAGGTTACATATTTATGTTTGCCAGCGGAGCTATATCTTGGAGGAGTGTCAAGCAGACATTGACGACCACTTCCACTATGGAGGACGAGTTCGTTTCGTGTTTTAAGGCTACCTCACATGGAGTATGGTTAAAGAGTTTCATTTCTAGGCTGAGACTTGTGGATTCAATCTCTAGGCTATTAAGGATATATTGTGACAATTTAGCTGTTGTCTTTATGGCTAAGAACAACAAAAGTGGAAGTCGAAGTAAACACATCGACATTAAGTATCTAGCCATAAAGGAACGTGTTAAAGAACAGAAAGTGGTCATTGAGCACATTAACACTGAGCAGATGTTAGTTGATCCTTTGACTAAGGGCATGCCACCACATAAATTTAAGGATCATGTTGTCACTATAGGACTTGTTCCCACTTTGTAATTTTTCGTTGTAAGAACGATTCTGTTGAAACTCTAATAAAGTTTGATATTTCTCATATATGTTGTGTACACATTAAGTTAATTGTTTCGAGAAATATCACTAAAGTTTGGAACTAGAATAAACATCGGGTTTATTCATTAAGTATATGGGCTAAAGTGTTGTGACTTGATGTATTGTGATACATGGAAGATACTACTCAAATCCATAGAGAAAATGTCGTCATGATTCATGCATTATGTTTCAATTTTAAGTACTCATGGACAATACAAACCAAGTGGGAGAATGTTGGCAGGTGTGTGGTTCGTGGGTTCTTCCCACGTCTCTCACCTCCCCACGTAAAGAGTGTATGGTTGTTAGTGGGATGGTTTTACCACTCCAATTGTGGGAGTTAAGGGACGTTAATGGTAATTAGTGTTAGTTTTGATAGGAAACTGTCACTATAAATACCCCATTAGCCTAAGGTCCCTAAGCACAGAAAACACAAGCAATTCATTTTGCATAAAGTATTCCATCTAGTGAGGTTCTCGAGTGCTTAGAAGAACTTTGGCATTTTAATTTTCGTGTTGCCGTGTTCAAAGTATTCGAAGGTGGTTTGAGGCGTTTCCACGGTGGTTCTACGGTGGTTCGACGTGCTCGACGGTGGTGCAATCACATCTTAATTTAGAATACGATTTTGACAATGACCGGAGGTATTTATGAATTTCGATCCTTCCGATGCGTTTTGCTCGATTTATGTTTACGACCCAAAGGCCAAAACTGAGATAATAATGTAAAAGATAAAGAGTTGTCAGTAAGTGTTACGGCCTAGCAGATAGGCTATTCAATCCTACATGTCTGGTCGGTGTTCCATAGGGAGACAATTAACCTTAGACCCATGTGAAACTGCTTCAGTAGATTTAACCCTCTCTTTTTTTACCATTTCAGCCATTAAAATCAGTGCTCGTATTGTTTGGTAGGAGTTTACCTGTTCAGGGAATTTAAAACAGTGTTGTCTTCCAAGACTTTGCTGAGCCACATGTTGTTGACGAGCCCAAGAATCTAAGAGATGTGTGTTTAGATATCTTATGGAAGGATTGTGAAGTATCACACAGAATTTAATTAGGGTTCCCCCTCCTCCCTTGGGATGCTGACTTGACCAGATAAGGACTGCCCATCCTCCCATTTTTTCCCTTCTTTTTGCACTTTTTTTTCTTTAGTCTTCTCGGGTCGTTTGTATTCGCGTTGTTTTGGTTTCAAGTCATTTAGGATTGAGCCTCCAATTTTTAGAGTCAAGCCATTGTAATTTGAATCATTTCAGATTTTGATTATTTTAAGTTCAAGTTATTGCGGACTTGAAGATTATAATTGTTGATTCTTTTTATAATCAAATCGGTTAAAAAGGATTTAGACCAATAACTAGTCGGTCTAGTGAGATGAGATACTAAACCTCTTAAACAAATTTGGGGGTTTGAGTCTTAATATTGTGAGTGGAGAAAATTGTGTTGCGAGGATCGCTCATATAATGAGCGATTTACAATACTCGATCTTGATTAGTCAGACAATGAGCTGGATATCAATGTCAAAATGAGGAGATAATTTACCAAAATAGTTATGACGGATTCAGGCGGTTCACTCCCTACAGGCTTGGGTCGGAAAGCCATAATCAATAGTTTGGCAGTAAGAGTCATAAAAGAGATGAGGAGAATTGATGGAGAAGAAAAGTATTGCTCTCTTGATCTAACCTCCTTTTTCCTCTTCACTTACTCGTGTATTTATTGTCCCTAAAACTCTTTGTGATTAAATAGTGTCAGACTTAGTGACGACCTACGGATGGTTTAACAAAAATAGGTTCAATTTTTTAGCCTTTAAGTCTTGCATGCTAACCGTAAATTACCGTAGAGGTGTCTAACTATGTTTTACCTTCAAGCAGCCTAAAATTTCTAAAAATATTACTTTCTAAAAGGACCCTCCTCCAAAGGAGTAACCATTGTAGATTACCTTCTATGCTTACCAACTGTGGAGGTTCTAAAGAATATTTTTGAAATTATATGGAGGAGATAAGATTGAATATAACAGAGATGTTAAAAGATATTTTCGAAGTTACGCGGAAGCAAAAAATTTAAGTGTAACAGAGTTCAATCTAAATTGATGGATTCAATGAGAATCAATATTTTTTGTGCAAGTCTGCTATAAGATATACATTTATTGTGAATTTAAGCTCTTAGATGTGAGAAATTATATTATGGACATGGCTTATCACATCAGCTAGTATCACATTCAACAGTTCACCATTATTTTTCATGTCATTAATCCAATAATATAATAATTTTTAAAAAAATTATTTTTTAAATGACATGAAAAATAATTAGTGAAGATTCATTGGTTGAAAAAAAATGATGGAAAAATAATAGTGAAATGAGTGATTTTCATTAGATGAGATCATAGTTGATGTGGTAAGTCATGCCTGTGATATAATTTTTTCTTGAACGAGGTTTTTAAGCCAATGAGTCATGCAGTCTAACTTAAAAAAAAAAACTACGCCGGAGGGCTCATATTAATACTTTTTGTCCAGCCCAATCTCAGGTGTGGTCTGGCCTAGAATCAGTAACAGTTGTAGAAATGGAAATATCTACAAAGCCCAAATTTGTACATGCTTGTCCCAGTTATTTTGTCACTTAATGGTTGAGCCTAAAAATTTAGGAAGTTAAAACTCTTTTCCTATATTAATGGTCAATTAATTTAAATCGAGTATTATAGAAATCTATTGTAAGAATGATTTTTTCAGTGGCGGTTCTAGACAACTATAATGAGAGTGATTACACAGCACCGCGGAGAAAAAAGACTACAAAATAAGTAAAGTACTTGCAAGTAAAACTAAAAGATTAGTTCTAGACTAATGGTAAAACACGTCGGGGGAACAAAATATTGCTTTACTTCATAGGTTAAGTTATATTAGACTCATTTTTTATTCATGGAGAAATCAAAATGTTTTTGTACCCAAATTTAACACCTTTTCACCCTCAAATTAAGGGCACATTTTAATAAATTACATGTGATTCCTTAAATCTTTGAGTCGCTCACCCCCACAATCAAGTTTGCTTCATTCATAATCTCATTTTTTGAACCTTTAAATTTAATTAAAAGATCTAATACATCATTCTGATAGACAAACAGATAATTGGTCGGGTAATCAAAACTTTTATAATTCAAGTCATATAAAAAAGTTAGATGACAAATTTGTTGAAAAAATGAAGATTCTTAACTTTTCCTAAAAGGTTAAAGAGTAAAAAAGGAATTATAAATGTTAAAATTCATTAACCATTTCAAAGTAATATTTTGAGTGAGAAATAAAAGCACAAAACTGACAATAATTAGGGTTGAGGGAATATAAAACACTTGATTCTTTTCACATTGTTTTTGGACTTGTATTATAAATAAGTGCTTAAATATATCACTTTTTATTTATGTATTTAAATTACTTTTTGGTATTTAAAATATATTATTTTTTGTCAAAATTGGTACCTAAAGTATTTTTTTGTCAAATTAGATACCTAAAGTATATATATTCTTCATCTATGTTCTTAAAAGTTGGCATATGACATTGATTAAAAAAATACTTTAGATACCTATTTTGACAAAAACGATATAATTTAAGATCCTACTTTGAAGAAAATACTTTAGGTACCTAAATGAAAAAAGTGGTATATTTTGATTTTTGAGCACTTATGTTAACGAAAAAAATAGTTTAAGTACCTAAATGAAAAAAATTAATGGGTAAAATTGTGATCATAGGCTATGTAAAACTAATTTTACACAAGCTTGCATATTTACACTATAAAATTCAAATCTTAAATTTCTAACCCTAACCCTAAAAAACTAAACCCTAAACCTTAAACCATATACCCTAAATTCTAAACACTAACCATAAATTCTAAATCTTAAAACCTAAACTCATAAACCCTAAACCTTAAACCATATACCCTAAATTCTAAACACTAACCATAAATTCTAAATCTTAAAATCTAAACTCATAAACCCTACACTCATAACCCCTAAAACTAAAAGGCTCATGTAAACTAAAATTTACACGTCTTGTGTATTGAATTTTTTCTCAAATATACTAAACATACTTATCTGTGATATAAACTTTCTTATTACTAAAAGGATTGCTTAACCTGTTAGAACCACCAATAATACATACACATTTTTCAAATGCAATAACACCAAGCAGTTTCCGACAAAAGATTAAGCTCGAGCAGCTAGCTCGCACCATGAAACAACACAAGAATAACATGTTTCTCTGCATATTCTCTTTAAGGTATATTAAGGATTTCCAATAGGAGACAAACGAATACAACTGAATGTCCACAAAGCTTTTATTGCCAACCCTAAATTATACAAATATATATATATTACTTGCATGTTGTCATTGAACACAGGACAAACTATTCTTACAGTTTAGACTAGTTTCGTCATTATGAGTCAGATATTTTAATGAAAATGGAGTGATTTGATTAGTATGTAATGCAATAAAAAATTTGTGCCGAAATGGACAATCATGCCTGACTCAGCAGACACCACGATCGTCCCCTTAATAATATTTTACTCCGTTTTACGCATACTTCTGCAGATTCAGTGGTGAAACAGTGGGAAAAACAGCGGTTGAAATCTTTGTTTTTTAATCGGGTTTTGAAATGGAAGACACTGACATGTTTGGCTTCTGCGATGGAAATTGAATAATGTTTCGTTTATGGCTTTTATTGCCTTGTTATTACATGGACGTTTCTTGTCCAAGGGTGGCGAGAAATTTTGTCGTCAAGTGTCCGAATATGCGGCCATGGTGCTTGGGAAATTCTATTTGGGTTTTCTAGCAAAGAAACAGTTTAAACGAACACGAGTCCGTTAAGCTAACGGAGGCACTACTATCGTTCATTTATTATTGAATATGTTCATATTTGTTTATGTTCATCAAAATGGTAAAATTACATCACTAGTCATTAAGCTTCTTAGGCTTTATATTTTGAACTCCAAAGTTCACCTTGTGTTCAATTTAGTCCCTCTCTCCACCAATATTTAAAATGTAAAAAAAGAAAAGGGGAACGGGATAAACGAGTCGATAAATGAGCCAATAAATGAGATTGTTCGTGAACATAAACGAATCGAATACACCTCTATTCGTGTTCGTTCGTTTATTGAAGTAATTTTGAGTTTTATTGAACTATGGTCTATGGCCTACACTATTTACCGACAAAATGTAAAAAAAAAAAAAAAACCATTGCTTTGCTGCTTAATTACTTCATGCTTACTTATGTCCAAATTTAAAATAGGAATTTGATAGTGAAAATTAATGGAGTAACCAGCAGTCCTGATTTTGGATTTTAGTCGATGATGAAGATGATGGCGCCCAAATCAATTCATGTCTTAAAACGACCATTTCTAAATTGTCAACTTCCAATTCTATAGCAACCACATGAAACTGACAAGACATTATGGGATTCAATCTAAGATCAAACGTATGTGCCTTTGACATTTTTAACCACACCCAATAGTTTTTTTTCAAGTGATTATGCCTTGTTAAAAATTCTCTTTTCTAATAATGGAGTGAGGAAAAGACTGCCCAAATATTGTTAAACACAATTTAGATACAACGTAAGTAATATTCGGAGCAAAAGTCCAATAATTTATATACAATAATTTTACAATAAAAAGGCTTAATACCAAAATAAAGGCCTAAACTATCTCATTTTTCCTTTTTAGGTGCCTAAACTATTTTTATCCATTTTGGGTGCTCAAACTATCCCGTTTTTCCCTTTTAGGTGCCTAAACTTCTTTTTGCCTCTTTTAGGTGTCCAAACTATCATTTTTTGGTCAAAGTAGGTGCCCAAACTATCATATTTTGATCAAAGTAGGTGCCTCAGTTTGACCTTAACGGAGCAAAAAATGATAGTTTGGGCACCTAAAAGGGAAAAATGTGATAGTTTGGGCACTTATTTTGACATTAAGCTCTAGAAAAAAAGATATGCATAATGTTATATGGACATTAATATCTTCCCAAAAGACATGTTTGAAAGGATGTGTAGCGCCGCTACATTTATATCCTAAGACTTTCCTTTTTCTTTTCAATATGCTAGGCCCTTATATTTTTAGTCCTTGATAAAATGTACACACATTTTATCAGTAAAGTCGTTCCAATTCGAATCTTATATGGAAAATCATCATTTAATTTTCTACTTAAACCACTCCTTCGATTTAATCTTCAACTTAATTAACTTCAAACAAGAATAAAATGGTGCTCATACCAAGTTGCAAAAAATTATTGTGACACTCAAGATGGTGAAGAACCGGGTCAAGATTCCAATCATGAATTCGGACCCTCCACTAATTAATTATATGTATAATTTCTTAACACATAATTAAAATTAAGGGAATTAGGTGTTGGAATGGTTGTGGGGGGGGTGAAAACCCTAATTTTGTCTGCCACAAAATAAAAAATGATTAATCTCGTACCTCAACCGATGATTGTAGGAATCAAGAGAGACATGAAAAGACCCAAGCAATTACAAAGAAAGAGGGTTAAAATCGAGGATTCAGATAGCAGTCCATTATTAGAATAAATGTTATTATATAGCGATAACAATACTATTTGAGATTATTATTGTAAAAAATAACAGTCAATAATGATCATAATAGTATATGTTATGTCTGCAGCTACGATAAAATATCGCGATTGAAAACGTGACCACAATCGCAATATAAATCCCTAGTTGAAATAATAACACTCTATACATTAAATTAAACATGGACACATGAAGAAGGTGAGTGAAGACAAACTTTAAAAAAGTGGATCATACAGAAGTTTTAATATTCATTTTTTTTCCTATTAAAAGTTGAATTTTCGTCCTAGAAGGTAAAAAAACTCATGATTTGAAGATCAGATCAGATCAGATATATGTACAATATCAATATTACACATAGTTGTTCTAATTTGGTTCAACTCAAAATATCGGTTTTAAATTTTGTCTAAATTTATTTATATTTAATTGCTTCAAATTTTGTTTAAAATTTAGGCATAAAGTCAAAAAATTCCCCCAACGTTTGACATAATAGTCACTTTGTGCCCTATTCTTTTTTGGGAGCAATTCAACCCTCAAAGTTTTATTTTGGGTCAAAATGACTACTCTGTGAATGAAAACTGTCACTCAGCTGACGTTAAATGGCTTAAAATGACGTGACAAACCTATATGAATTATGAGTTGAAAAAACGTTACATCAGTTAAAAAATAATTTTATAAAATTATATAAAATATAAAATAATTTCTTCTGCTGACTTATCATTCTGTCAAGTAATTTCAAACTGTTTACCGTCAGTTTTCTAACAATTTTCATCCGCAGAGGGGCTATTTTGACCCAAAATGAAACGTTGAGGGTTGAATTGCTCAAAAAAAGAATAGGGGCAAAAGTGACTATTCTGTCAAAAGTTGGGGGCATTTTTTGACTTTATGCCTAAAATTTATGTAAACCTGTCTATTTTAAGATTTAATGATTTTAGATTAGGATATAATATTTAAGTGTTTGGATTTTAGATTTTAGGTTTCGGATCCAGGGTTTAGGATTAATGATTTAGATTATAAGAATTATGAGTTTAGAATTTACAATTAAGATTAAGATTTAGAATTTAGAATTTAAATACACAAAGTTGTGTGGCCTTTAATTTACATTGTCTGTGTATAAAAAAATACTCATTTATAAATGAATACAACAAGAGTTATATTTTTATACACAACTAGGGACAGAGTCATGAATCAAGTGAAAATGTATAATTAACCATAAAATGAAAGTGGTAAAATTCAAATAATGAAAATAAGAGGTCTAAATAGATAGTGTACTGTTTAGTAGAAAAAAGGGGTCATAGCCCCTTACGGACGATGTAGATTCGTCCTTGTACACAAGTTTCCTATTTAAACTATAAACCTCAAATAAATAACCCTAAACTCTAAACATTATATTTAAATCATAAACCGAAAATTTCAAACCTAAACATAAATCATAAACTAAACTCATAAACTACAAAATTGACCGACTTTTAAAATCTAAAGTTTATATAATCTGTGTATCAAAATATTTTTTTTTCTAAAACAAACCTCTATTTAGGTCTATCTATATTACTTTTATATTCTTTATAAAATATTTTTTTCATCTAGTATTTAGTAATTTTATATTTCTCTTCTATTATTTTTAAAACATAAATAACTTAAATATTTTTTTAGTATTTAAACTTTAGGGTAAAGTTCACAAATGGTCACTAAACTATCTCAAAAAATACAAAATGTTCACCAAACTTTCAAAAGTTACATAATGGGCAATAAACTTAAATTTTTGTTACAAAATGGTCACTGAGCCGTTAACTGTTGTTCTTGAATGACGTGACAGTTACGAAAATTTGAATAATAACACATTTAATCCTCCATATTTACACATTCAATCAATTTAGTCCTAATTTAACCCTCATTCTTGATGTCTAAATTGATTGAATGTGTAAATATTGAGGATTAAATGTGTTGTTATACAAATTTCCGTAACTGTCATGTCACCCAGTTAACAACAGTTAATGCCTATTATGTAACAAAAACTAAAGTTTAATGTCCGTTATGTAACCATTTTGTATTTTTTGAGATAGTTTAGTGACTGTTTGTGTACTTTATCCTAAACGATAATATTATAAAAATAAAGAAAAATATTAAAACTCCAGTCAGACTTATATTATACTTAAATTCATGTTTGGATTTTTTAATACATTAATGTGATTACATGATAGTATATGTTAATATTTTTTTCTTAACCTTTAGACAACGCACACATACGTTGCACACACAGGTGCTCAAAACTAATCTCTTAAAATGAACATCATTATTTTTTACTAGAACCACTCGGTGGGTCCAATTTATGTTTGGACTAATATTAAAAATATATTGCTTGGCATTTAGAGGCAAATTGGAAAATTTTCAAAGTTTAATTCCTGTTTTATGAGACTAGGTGGCAAACAAGTGTGCCCCTCGAATCATATTTGTCAGCAACATTACACGTAGTCTAGTTATTGTATAAGAATCAACTTGAGGTTTCCCACTTTCCTAAAGAGGTATGAACTATAAACTAAACGAAAACAAAGAATCATGGAAAGAATCATAGTTCTTCTGGAATATAAAGGAATTTTTCCCCTTTAATTTCCAACTTTAGACGGTTAAATATCCAAACTATTACCCCGTTCATTTCGATTATTTTTTTCGACAAATAAGATTTTATTAGAAAGACGAGCATAACCAACATTATGGGTTTTATTAAAAACCTTCATAACCTTAAATAGAAAAAAATAGTACACATAATCTCAGAAAATTACAAAATGCAACGCACAAATTTTACAAAATTAGCTGAAAGCTTCAACGAACCCTACTGACTTCAACCCAAAACATATTATAATCCCTAACCCATAACCTAGGCCAACAACCTCCGAATGTCACTTTCTCCTTTAAAAAACTTATTTTAAAATTAATTTGAATTGAATTATTTTTTAGTATAATTATTAATATTTAATGTATTGGTTGACTAATCTGAGCTAAATATTGTAAAGATTTATTATGAAATGATCCCTTCAACTCAGTTGTTTTATTTACAATATCAAGATTTAAATTTATAGTTTACTTAAAGGATCTAGCACTTCAGCCTGCTAAATCAAGTGATTATTGGTAAATTTCACTTCTTTTAATACTCTTTGAATATTAATTACCGAGTCTTTAAGGATTTGTCACTCGAAAGTGCACATCCCTCAAGCTCTAATCTAAAACCTTCATAATTTTTGTTGGAGATCGTGATCTGAATTTCATTTAATCCTATCTAAAATATATGTGGTGTGACCCGTTTAGTGAAAAATTATTTTGGGGAAAATAGGGTTTTATAGTGGGGGTGAAAGTTTTTAGGTGTATATATTTAATGTGATAGATATTAATTAAAAGTAAAAAAAATTAGTAAAAATGATTTTTTTTTTGTGAAATTTTCTTTGTAATCAAGTAATAAACCTTGTAAATAAAAGTTAAGTTTAATTTTTAGGATGATGAGAGATAACAATTGTTGTTCGAAATCTTTTTGTAAATTTTTGACTATAGTAAAAAAAATCCTCTAGTCGTGATTTTTTTGTTCAGGGTTTCCACGTAAAATATGTAAATTAATTTTATTTGTTTTTTTTTTCTTTTTGAATTTCGATTTTTTACTTTTATCTTGTCCAATTTCGTAACGAACTTCATTGGTACTTTGTATTATTGTATCCAAACATCGATTTTTTACAATTATTTTGGAGCAAGCACATTTGGTCGGTTGGCAAAGTTGTTCATCTTTGTTCCCTCATTTCCCTTAGGTTATGGATTCTAGACTCGTTAGGAGCACCCCTTTCCTTCCCCCTAAAGTCCCCTCCCCCTCTTCTCTAAGTAGGATTAGAATTAGAATTAAGATTTGTAAAAAAAAAATTGAACCTATCTTTCTTTCGGAATAAAAGAACAAATAACATAAAAAATTAAAATTTGTTTTGTCCTTTTGTTTTCCGATAGAGAAGATAAATGGATTCATGGAATTAAACATAAAATTCGAAATTAACCCGAATTTAATTTCAACATAAGTGCTAAACGTTATTCTCATTATTAATTGTTATTATCTTGTAAATAATAAGAGATATGAGTTAGTCAGGGATTACTCTCAATTTACGATTTATATTCGTGATTTATGATTATTTTTTCTATAAAATTATATTCGAGATAAATTTATCAAAATTTATCAAATGTATAGGTTAAGAGGGTTGGATGACTAAACGTCATTGGCTAATGGCTTCACGCTATGAAAGACGACGACATAGATAGAGTTGTTAGCTACCGTTGAATATTGATTTCTTCGATTGCTGATTCAAATGGACTGCAAAATCAATATATATTGGTAGCGATAGAGTAATAAAATTTAAATTACAATATTAGAATTAAAAAAATATAGAGAAACTTTTTTGTAGACAATGAGTGTCCATTTCTTTTAAAGAATGGCAATGATTCATTTAGGTTGTACTCTTGGTTCCTCGAGATTTTGTCTTGAATAATTTGTACTGATTTACGTCGCACACCTAGTATTGGTGGGTGAGTCTCTCAGCAAGGATTTGCATACACAAAATCTCAAACTCGGAATCTGCTTAAGGATACTAAGGCCCTTTTAACATTGTTTTAAAAAAGAGCTTTTGCTCAAAAAAGTGATTTTCCATCCATAAACAATATCAAACACCTACAAATTGGGCATGGTTGGAAAAGTGATTTTTCCCCAACCTCAAATGCTAAAATTTCTAGCTTTTGGAGTTGAAAATCACTTTTGAGGATAAAGTTACTTTTTTACCCTTGATTATTTAACTTAAATTGATTGTTAAGAATTTAATATTTTAAATAATAATAAATAATAAAACACTTTAATATTATAATAATAGTAAATATAATAATTATTAATGTATTAAATTAATATTTAGATATATTTCACTAATATAAAAAATACATAGTTTAGAAGCTAATTTTTATATTTAATCCAACGATTTATATTAACTATTTAGAAATATTTAAACTTTATATTTTATATATAAAAATAATAATAAATTGTCATAAAATTTATATTTTTATTATAATTTAAGTTAATTTATTTTATGTAATTTAAGTTTATTTATTTTTACTTCACAATATTATGTTTAAAATGGACATTTTATCTTTTTAAAAATATCTTTTGACAGCAATGTCAAACACTAAAATCTTACAAGTAACTTTTTAAAATCACTTTCTGACAACACTTTTCAAAAACAATACCAAATTAGCCCTAAATTATTTACTCCTTAGACCAATCCGGTTGGCGAATATCAATAATTATTAAAGTTGTGTTAATTTTATTTTAATATTTCTATGCAATTTGTATATAAATATTTTTAAGAAAATTGGGTGTCAGTGTATGTGTCAAAATATAATTTTGATTCATCTATTATATTTAAAATATAAGGTTTTATTAGTTAATCCAAATTATTAGTTAACTATTTTTATTAAAGTGTTGCTGTGGAATTTTTTAACGTCATCACGTTGGTATGTGCATTTTTTTGTTTTGTAAAATGAGAAATCAAGTGTGTAATATATTAATAACGAGCATCCTTTACCGATAATTTGTTCATTTAGCGGCGTGAGGTGTTTGATCCTTTAAATAAAGGTTAAAGATTCAAATATTAATTTTGTGAATAAAATAAATTAAATTAGCAGGGCTGTTTTTGTATTGGACCTCTATAAAACTCGATCCGAATTAATTGATCAATGAGTCGGATACCAGTGGCTAAATAAAAAATAATGAACATCATTTCTGAATAAGTGAATTTCCCACATTAGAAGAATTTAAAAAAAATGAACAAATACTATCTTATAATCTTCTTAACACTATTAAAAAGGTGAATTTCTCACATATCCGGCTGGAATCCCACAAATATTGCTTTCCCCATTTTTATTTTCACAATTATGACACAGCTCAGATTATTTTCAGAAATATAGTATTTGCTACAGTGTTCTTGAAGTCGGAAGGCTTAGAATCTGACATTGAACAGTAATTTACTTTTTCTTATTAAAATATACTCCCCCTGCCATAGACAAAAGTTGAAGACGGTAAGTATACATTTCGTCTTTAAACAGTGACCTCTATGGATGGCTATCACGTGGACGACGCTGTATTTTTTTATTCAAAAAAAATCTTTTTACTGTTTGAAGACGGTTTATAGAGGATCCGTCTTTAAAATTACTGTAATAAATATTATATTTATATAAATAATTTTACTTGTATCATATATATAAAAAATAAATAACAATATTTATGCAAAACTTCCCACATATCCACATATAAATCTTACGGGTTCCTATTTTTTTCTGGCCAATTCTCTCTAGTCATTCCAGGTCCTCTCCCCTTAATAATTAGGATTAATTAATGACATTATAAAAATAAGATAGCCAAATTAAAGTACATGAATTGAAATTCACTAATTGATTGAGTGGTCAATGATGCTTATATTATTTTATTTTGTATGAGTTCGAATTTCAACATTTGTCTCGAAAATGTAATATTTTTATATTTGATAAAAAAGTACATGACTTAGATTAAACCCAAGGAGTGGTTTCAGTGTAAAAGTGAATTATATTTATTATAAGAGATTCGGGTTCGAGCAGTTTTGTCTGCAAGGTCAGGGACGGATGATAAGCCATGTAACGACCCAGATTTTCGAGTCAACAATGGGCGTTGACCCGGGTCTTAGATCGACGCGTTGGGTCAGATGTTCGGGTCATGTTAAGCCTTGGTGTTGGGCTTTATGGGCTCCTATGTCTTGCTGGGTTTGGGTGTTGGGCTTGCGTTTGGATGAGGAAGGGTTAATAAAGGGGTAAAAGGGTAATTTTCTCTCAAGAGAAGGCAAAAGGCTGATTCCTTCTTTATTTTCTGCATTGGGGGATAGAGAATGATGCCATCATGTCTTCTTCTTCTCTTTATCATTCTCTCCTTCAAACACCCACTCAACTCAAGGTAAAGATGATATTTTTTTAATGTGGAGTAAGAATCTCGGATTGTGCCTAGAGGAGGAGTTGTTCAGCACCCAAAGATCTATCTTTCAAGAGGAATATCTCCAGCATTGGTAGGAGTTGAGTTTGGAAGCTTGCACCAAGAAGAGAGGTGGTAAGAGCTTGGTAGGAGCTTCATTTCGGGTTTGCTTGCTAAAGGTTAGTACACTACTAACTCATATAGTTTCCTGCAACTCATAAAGATAGGTTTTGTGCATGTTTTGGTGTTATGGTTTGATAAAGCTTTGGTTGACCCCCCTTTAATGGTGAATTGGAGATTTGTTGTTGCTATGGCTTAAAATTGGTAGAAACCCACTTAATACCTTCATAATAACTTGTAGGATTGATTTGGGGTTTAACTATGGGGGTTAAATAGGTTTTCTAAGTGAAACTCAAACTCGAGATCGCATACCGATATCGGGGGCTAGGGTATCGATACGCCTTAGTGTAAATGGGGAAGAGTTGTGAGAGGAGTACCGGTACACGTCCTCATGTATCCGTACCCCTTGCAAGGTAAGAATTCCAGTAGCGTTTTGGCGTACCGATACGCAATGGGGTGTATCGGTACCTATTGTTACATTGCCTAGATAGGTTTAGCGTACATGTACGCGTATGTGGGAGTACTGTTACGGGTAGAGATCGGTACAAGGCGATCCAAGTACCGATATGGGTACCGGTATGGCACGTAGCGTATCGGTATGGCCTTGGGTTAAATTCCTTATAATTATGTGGGAGTATCGTTACTCATTGAAGAGTATCGGTACACAATGTGGCTTGCCTGGGAGAGGCTTAGCATACCGGTACGCGTATGTGGGAGTACCGGTACGGGGTGGATCGGTACGAGGCAATCCTAGTATCGGTGATGAGTATCGGTACAGTACGTAGCGTATCGGTACGACATGGAGTTTAATTCTTTCGAGCCTAATTAGAGTATCAGTACTCAAGGTAGAGTATCGATACCTAGAGGAGAATACCGATACTCACCTTGGAGTATCGATACTCGCTGGGCAATCTGCCCAATAATTTTGAGGTTGCGTTCGGGGGTGCTATAATTTAAGTCAAAGGGCCTTAGGGGTCCGTTAATGTGTAAAATAAACATTAAAACTGAGAAATGGAGATTTTAACCCCGAATGAGAATAACGGGCCAATAACGTGGTAAATATCGGGTAAACTGTGTGTGATAGAAACTCATAGAGATCCTAGGTGGATCGTTGATGTTGTGTGGTAATCTAGGCCCTTGCTGTGTGCGGAAAGAGGCGCCTATAAGGTTGAGTCTTGTCGGATAATAAGATAAATTAATAAGAATGGCTAATGTGTACCTTATAAACATGCTAATGAATGAATAATGCAACGGAATGATATAATAACTGATAAAAACCATAAGGCTATGGTAAAGGTGTTAGAGCTATATGCGGTAAGACCCTTGCGTCGAGGTCTAGAGCTGTGTGTTACTAGGGTCCTTGCTATGTGCTGATAAGACGCCTGGACAGTCGTGCCATCCCTTGTCGTTGGGATTTGGATACCTAAGTGTGTTGCAACACCTTGAAGACCCCTGAATGGAGGATCTCGATGCTTAGTGGACGCGGGCCTCATTCGATTATGCTTGATGAAAAATTTTAGGCATGGATGTAGGATCTCGATGCTTAGTGGACGCGGGCCTCATCCCTTGAGTATTGGATCCTGATGCTTAGTGAACGCGGGCCTTGCTCAGAATGATGGATCTCGATGCTTAGTGGACGAGGGCCCCATTCTATATATATATATATATATATAATTATGGTTATCTGTGTGATGTTGGGTAAACGCATGAGGTACTTGTATGAGTTGTGTGCGTGATCATACATTCATAATGCTATGTGTTTAGGCGGATATGGTAGCACCATTGTTATCTTGCCATGATGTCATTCATGTTGCATTGCTTTATTTATGATTTGCATGAAGCATGGTTGAGTGGCGGTGTATTCACTAAGCTTTGTTAGCTTAGCGTTCAGAATTGTTGTTTCCGTTCGCAGTTTGTAGGTTGGGCTTGTTCTTGGAGGAGCACCATTAGAGAAGAATTACAGCGCCTTGTCTCAGCAGAGTACACTGTTTAGGTCATTGGGTTATGTATTCGCTGGAGCCTATTGTATTTTGTAATTTGTATTTAGATTTTTAAACGATCGAGTCAAAGGTGTATAATGTAATTTTAAAAAGAAACTCCATTGTATATGTTTTCAAATATTTATTATGTTTTATTGGGTTGTAAGTAAATGGATTTTCATAATGGAATTGTGGATTGGGCTAAACTAGGTCAAATTTTATGGTAATGGTTTTGGGCTTGAGGCCCAAGTGTGACATCCGGGTCGAGGGTGTTACATACATTTTGGTATCAAAGCCTAGGTTTAGCCAGTTCTAGAAAAACCTCGGGTGGTTGGGAGTCGAGAATAGGTGTCTAACGAATACGAGCCCGTGTGTCTAAGTTGTACTCTTCAATACTGAAATCTGGATAGTGTGCTCTGTGTCTGCGCATGTCGCTGGTTGCGACATTAAGATAGATTCAATCGCAGTTGTGAGGGCTGTGATGTTGGTTGATTCCTTTGGGAATGATTTTGAGATCGGAGTCATCTCAGACGTTAAGCTTGGGTTTATGGGAGAATAAAGGAGTTGATAGTGTGCTCTCCTCCCATCGCTTGAGAAGTAATCATGGTAGTGAGGATTGTGTTAATGGCTAATCTTTTAGAAGATGATTCTGAGGCCAGGGGTGGTCTCAGGCATTGAGCTTTGTATGGCATAAAGGATGTAAGAGTTGAGGATGTGTTCTCCTTTCATCATCAAGTAATAATCGTGGCCATGTGCCATAAGCTACCTTGAAGCCTTGAGTTCATGGTGAGAACCTCTTGTGGCGAGATTCCACATGTTGGTGGACGACCCTTATAAGATGAAATTAAGAAGACCTGTCTTTGATTGACCAGTGATGGAATGTTAATCGAGGTCCCTCCATCCAAGAAAAAAGGGGTTCTTGATAGTAGGGTACCGTGTGATGGGGATGTAGCATGCTTATGCGTTTTTGTCTAATATAGAGAAATACATGATAGTTGTGAGGTCTCAAGTATGATCTTAGTAGTCTAAATTGCCCTGAGGTCTCGAGCAAGGTATGTTTGTTACGGTTGCTTATAGCAGTGGTCGGAAGGACATCGTGGGTTGTGCATGAGGCGATGTGTGAGTAAAGCTTGAGAATACGTGGTGACAGATACAACGGATTGCCTCCTAAATGAGTTGATGTGATCTTGGCCACTGGTTGTTGTCCGGTTTTAAGCCAACTTGAGATGACAAGTATAGTGTTGGAAGCTTCGAGGTTTTAAGGGAACCAAACCCAGGGTAATGAGAAAGATGAGCTACCATCTTCTGAATGTGGTTCAGACTAGTTGGGTTGACAGTGCGAGATTTACCAAAGAGAGTCGTAAAAGGGGCTATGTTCCTTTAAATGGATGAGCATTATTGTTACGAATCTAAGTATAGAAAAAGGGGTTGAGAAAGGATAACCTGATCAATTATATTGATGGTTAAGAAACACTTAGATGGAACTGGGATGATGTGGAATAGACTTAAAGGAATACTGACTGTATCGTATTTTTCTTAAAGGTAATGCATACGAATGGTAAGAGACCGTAGAGTAAGGTATATAGCATGCGCTCCCGACATGGGATATCTTCATGGGTGAGTTTCAGAATAAATATATCAGTGAGGTACGCATGGATAAGATGAGGACCAGTTTCTACATCTGATTTAGGGAGATCAAACGGTGTTGCTAATGAGCAAGAGTTTTTGCGTTGAGCCATGATGCCCCAGAGTTTGTTGCCACAGAAGAATTGAGGTGCAAGAGGTTCAGATAAGGCTTGAATGTTGACCTTCAGTGGCATGTGACAGCGAGTCCGCTTGGGACATTCTCTGAGTTAGCTAATAGTACGAAGGTGCTTGAGCGACTTCAGAGTTCAGCATCTAACCGGTTCGAGGGTTTTAGAGATCATGATGTAGAGACCCAAAATATCATGGATTTCTCTCCCTATCTGCACGAGAGGTTTTGTGCTTCGAGAAATTCAAAAATAGTTGCTTCGGGTCAGATACCGAGAGTCAGTTCGGGATCTAGATCGAGAGATCGTTGAGGCTCTTTGATTCTTACTCCAAAAGGTAGTATTGATGGTTCTGTTAGAGTATCGCTTCCATCGGCATGTGAGCATTGTGACCGACATCACCTTGGGGTATGCTTTTTGCTTCGGAAGGTTTACTATCAGTGCCGGGCACTAGGGCATATGGCAAGGGGATTGCCCAGTCGTGGATGAGGATACATCAGTTCAGTCTCAGAGGTTGGTTACTTTCCGACATAATTAGAGTTTTGCTAAAGGCGAGGCTAGGGCACCCTCAGATCATTGAGGTAGAAGTCCTGTGAGATCCACTGCTAGGGTTGGTGCGAGATGTGTTGCTAGGCAGTCTGCTGCTCAGATTAGAGTTGACAGTGTTGCAACCGGGGATATGTCAGGTAATCAAGTTTTGCGTTGCTAGTCATCCCTTGTGGTTGGGATTTGGATACCTAAGTGTGTTGCAACACCTTGAAGACTCCCGAATGGAGGATCCCGGTGCTTAGTGGACGCGGGCCTCATTCGATGATGCTTGATGAAAGATTCAAGGCATGGATGTAGGATCTCGATGCTTAGTGGACGCGGGCCTCATCCCTTGAGTATAGGATCTTGATGCTCAGTGGATGCGGGCCTTGCTCAGAGTATAGGATCTCGATGCTTAGTGGACACGGGCCTTGCTCAGAATGAGGGATCCCGATGCTTAGTGGACGCGGGCCCTATTCTATATATATATATAATTATGGTTATCTGTGTGATGCTGGGTAAACGCATGAGGTACTTGTATGAGTTGTATGTGTGATCATACATTCATAATGCTATGTGTTTAGGCGGATATAGTAGCGCCATTGTTATCTTGCCATGATGTCATTCATGTTGCATTGCTTTATTTATGATTTGCATGAAGCATGGTTGAGTGGCAGTGTATCCACTGAGCTTTGTTAGCTCCGCGTTTGGAATCGTTGTTTCCGTTCGCAGGTTGTAGGTTGGGCTTGTTCTTGGAGGAGCACCATCAGAGAAGAATTTCAGCGCCTCGTCTCATCAGAGTACAGTGTTTAGGTCATTGGGCTATGTATTCGTAGGAGCCTATTGTATTTTATAATTCGTATTTGGATTTTTAAACGATCAAGTCAAAGGTGTATAATGTAATTTTAAAAAGGAGCTCCACTGTATATGTTTTCAAATATTTATTATGTTTTATTAGGTTGTAAGTAAATGGATTTTCATAATGGAATTGCGGATTGGGCTAAACTAGGTCAAATTTTATGGTAATGGTTTTGGGCTTGAGGCCCAAGTGTGACATCCGAGTCGAGGGTTTTACAAGCTAAGCTAGAGGGAGCCTTTTTACAAATTTGAATTGTACCCTTAAAATATTTTAAAAAATTTAATTACCCCCCTCAAATTTGTTAGAAATTCTAATTAAATCTTAAATATTTTTGAATATTTTTAATTAAGTTCCTCAAATTGTTAAAATTTTCATTAAATCTCTCAAAATTTTAATTAGATCCTCATTTTTTTCTAAAAAATCTCATTAAATCCCCAAATTTTTCAAAAATTTTAACCAAATCTCCAAAAATAATTAAAAATTTTAATTAGACCCCCAAACTATGGCACCAAGATTAGCCCTTGTGCAAGGTGATAAATGAGTTTGATCGAAAAATTAAAAACAGAATACATATTATCATGAGACCTTATTAAAAACATGTCAATCTAGAATTTGTGATATAAAACCATGTTAAGCCAAAGGCAACCTCCACATCTCCCATAAGATTTGGTAAATAAGAACATGCCATTCAGCAGAAGATTTCAAAACCTGGGATACCTAATGTGGCAGCATCCAATATGAAAAGCATCAAATTTTGGCAACATTAGCAATAGCATCACAAAAACATTATTACCTGGGCACCAACCACAGACCAAATGCCAGCATTTAGGAGGGTTTTGACCCTAGATCGCTTCTATGCCAAATGCCAACCATAAACCTACTAATTATACAGATAATAATGGCTACGAAAGCAATGAAAGAAGTACATCAAGGGTTGAATTATCCATTCAAATCCGAAGATCTGCCTGATATTTAGAAGGGTTCATACAAAAATGTTATGCATGACGAAAAAAATAGACTCGTTTATGTATGGATCGAACTTGAACTTCAATATTTAAACTTAACTAGTGGTTCTAGTAGAATAGATGATGATGTTCATCCTAAAAGACTCAATGTTCAAATCGTTTTGTCTGCAAGGTGTGTATTGTGATGAGTTAAAAATATGTATGAACAGATATTATATTGTAATCACCTTTAAACTATTGAAAAAATATTTAAAGCGAAGGCGGACCAAGCTCATTTCTATATTTCGTAATATGTTATTTCTCTTTTATTTATGTGTATATATAATCTACGACTATATCATACGAAAACTTGATATAAATGTATAGATAAGTGTTAGTATCCTCGGTCAATAGTTTTTAGAGCATGTGGTTAAAAGTTCTCGATTGACATTATATCTTCTCGCCTAGGAGCAAAATTCCTAGGAAGGGTTCGGAGAAAAATAGATAAAATTACTAAATGTTAAATAAAAACAAAAACAATATGGGTGGGTCTAAATGGATTGGAATGATTTGAATCTCATATTATGAATAGAATCGGACATAAACAACCATGTATATTACAATGATACGTATGTGGGTCCGATCCGACTCGACTTACCTCCTAACCCATATATATATATATATATATATATATATATATATATATATGTCTTATAGTGCAATGGAATTCCACCAAAGAAGATTCCAAATATTGGCTCCCTTACCTTACTATCTTTGCTCACCCTGTCCGGTCTATAAATACCATATGGTATTTTCGCCACTTAGAGAATCACAATAACCCTTGTTCTTCAGCTACCTCTCTCTCTCATGGATTCTCTATTGTTTTCAGACATCTGCAGGCACCATGTTTCGGCAATCCCTATGTTGGATTCTGATCAATCCAAACATAAAAAACATGGGTTTATCTTGGACAACAACTTCGGTTTTGCTAGGAAACCAAACAGGCGAGGCTTAACGATTACCCGAGTAGCCAGCCCACTGCAACCGGCGATCGTTCCGTCTCCGGATAAAGAAACCGTCGACCCGGATCGGAACCATGTTGCATGGACCAGTGTGAAACAAGAACGATGGGAAGGAGAGCTGGTTGTACAAGGAGAAATACCTTTATGGCTGGTATGTATGTATATATATATATATATATATATATATATATATCACTTTATTGTAAGGCTGAAGGAGAAGATATAAATCTTGCTTGAAAAGAAAAATCAAACACAGAAATTATAAATCAACCTTAAACTCGAGTTACTAAATTTAAGTAAAGTCAAATGTTTAAATCTTGACATGATTAATTTTGATATAAATACATTAAACACGAACTCATACATAGGATTAATTTATTACATTGCACCAGCTAGAATGTTCTTTAATGTCTGATCATTACACATAATCATGACGATGTCCTTTTCACCTATAAACTATAGACTAAAATGCAATAAAATCTTGACAGCGTGAATATCATAGTACAACAAAAGTTTTCGTAAGATTAACAGTATTTCTTTGTATACTTGCACATGAAAATCAATATGTAGGAAGGAACGTACCTCAGAAACGGCCCTGGTTTATGGCACATTGAAGATTACAACTTCCGTCACCTCTTCGACGGCTACGCCACACTAGTGAAGCTCCACTTCGAGAACGGCCGGTTAATCGCCGGTCACCGCCAGGTCGAATCTGAAGCCTATAAGGCTGCAAAGAAGAACAGGAAGATTTGCTTCAGGGAATTCTCGGAAGTTCCTGAATACGAAAACTTCATGGCCTACGTAGGAGACCTCGCAAGGCTATTCTCTGGGGCTTCTTTAACAGATAATGCCAACACCGGTGTCGTCAAGCTCGGCGATGGCCGCGTAGTTTGCTTGACGGAAACTCAAAAAGGGTCCTTAGTTATCGATCCAGACAGCTTGGACACACTCGGGAGGTTCGAATATAGTGATAGCCTTGGGGGCTTGATACATTCGGCTCATCCGATAGTGACCGGTGCCGAGTTCTTGACCTTGTTGCCTGATTTGGTGAAACCTGGCTACACGGTGGTTCGGATGGAGCCGGGGACTAATGAAAGGAAGGTGATTGGAAGGGTCAACTGCAGGGGCGGACCGGCTCCAGGTTAGTAAGGACATCCAATAGATTGATTTGATTCAATTCGATCAATTAACTCGATTTTAATTAATCGAATTTTTCTCACCCCTATAGGTTGGGTCCATTCATTTCCGTTGACCGAGCATTATGTCGTGGTGCCCGAGATGCCATTAAGGTATTGTGCACAAAACTTGCTCCGAGCTGAGCCTACTCCTTTGTACAAATTCGAGTGGCATCCTCAATCTAAAGCCTTTCTTCATGTTATGTGTAAAACTAGTGGAAAATTAGTAAGTTCCTATTTTTCCTTCAATTTCATTTTAATTAGCCTTATTTCATTCGGTTTAATAACTAAAATTCGAGAAAAAATTCAGGTGGCGAGTGTCGAAGTACCGTTATTCGTGACATTTCATTTCATCAACGCATACGAAGAGGAAGACGAAGACGGGAGAGTGACATCCATCGTCGCGGATTGTTGCGAACACAACGCCGACACCTCGATTTTGGATAAACTGAGGCTTCAAAATCTCCGGTCTTTCAACGGGAAGGACGTACTACCAGATGCAAGGTACCAAATAACATTTACATATATATATTCCAATACTATGATATGCAATACAAGTGAAAATGATCATTGCACGTTAAGTTATCAATGTTGCATGCATGTTCCTACGTATCTTAAAGTAGGTCAAAAGATGTAGGCCAACATAAAAATCACATCCTTAGGGCGTACAGAAGGGTTGAAATTAAAGTACCATAGTAGAAGAAAATTTATTTGTCTATCTATCTATATTGAAATCAATAAAAAATTATGAATAGGGTTGGAAGATTCAAAATTCCATTGGATGGGAGTCCATATGGGAAGTTGGAGGCAGCATTGAATCCTGATGAACATGGCAGAGGCATGGACATGTGCAGCATCAACCCTGTTTTTTTGGGTAAAAAATACAGATATGCTTATGCTTGTGGAGCCCAGCGCCCATGTCATTTCCCCAACACCCTCACCAAGGTAATTTAACTTCTTATCACCCATCATCACTCCATCGTTCTTATGAATTTAGGCTTCCGTTCGGGTTATTTTGGGAGTTTGGGTCATTTCATTTATATTTGTGCAACTGCAGCTGGATTTTGTAGAGAAAAGGGCAAAGAATTGGCATGATGAGGGGTCGGTGCCATCGGAGCCATTCTTTGTGGCTCGACCGGGTGCAACAGAGGAAGATGATGGTGTTGTAATATCCCTAATCAGTGAGAAAAATGGAGGCGGATATGCTCTAGTGTTGGACGGTTCAACATTCCAAGAAATTGCAAGAGCAAAGCTTCCCTACGGTCTACCTTACGGTTTACATGGATGTTGGGTGCCCAAGAAATAAAAATATATTCCCTTCATTAGTGTCATGGGGGTGTGTACGATATGAGTCGAATTTAACAAGTTTATATAAAATCAAAATGTTTTCCTAGCTCATCCATGGCATCCGGGCAAAATCTACCAAAATATCATTTTGTATTTCTATCATTTCATATTTTTATATAATCTTCAAATAAAATAATTAAAATTTATTTCTAAGGTAAATTAAATGTTCAAGGATCATTTGTTAAATCCTTTATCAATATATAAGAATCATACATACACGAAAGGGCTCATTCCTCTAGGATTGCCCGTCCCAGATTCGTGGCAAGAGCGAATCTAATGGCATTTACGGCCTGGGGTGGCAACTCCGATTCTATGAAATCCGGCCGAAGCCTTGCCATAGACAAATCTTGTAGTTTAGTTAATAGATGATTTGTCTGAGATACGTTCAACAAAGGACGATCCTTCCAATTAAGCAGCTTCAACTGCGAAAACAAAAAATCAATGGCAGCTGATGTAATGAAAGTTCAAACAATCTGAGCTAAGATAGATCTAAAGAAATCCGTGTGCATAGTTCGTTTACCGAATCATGAAGAAGAGGCAGGTAAAAGCGTTGAGGTGTAGAAGGGTTTTTCATAAGCTGTAGTAAAAACAATCTTTGCTCTTGTTATGATATTGATGATTATAAAAGTAAACGAACGATAGGCAATAAATATGTACCGTTATAAGAGATTCCACAGCCTGCCGAGCAGCATCTGTGGTTTTTCCGTCATAAACATGCTGAAGTGATTTCTTGAAGTGTCTATATCTGTCATTTGTCCAAGGTTATAGGTTCGGATTAGAGTATGGAAGGTAAACATAGTGTACTTTCTCATATGCGGAATAAATCGACAGTAAGTAAAGACGGAAAATTCTTACTTGTGAAGGAACTCTAGTCCACCGGCAGTCTTAGAATCCGAACCCAATAACTGAATTAACCCTTCCCATTGCTGTGAAGATAGAGGATGGGATAGCTAAGTCATATCTCATAAACTAAACGATTTCTGAATATAAAAGATTATTTTCTTGAAATGAAAAGTAACAAATGCGAGGACAAGAGATAGGAAACAGCTTCGAGCATTGGAGGTTGTTTATATAATCTACCTTGAAGCTCTCATCAGATATTGTTTTTCCAACTGAATCAAACAATTGCTGAGCTATCCTATTAAGTCGATATTCGTCCCGAGCTTGCTGAAGCCAAAACACTCCAGAACCTTTCCGGCCATGCTTCCAGTGGTGTACTCCAGCAATCTAAACATGGACGATGAGAAACCTTAACCGGCATGCTAACAAAATTTCTCAACAGGTTGGGAAACACAAATGCCAATCTTTATATGCTTATACCTTCATAATATTTGATGTTACGCTGTGAAGCTCGTAAAGGCGGCAAATCTCTATGCTCTGTGTTTTGCATCAACAACAAACTACTTGATAAAGCCCCTAAAATCAAAAACAAAAGAAAGCAAAATGATAATGGCAAAGATGCGAAGCATAAGAAAAAAGAACCAATGACCTTCAGCAATAACCGATTATATTGAACAGGCTGCTGGGACAATAATATCTGTAACAGAACCATCCCATGCTTCACGCATGATATAAGATAAATTGGAGCAATCTGTACATGTTAAAGGAAAAAAATATATAAGAAACATTTAATCGAAGTGCTAGCATTCCAGTTAAAAATAAATTTATATCCAATATAATAACAATAATGGGAAATAGTATTAGTTTACTCGTTGCTACAAATCACATCTGATGAAGTTGGTTAAGTTGCACTCCATATTTTATTTCTAGCTTAGAAAGGTAAACCTAAGAAATTAAACGAATAAACATATGACAACGAAGTAAGCCACACAGTTATTTCAACTCACTTGCCAAGTTAATGGATGTGAGGATAGGACTTGAGCATAAACAAGTCGATGAAGCTCCTCTATGCTTATTCCCCCTAAGTTCTGACGCTCTTCATGTAAAAGCATTTCTACATGGTCACTCCCAGCAGTCAATAACTCCATGGCATGTGCAACCATCCTGATGATAAGTAAAATATAGAGATTGATCTTAATGACAGCGCAGGAAAATCCAAGCTTTAATTTCATAGTAACTTCTAATAGTTTATCAGACCAAACATATTTTAAAACAATAGCACCCCAAATAAGGCTCCAAAACTGCAACACTAACAAACAGAAAGATATAAATATGGAAATATGACAGCTCACCAAGGACCAAATCCTTTCAAGCATTCAGCTAAAACAACCTGAGAATTAACAAAAGCACAATATAACTTAAGGATGAAGAACCAAAAAGAGAATTTATTAATATTTTATCCCCATGTGCCACCTCAGTATTTTCCCCAAGAATTCCAATTATAAGCCCCATCAACCTATGTGCAGAGGCCATTGGTTTCAATTGAATGCTTTTCTGTGCCAAGCTGTACATGCTTTCTAACCCCTAACAGAAGAAAAGAAATCAAGTGATTATTTCAGCGTCCAACTAAAATGTATAAACGCTACGAGATACATAATACATGGAAGGTGCATACCACTATAAATGGCCGGATGTATAGCAAGTGAGAAATATACAGCTCTATCCAATGGCATGTTGCAGAGCAGAGACTATTAGCATTACCCAGCATTATTTGTAACATACTTCTCAAGCCCTCCCGAGTCTGCTGGTGAGCACACTGAAACCAGAATGAACTTGAATCCAGCTTATTTATCTGTCCCCGCCACTTCTCCCATGCCTATGCCAGAGAAAGACTTGAATTACTTATCTTTGGACATAGTAGATCATGAAGCAAATGAGAGAACACCACCACTGTAAGAATTTAAGATACCTTCACAAAATCAGGCCTGGTCTTAAAGCATTCACCCAATTTCCCAGCTTCTTGGTCCAAACGCATACGTGGCATTTTTGAAATGAGTACAGCAACTGCCTCTACTAGACCATTCTCCGTCTGTTGATGTGCAGGAAAAAGGGGCATCAAATACGTATATTTCAGTTTCTTATAGCAACAATATCCTTATCTCACTTCACACGGACAGAACACCTTAAGGAAAGTGAGTGGACAATAACCTTGACGCATGAAAATGCAAAGATATGGAACTACGTAGTTGAAACCAGCAAACACGGAACTAGCATAACAGAAATTGCTTCCAAGTTTTAACACATTTGGTCCAAAAAAACTGAACGAAAACTTACACAAACCCCTTAACTACCATATAATGGTTCAACAATACTATAGGTAAATACAGCCACATCTTTCAGATGCAATGCATAACAATCTATCTCGTACTGTTTCTTTTCAAGAACCAAAAAGATTTGTGCAAAAACAACAGATGCCGAGAAGAACAAAAGGCCTTGGACGCGTAGTGGATCTTGAAGTACTATTTCTGCATCCCTGACCAAATCCACCCACATTAAGATTAATTGTTAATGGTTGATCGAGTTTACCTCACGATTGCTGAGTTGATCTAATTGATAAGATCCATGCAAGCGCAACATCTTAACCTGAATGTGAAAATATAAAATTGTATCCAATCATAAAATTCCACCAAAAAAGAAACGGAACCTATCATGCTTTCATAATTTTAAGCTATAAAACCAAATTAGACTATCAAACACATACCACGATATCTACCCAACCAACAGCAAGCGCTGATAACATAACTTCCCAGTATTTGGGATTATCCTCCACAACCTACATTGAATAAACTGATTAAATAACACCATCTAAGTTGAACACAGAAGCGTACAAATAAGTCAAACAACTCACAAGCCTCGACTCTAGAACCTCATAAGTATCATATAAAGAAATTAACTTCATAAGAAAAAATAGAAGGTTGATTATTCAAGACCTGCAAGTTTACAAGTTCTTTTTGAAAATCAACAAGCTTTGAGTGCACTGTTGGGTGTGTTCCCGAGAAAAGACTATCATAGTCCTGCCAAGACAATTGCTTATTAGTAACAAACAACTTTTAAACCAAAGTAATGTAAAACTTGATATGGTAACAGATAAAAAGGTAGGAGATTTACAGCTAACCAATCAACAAGGCATTCAGGTAACCATGAATGAGATGGGTTTTCTGCATAAAACATTTCCAATAGCTCCCACGCAGCCTTTAAACTAGTCGGTTCATCTCCTTTCTAAGAGGGGGAAAAAGGGCAACTTGAAATCAAGCGAAATTACCATTAGACTAAATCTTTCTAGCTTACCATTAAATTAACACATTTTCCATTCTCCCTCCTTTCCATTCTTCATACCAAGCAAAGCCAAGATATCAGCCCAAAAAAAAGAGGAAATTACCGTTATGATTGACTTCGGGTCGTCGATAACCGGAACTGAAGCTGATCTCTGACTGCCAAGAAGGGCATTTATGTCTCTGCTGTACTCCATTATGTAATCCCACCTGAACACAACAAATTCAATATATTTCAGAACAAAAGAAAATACATTTGATATAAAAATGAAAGTTCGAAAATTAATTACCAGTCAGCGTTGTAAGGTGAAGAATTCATGGACATTTTCGACAAGCTGGAGACAGCGTTTTTCCTGCTTTGGAGTAGAGCAAAAGGAGAGACGGAACCGTAGGCGATCCTCCGCCAATGAGCGTCGCTGATCTCGCCGTCTCCGCCGCCGAGCTTCACTTCCACTACTTTTCCTCCTGCATCGTCTTCGACGGAGTTTCCGGGTGAAGGAGCAGCGAAAACCGAGACGCGGAGAGAGTTGCCGCGAGACCATGAGATGGAGAGTCTAGAGATAGGAGACTTGAGGCCATGGTGGAGAGGATACACCGCCGCACCCTGGGACTCCGGTGAAATCGGAACTAATGCGCCGCCGCCGGAATTTGACGAGGCGCCAGGCATTTATTTTAACCAATAAATCAGTGAGTGGGTGCGACACTCAAAACGTTTAGGGTTTTGGATGTGGTTTGCAAATGTTGAATCGTTGAGTTTCAACACAAATGGTTTTAGTGGTGAGAGATGTCGTTTTTTTTTAAATATCTGAGTTTAAGCAGTATGGTCGCGTAAATTTATTCAAATTAAAAATCAAACTAAAATATTAAAATAAAATATATTTTATCAAGTATTTACATTTAATACAGAAATGGTAGAAACAAAAAGTTTTTAGAAAGTGTTTTGGTTTTAGGGTTTAAGGTTTAGATATCATGTGTTGGGATTTAAAATTTTATGAGTTGTAGTTAAAATTTATAATTTAGGATTATAATGTAAGATTTAGAGATTGGTTTAGAGTTTAGTATAATATAATTACAGATTTAGATTTTAACCTATAAACTCTAAATTATAACCTCAATTCTAAAATTCTAACCACAACCCACCAATTTTAAACTACTAAACTTAAACTTTAACCCTTAAACCATAAAATCCAATCATAAAGTCTAAAATTAAGACATTTGTAAAAGCTTTTTATATTCACTGTTTGTATATTAAATAATTACGCTTTTATCAAATGGTCAAAAATAATGAATATATACTAAATGTAACCACGTCAGATAAATTTTTTTAAAACTTATTTTTTTAATTTAAATATTTTTATGTAAACATTTCTTGATTTATTTTAGTAGTTTTTCAAATCGCTTTAGATTTCGTAATTTTTATTTATTTTTAAACAATTAGCACACTACCCGTATATCAAATGAATTTATCCATTAGAATTTTTAAGAACATTGCATGTACACAATTAATAATTTTTTTGAACTAATATACACAATTAATAATTAAAAACATGTATGGTTCATAATTAACATTTTTTCAATCCTAAAACTAAGAACGTAAAACAAGTCATCCACCACAAAGGCCGCTACCACCACTGCCACCGCCGCCCTCAGCCTCGTCCCGGCCAATATAAGCAGTCAAATTCAGATACTTCTCTTGATCACTACTCCACCTCGCACGGCAAACCACACAATTAGCCGACCTCCTCCCCCGGCTCCTCTTCCACCTCATCAAACACTCTTCATGAATCAGGTTCCGACATGTGGAACAAGCCGCCACCTTGTCTCCTTTCTCCATTTCCTCCAAGCAAACCGGACACGCCGTCCCTTCTTCAATCTCCTTAACATCCCCGGACCCGCCATGATTCTTCCTCTTAGAGAAAAGCTGGTGGAATCTCTCGCGTAAACCGGCCCCGGCCAACGCTTCCGGCGATGTAGGCGTCCCGAGAAGGTGGGTCAGCCGACACGGCCAAAGAGTCCGCCTCCGGAGACACGTATCATCCACCGAAACGCCCAACGCTCGGATTAAAACAAACAGGATGTGTTTGCATGGGGTTGTACGGTCGGGGCAAGTGCATGAAGGGGTGGAAGATAACGTCACCGTATAAACATTTCCCGTGGCACCTAACACGAAGAAGCTGGACTCCGATCTGTGGAGGAGGAAGAGCGGGTGGCGGAGCGCTCGGGCTATCCGTTCGACGACGGGTTGCGTAGGTTTGAACCGGGGATGTGGCCTGTTTGGACGTAGGGTTGCTGTTGTCGACGATGATGAACCGGAAACGGGGTCCATTAGTGGATTATTGAAGAAATGAAGGCAAAAATCTGAGATTTTAAGAGAATTTTCGTTTGGGGTGAGATTCCTTGGGGAAAATTGAAGAACAAGAGAAGAATAGCGGTGTTGTGTTTCTAAAGGTTGATTATGGAGCAAGTTAAAGGCATGGAATGGTTGACAATGTAAGGCAAGTTATGGCCTGTTGTAGGCAAAACCATACCTTTTTTTGGTCATTCTTTTGTGAGCAATGGCAATTTTATTTAGATGTAAGAATACCCTTCTTTCTCATTTACGGGTCATTCCAAGTTTATTATTTGGGTTAATTCGGATTTAGGTCGAGTTAGGTTTAAAATTGTGTCGGTTTTAAGTTAGACAGATTTGAATTATTGATTTTTTATGATTAAATTAGATTCAGATTAATTGGATCAAATTTTCAAATATTTAAAATTGATTGTTTTATTCTCTTCAATATTGTTGTGGATTCATTTCCTTTTGGCAAGTAAATATAGAGCCAGCAGATGCGTGTGACAACAAGAATAAAGCCTCAAAGTTGTTACCGATTTAGGTTTCGTTCGGCATTATTTTTTCACCCAGCTTTTGAAGAAATTTTACCGAACACCTAACTTTTTTCTCATTTTTATCCAGCTTTTCTACTATCTTTTTATCTCAACTTCTCCTCAAACGTAGTTCCTCCACCCAACCTCCTGTTTCACCAGTTCCGCCGAGCGAAACCTTAAGACCTCGTACAATCCCGATAAAAAGACATAATTAGATTAAGACCGAGTCCGTAACCGATACATATGCCACTTCAGAAGAACATTGTCCGAAATAAGAATGCTGATAATGGAGTTGTTGACAACATTGCTATTTGCTCGGACTTGCCCTTACAGCACAATTATACACGAATATCCTTGTTTCAGTCATTGCGACAAATCAATCCACAACTCCATCGATTTTTTTAATCCAAAATTTTCAGACTTGCTATTCTCTAGAATTAATAGGACTAACCCACTTACGTCTAGAATCGATATGTTCTTATAGAGGACTAAAACAATTGTTTTGTCCATTTTATAATTGCCATATCAGCAACTAATAGAAGATTAGATGAAAATTAATGGTTTGTTTTCATATTTTTCACCGTTTGTTTTGTTTTTGTGTGTGCTTTTTAGTTTTAAAAAATAATTTTAATCCTTGTGACACGTTTTACTCTATTTTTTAGTATTTTTCTCTATATTTTGGTATTTTTTTTAGGAAAAAACTTTGATACACAGGCCGTGTAAACTTTAGTTTACACGTGCCTTTTAGTTTTAGGGGTTAGGGTTTAAGGTTTATGGTTTAGTTTTTAGGGTTAGGGTTAGGAATTTAGGATTTAGGTTTTTATAGTGTAAATACACAGGCTTGTGTAAAATTAATTTTACACAGCCTGTGTATCAAAGTTTTACCCTTTTTTTTATCGGTCAGTTAGGTCGTTCTTTCTTTTGGTTATTTCGTTGATCTCTCTGTTTTGAACCCTCGAAGTAGATTTGAATACGCGCTCACAATCATCGTTTCTTATTTGCGATTAAGTTGTAGTAATGACCGTGTTGTCAACTTGCCTTATTGCAATATGCATTTTAATGTTGTTTGTTGATGATTTTACCTTTTATAATCGATTTTTGGTGATGTTTGTGTATATTTTTTGTTTCGAGTCTTTGGGTTGAGTTTTTACCTTTTTCTTTTTACGGTCCTTTTATGATCTCGGGACACTAGTTTCTTGTTTCAATGGTAATAAGAATATGCTCGGAATAGGTGTTTTTTTACTATAATGTAAATTTTTATTTTTATTTTGATATATCATCGTTCAAACTATTAAATTTTAAAATAGTACATGTATCTGAGCAAGAACATTTAATCGGTTGGGCAAGCTGCTTATACTTGTTCCCACGTATTTTGTTAGATCAACGGTTTTAGACCCACTAGGAGTGCTCTACTTTCTTCCCCTAGAGTCTCTTTCCCCTTTCCCTCTCCTCTAGGTAGAATTAAGATTAAATTTAAAATTTGTCAAAAATAATACATGTATCCTTGACATATGTAAACCTTTAATTTTCCAAAGTAAAAAAACAGAAGTTTTTTAATAGAAAGAGCACTGACTTCACATATTTAAACATCTGATTATTACAAACTACTTAACCACAATACAGACACTAAGTTTATTCTAGGAAAGCTCAGTAATTTACTTAACTTAGTGCAAACTAGATAACTAGGGTGCTGATATCATTCTCACCATATAAGATTATTCTACAAGCTCAAATGATTTCTCAACTTAGGTAGATATATCGGCAAATTTTTTATTAAAATTAAATAATACCTTTCACCCGTACGCGTGTCTCATTAAAAATTTTCCTAAACCTAGTCGGAAGAAAAGAGTACAATAGATACCGGTATTACACACCAGCAAGCAAAGTAAAAAATATACAGCCCTCATTCTTCATCTCAACAACATTGGCATTAACAACAAGAAATAACCACCCTTGCTTATACTGCCCACCAAGGAAAACTCTACCACCATGCTTTGAATAGTTGACTAGGAAAAATTCCGTCTTTAGCCAAGCAAACTGCCATAAGGTTGCAAACCCATTCGGCATATCCGAAACTAGCCCCATTGATCCTGTGTAGAAGATTATCCACCACCACAAAAGCATGCCCAAAACTCCATGGTCCTTGTACCACCCTAGATAAATCATCGAAGACCCTACTATATTTTTTTAAAATACGATGATTTGAGTGTAAACTTGCTATAATAAAGAACCATATGTGGTGAAAACTACCCAAAAAAACGGAGTACTATTTTCGTCCATGTTCAACATTTTAGGCCTGGATTCTCCTCCTGAATTTCATGGGCTACACGGCCCGTAAATATTACTTATTTCCATTTTAACTTTTTTCTTTTGAGAAAATGGAAACAAAATCCATTTTTAACACTTAAGCACTTACTAATGACGCAATTAGCTAATTAATCAACATCACTAAGCACTCAGAGATGGGCCGCACTAACTTGATAATATATATATATATATATATATATATTTCTCATAAAGTGCCAACGCCGATTATTCTCCCTTTTTTAATCAAAATATATATATTAAAAGATAATAATTGACAGCAGCAAAGCAAATCATGTCGGAAACGGGAAAGGAGTGGGCCAAACCCTCTATTTCCGCGCCGTTAAATGGGCCCACAAATGCGTTGTCAGCCCACGCTTAGGTCTCCATTGTCGTTTTGTTATTATTTTTTAGGTATAATTCTTATGTTAGTCCCTCTACTATGCTGAACTTTGAATTTAATCTTTTTACTTTAATTTAACGTAATTTATCCCCTTATGGACAGGTCTAATACTCTAAATCGATAACATTATTAGTTACTATCGTCGAATTACTAATGCTAGTTTTTTTAAAAGCTGTTGATCAATATAATTGATCGAACTTTCATGTAATTCAATCATGCCACGAAATAACAATAAAAAAATAAAAACTTCTTCATTTTAACGGCATCCATTAATGAGGTTATCAGTTTATTGTTCTGGAATTTGAAAATAGTAAAGGGATGAAAGTCATAATTAGACCTTACTTTTTTATTTATTTTCACTCCCCCTTCTCCCCATGTTTACTTGTGCTTGGCGTCGGGCGTGCTTTGCTTCTTTGCAAAGTTAATTAAAACTTTTACTTTATTTTATTACCAAAACAATGGACATAAATTCTACAATACAACCTTAGATTACACGCTTGTTCTTGTCTATATGTTTGTTAATTGTAGCACATGCTAGAATCATATGAATCCCAATCTTAATCCCATTATTGGAACTCTAATTTCTCACTTATATTTCGTCCCCTACAATTTTAAATATTCAATTTTCACTATATTAAAATGTTATTAAACTATAAATCCAATCTTATGTAAAATTATTACGAGTAATCTTTAGGTCTGAAATCTCTTCTTACATAGTTGGCATTGGTCGTAATTCAGAAAAAAAATATTACTACATCATTTTAGTAAAGAAAGAAAGAAAGTGTTCAGTTTTTACTTGGATAAAATATCATGTTGTCTGAAAACTTTAAAAATTATCAAAGTAAAAACCATCAACAAACTCATTCGGTATATCTTGGATACTTATAAGTATCCAAGATTTGCATTACGTGATTATTTTATGTAAATCTCTATAAACATGTGAAGTGTACATGTGTAACCTATTCATAAGAGGGATAGTCAAGCAGGGACATGGCCATTAAAAGGATGGAAGGGGTTATCGTCCCTCTCAAAATATTTTGGCATGATAATATTTTATGTTTTTTTTAGTTTAAATATTAGTTAAATAAGACTTTTATTTCTGCCAATTTTTTAAATTTAAATGCTTGATAAATTATTATTTCTTAATCCTTCTAATAATTGATCCTAGGTTTGTCCCTAAGTACAAATTACTACGGACTTTTATTTCTTAGATTTAAAAGTCATAGGCCAATAATTAACATCATAAGTATTGTTTCGTCAAATAAATTGTTCTCAAATAACATGACGCATGATTGGCAGAAAATAAACTTGCCAAATCGTTAAATTTTAAAACTTTTACGATAATATAATATCAATTAAATTAATATTAAATTAAGTTATATATATTGTCACGCTTAAGGAGAGATAGAGACATTAGTCTCACATCGAAAAAGAAAATAGGGATTTGTGATATATAAACGGTGACACTGCACATCTTATCATATATGTCTTTTAAGAAGAAAGTAATGAACATGTGACAAATGGTATCTAAAACGACCCTTTGACAGTTCGGTTTCACACCGAACGCCCATAAGTGAGGTAGGCAGAGTGGTCAACCTTGATAATGATCTATCATAAGTATAATTGAATAAGTTCTAATCTTAACATTTATCTTAAAAATATAAATATTTTTATGCTTAATAAAAAATAATTAAATTTTATCAAGAATACAAGAAGTGAGTACATATTTTTAATTGATTTTAATTAATTGTTATATTTCCACCCTTAAAATCTTACAAAGTTGTGAAAGAGAAGTAGAGAACGAGGTGTACGAGAAAAGTGCGTTGCGGTTGACGCAACATGCATGCTTTGGGTTGGAAATACTTGTGTACCGTATCAAGTTGAATCTTAACATGATAATTATATTTATATACATACATAGGAGTACGTAGTTTGAGGACAATTAACTGTGTCAAAAGTATTACAATAATGTTAATGGAAAAGAGTTAAAGATCAAAATTTTGGAGCAACAAAAGTCTATTAAGCGTTTAAATTTTAAAATTATAAATTACAAAAGTCTTGTTTGACTGATATTTAAATAAAAAAGGACGATAAATATTATTGTACCGAGAAAAATTGGAAGGACTCTGACTTCGTCCTTGTTTACATTTCCCAATAACCAATTATCATATGAAGATCACATTTGTTTTACCTTCATAAGTTATTCTAAATAGATAGATCAATGATATAATTTAATAGGCCTGATGCGACTCACATACGAGAGTCGAGATATATCGGTGATGTTTGACTGTGTCTCTATTAAATATTATGTTGATGAGATGTGCTCGATAAATTAAGTAATTTTTATAATCTTTCTCATTTTTTGATCAAGATAATTGACTCAATGAGATATAGACCGTTTTCATTGCAAAACAAAAGAAATAGAACTCTTTGACAAATTTTTTGGACCATCTTCCTCAAGCTCCTTGCAACATTTTGCATATTCAATAACTTGTAATGGTCCCGTAGCCATAAATAATTTCATTTTGTATTAAAATTTCTGAAATGGTTCACCGCACGTGAATTGTGCTCTCCTTTTAGCGGCGCGTGAGGGGGAAATAAATGGTTAAAGAAATAGGACACACCTGGGGGGCTGGTAACTGGTAAGGAGCACGTTGTAAAGAGAACGGGAGTCTTCACACGTGCGGGGGCACACTTTGTGCCTCCCCTCGTGTGGACCACAACCTCGGATATGTTCTGCTGCCATCGACCTCACGTTACTAACACACGTCAGACACCTGTCAGACAGTTATTCGCAACTCTTTTTTTTCAGTTACAGAATTTTTAATCTTAAATTAATAGTAAAAATTTTAATTTCATCCATTGTTCAGATCCATACCCAACACATTAGACCATCAAATACAATCAACACAAAATTAGATCCCAACCAAATCTACAACAAGAAAAATTAAGGAGAATCAAAAATTAAAAAAAGAGGTGTTTATCTAAGAGAAAAGTGTAAGAGGGAATAAAAAAAAGATTTTTGGGATTTTGTATCTACTCTAAAATTACGTCGTTTTGATGCATGAAAAAACGATCCACGTGATATAAGTTTGTCGATTCAGATTTGTTACTTGACCCAATTCAACATGGAACTAGATTAAAAAATGACTAAATTAAAATAATTGGTAATTAAATTTATTATTATGTCAATTTTAATAACCGTTATTTCAATTTTTCATCTCAAATGTAATGGTCGATGACCATTTTGTAGCTTTCGATTAATCAAGTGATTATTTGTAATGTTTTATAGTTGAACAATCCAACTAAAAAGTACCCTGTAGTCAGCAAACAATCTAAATAGTTTACCCTTGATATTTATTGTAATTACTCTCTATATATCTTTGATCAAGTAAAGAAATATTAAATATTCAAGGTAAATGCTGAGATTCGTACTCATACAAGATGTGACAATGTTAATATTATTAACCACTCGGCCAATTAATAGATCTCATTATTTGTAATTGTGATAACGCGCTTGTAGCATTAATTAGTAAATTTTTTAAATAAAAATAGTAATATTAAAGAAGGTTTAAATTTGATACACTGGTTGTGTAAAATAAATTTTGCACAAGCTTGCTTATTTATACTATAAATCAAAATTAAACATAAACCCTAAAAAACTAAACATAAAGCGCTAAACCCTAAACCCTAAATTTTAAACACTCATCTTAAATTCTAAACCCTACAACCTCAACCCCTAAACTCTAAACCCTAAACTAAACCCCTCACCCCTAAAACTAAAAAGCTTATGTAGTTTACACAGCCTGTGTATTGGAGTTTTTTTCATTAAAAAAATTATATTTTTTATGTTTATTTTATGATTTAAAAACAATTTTTTAAAATTTGTAGTGATTATTTTTTCTGACAATGTTATTTACAAAACTAGAATATAAATTCTCTCATTTATGAAATACCTTTTACAAAAACATAAAGTTTTAATAGTGGAATTGTAATTGGAGTGAGTAGGTCTTTCCGCATTCAGACATGAATAAAGCCACAATTAATTGGGAATTAATTGTCAACTTTTTTTTTGTTATATACATGTTTGTCTTACGGTTCATGTTCAATGTACGAGACTGTCTCTCTTAACAATGTCATCTTCAAAGTTCGAATTCACGTTCTCTCCTTGAAAATGTAATGCACCGAACACTTGTTTGTAATTAATTCTCAAGTCTTTGATAATGGGTTTTGACCGATTATTCACTTTAGTGTGGAAAATTGATGTAATTTTATATTGTTTTTTAAAATATTTTTTTATGTTTAGTATTTTAATAATCCGATCATCGTATCTAGCGCTTTATTCACATAAATCATGTATATCAAATTTTAAGTAACAAATTTAAAATTTATAACTTTTTTTGTTAAAAATTCAGTTATTAAATGTATATTGATAAAGAAAATATTGTTTATGGATATGATACAATAACATATTGATTATAAAATTTATTTGCATGGCACGAATAATCATATTGATAAATTCAATGGTCAAATTATTGATTGTATAAAAAATTACGAAAGTGTATAAAACTAACGTAATAATAGATAGGGGCGGTTTAAAGATTTTGAGGGTCATGTGCAATTTTTAAAATGCTGCTCTTAATTTATAATTGGTAAGAAATATAAATTTTTTCTCTAAAAAAAAAATACCTTAATAAAAAATGTTATTATATTATCCTCTTGAGCAATAAAAAATTAACTTATAAACATCTAAAAATCAAACACTTTCACTTAAAAGGTATCATTCTTTTTGCATGTTTAAAGTTTTAGATAATTGTTATATATACACACACATAATTATATATACAAATTTATAATTTTTTTACAACTATTTAACTTAAATTCTCTATTTTTGAGGCCCTTCTCTCTTGGAGGCCATGTGTGGTCGCTCCTATCGCACCGGTCCAGAACCCCCACTGATAATAGATCCGTCTTTTTTATTTATATAACATAAAACACATAATTTCTCAAAAGAAAAATTTTGATACACAAAATACGTATACTAAAGTTTATATAAACTTATTAAATTTAAGATTTATATTTTAAGACTTACGGGTGAATTTTAGAATTTAAACTTTATAATTTAAATAATAAAGATCGTGTAATTTCTTTTACACATATCATATATTAAAGTATAACTAATTTCTTAATTACCATATAAAATTAAATAAAGTCCAACATTAATGTACCATATAATTATATACAATAAGTATTTATGAATGAGCACATTATTTGGATTTGTTCCTATTGTTGACTAAGCTTTTCCTCGTACTAGCTATCAAATTTCTATCGATGCTCCATTAAAGACAAGACACTATGCTTGAAAACTTGGAAAGAAGACAAATTAGGCTAAACATTTACCCTTCTAATAGTGTAATCAACACTCCTAACGGGAATTCATATTCGATTTTGGCTTAAATGAAAAATAAGTGTCTTTTTTGAACTTTAGGTGCTTAAAGTATTTTTTTTGTAAAAATAGGTGCTTAATGTTTTAAAAGTTATAATTTTAGGTGTCTGGTAGTTAACTACCTTTAAAAAAACCGTTATCCAATACAAAATCGACACGTGCTATTTTTATTTCTTTAAATTATTTTTTAATAATTTAAAATTTTACAAACAAATATTGAAATTCTAAAACTTTCTAAAATAGTTCCAAATCCTCATCGCTTCAGCAGCCAACCGCCGTCGTCGGCCCATCTTTCGGTCGCAAAACCCAGTCGACCATTTTTCCCCCACTCGTCGTCGCTGAAAACCGGCGAATGGTGTGCCAACCAAATATTAAACGTTGAACGTGAAATAACCGTTCGATTGGCATACTATTTGCCGGTTTTCGGCAATGACGAGTTAGGGGAAATGGCCGACTGGGTTCAGCAACCGAACGGGTGGGGTCGACAACAGCGTCCAGCGGCTACAGCAGTGAGGATTTGGGGATTTAGGGAATTTTAGGGATTTAGGGATTAATTTGAATATTTTTGTAAATTTTGAGATTTTTAAAAAAAAATTAAAGTTCTTTTTTCAAAAATAATTAAAAAAATCAATATTCATGCCATGTGTTGCATTTTAAATGGATAATGGTTTTTTTAACGACCGGGCACCTAAAATTATAACTTTTGAAACTTTAGGCACCTAAAGTTCAAAAGTGGTATACTTTGGGCATTTATTTTTCATTTAAGCCTTCGATTTTTGAATATAATGTTATTGGAATGAATAGTCACAAGCCTTAACTATAGGTTGTAACATCAATATACCAATGATGGTCGACAACTAGGACAATTTAACGATTTAAGGGGTCTTGTAGAATTTATTAAAATAGAGCCCTTGATTAAAAAAATGCTTGTTGACTTCTTGTGTATGCCGTTGACTGACTTTTGAATAAAAATGAGTATAATATGACTCAAAATTCATGAAGTACAACATCATTGTACTTTCTCCATGTGCTTTGTCACCAGTCCAAAACTAGTCTCTAATTTCCTCTTGTAAATATTTAATTTAACTCGTTTTAAACTCTCATTTTCTTGAGAACTATGTGCGGTTGTTCCTATTGTATATGTCCAGAATCACTCTTTATCAATAAGATGTGACTTAAAATGAAAAAAGTAATGTTAATTAGCATAGTTTGTTCAAAGAAATGTTAGTATAGTGACAATAGTTAAAGTTATATTCAATTAATTCAAAGAAAATATGGAAAATTCATTAGAATAATTAGAGCGGACCCATATTTGATTATTATGTCACAATATAAAGGAATAACGAGAGACTCATATGTTATGAGAAATGAAGGCCGCATGCAATTTTCCTCCTACTTTTAAACATTTATCTTCATATATAAATTTTTTTAAAATTTGGTTTATTTCTTTAAAATTTGGTTTATTTTTTAATTCGCCCATCACTTTTAAATATTTATATTTTGTCTTCTAATTTCAAATTCTGACTCCATCCTTAGACCTGACAAATACATGTAACCATTTATGTCATGCATTATCGAGTTCTCGATACCACCTAATGGTTCAAAAAGCACACGAATACGCACAATTTTATTAACAGTTAATTTGTATAATATATTTTCAACTTGATTTTCTATTGTGATAGTTTGTCAATGCAATCAGAACTATTAATGAAATAATTTATAAGATTAATTTTTTTATTTCTATTCATTCATTAATATAACGTCCAGTTGAAAGAGACATAAGAATTTTTATTAAAGATTGTTGTATTTCTTTTTATAAAAAATAAACAACATATTTAAGGAAAGATTCAATCTTTTATCTTCACGCCCTTTAAAATTATATATTCTAATTGTCTTTGTTCAGGAGTATTATTAGTGGATTTTGTTCTCAAGATTATTTCTTTGGTTTTGAGTGTGTGTATTTGTTGTATTTTTTATTTTTATTTAATAAAATTCAATTTATTGTAAAAAGATATCTTAAATATTTTTGAATAAAAATTTAGTTACCTAATTTGACAGGTAGGCTGATACACCTTATTTAAATTGATATTCTGAACTTATAACGTTCTAAATTTTGGACTAATGTCAACGCAACTTGGAGCAAGTGGTTAAAGACTCTTATTGACATCTAATCTATTTTTCTAGATCCTGAGTTCTAATTTCAGTAGGAGTAATCCCCTTCCTCTTCTTCTCAGGTAAAAATTGTTAAAAAAAATAAAATTTTGGACTAATTTTTATCTCAAGCATGATTTAGGACATTAATGCAATTAATCCAAAAAGAAACGATATAAATAAGATTCAAACATATCATAAAATTCTTACAATTAAAGTGAGAATAAGATAATTTTTAGTTTTATGAATTTAATTTTCAATTTAATACCTGGAATTTGTTTTGCTAAGATTAGTCATTGAATTTAATTTTTTTAATTCGACTCTTTAAGATTTTATCATGTGACTGAAACATTGAGAGTTTTTCACGAATAAAAATCTTCTATCCTATTTCAGTGTCTCTTTTTATGCCCTAACACTAAAAATTTAAATTTTAAGTATTAACCTTAAATTCTAAATCTTAAATCCTAAACTCTAAACCCTAAAAATACACCATAAAGTAAGTTATCTAAACCTTAATTTTTAATCTTAAACTCTAAGCATATTTTTTTAGTGTGAGACATAAATAAAAACACAAAAAAAACAAAAAAATTCTAATTCCTTTCGCATTATAAAAAACTAAAAAAATCAAATTAAAAGATTGATACAGACAAAAAATATATTTTTTAAAATAAACAAAATATATATTATATAACTAAATTAAGAAAAAATATCAAATTTAAAACCGAAGTTCGATTTTGTTTTATTCAAGCACATATATCAAAAGTTGATTAATTTAAATAAATTAAATACCACTATAAAACATGAATATGTTAAATTTATGAAATTTATACTTGCAGCGGCAAAAAGAGTAGAGGAAAAGAACTGAGAAAGCTTAAAACGGCAAAAGTTTAAAAAATGGGCAGGAAAACAGAGAAAGGAGGAGTAAAAATCCAGAGAAACATAACAGTGTTATGATTACGATGTGAAAAACAAAGCAAAAGTCTGATGTTCTGTCTGGTATTAAGGAGTCTCTCTTCTTTTAAAGTTTCATTTTTTCCTTTTTTTAACACACACAAACCCACCATTCTTCCTGCTTCACAATCAATCCCTCTCTCTGTTCTCTCTGTTCCTTTCCTGCATTGTTTTCCCTCAACAAAGAAAACCCAACATCACATACTAAAAGATCTGCCCAGACAGAAAAAAACAGCTGTTTTGGAACATGTTTCAGAGGTTTCGTCATACAAAAATCCTCCTTCGTTTCTAAAGATTTTTGTATGGGTTTTTTGAGGTCTAGCTGTTGATCTTTGTGTCTTCAAGGATTGAAACGGTATATATGAACCTAACCCATCACTTTGTTTTTATTGCTGAATAGTATTAAATTGTGGTAGTTTGCTGCGGTCGTGATTTGTTTAGAAAAATCTTAACTTTGTCTGTGGATGTGATTTGATGTCGCGGTGACTTTCAAAAATTTTACGTTGCGCTGTGTTACGGCGGCAATTTAATAATGAGCTGAATCTTTTTTACGTATGCTTGTGAAATGAATGCATTGTTTTGATGTGTATATAGACACGATGATGGCGGTGAATTCAGCCTGCAAAGAAGGGACCAAGATAGCAATGGACAACGGGAAATATGTCCGGTACACGCCGGAGCAAGTTGAAGCTTTGGAGCGGCTCTACCATGAGTGTCCCAAGCCGAGTACGATGCGCCGCCAGCAGCTCATTCGTGAGTGCCCCATTCTCTCCAACATTGAGCCTAAACAGATCAAAGTTTGGTTCCAAAACCGCAGGTCCATAAGCCAAGCCTTTTCACTTTTCATATTCCATTGTAATTTTATTTGGTTGCTGAGTTTAAGATCTTTGGATTTTGGTAAACAGATGTAGAGAAAAACAAAGGAAAGAGGCGTCACGCCTCCAAGCTGTGAACAGGAAGTTGACTGCTATGAACAAACTGTTAATGGAGGAGAATGACAGGCTACAAAAGCAAGTTTCACACCTTGTCTATGAAAACACCTACTTTCGCCAACAGACTCAAAATGTTAGTAAAGTTAACCCTTTTGTTTTGCTTTGAACCCTTTTGATTTGCTTTGAATTGAAGTTGTTTTTGTGTTGCAGGCGGCCCTAGCCACCACGGATACGAGCTGTGACTCGGTGGTGACAAGTGGCCAGCACCAAATTACTTCTCAGCATCCTCCAAGGGATGCCAGCCCCGCAGGGTGAGTAGCAAATGTTGTGTCCCTTTCTTTCCTCGTTTTACTCCATGAAACTGAGCCTTTTAAATTTGTGTTTTTGCTGTGGTTTCCAGACTTTTGTCCATTGCAGAGGAAACTTTAGCAGAGTTTCTTTCGAAGGCAACTGGAACTGCTGTGGAGTGGGTCCAAATGCCTGGGATGAAGGTTTCTGCTCTCCTGTCATTATCTTTCTTTCTTTACTAATATTAAACTATACTCCATTATGCTTTATCGTTATCGATAATATCGATGATAAAGTGCATTATCTTGCTAATCTTCAAAGCAACACTCAAATCCAAATATTTTATGTCAATATCTAGGACAACCCCATTATCCTACTTTCTCTATTGGTTACTGATATTTCCCTCTTTTCCTTTACTGTTTAGCTTTCACCTTGTTAGTAAAGTAATTAAGTAATGTTTATGAGTTTAGTATTCCAACATGAAAATGCTAATTAACCTAAGTAGTCTTCTATTCTTGCCATTTTTTACATGCTGATATCTTTCTTATCTATGCAGCCTGGTCCGGATTCCATTGGAATCGTTGCTATTTCTCATGGTTGCACTGGTGTGGCAGCACGTGCATGCGGACTTGTGGGACTAGATCCTACAAGAGTAAGCTTCTTTTTTTGCATTCTGGTGTGAGGACATTTTTTGGTTCGTATTTAGTCGAATTGACTGGTGATTCTTTTTCCCCCTGTAGGTTGCTGAAATCCTAAAAGATCGGCCTTCATGGTACCGTGATTGCCGAGCTGTGGATGTTATAAACGTGTTGTCCACTGCAAATGGCGGAACCATTGAACTGCTTTATATGCAGGTAGACTACAATATTTCCCCCTTTTAATTTGCAACTGAAGTTTTCAATTAATGGTGCAATAGCTTATTGTAAGAGTTTCAAAATTTGATTCTCTTGTTTAGCTTTACGCGCCTACAACATTGGCACCAGCTCGTGACTTCTGGTTTCTGCGCTACACGTCTATTTTGGAGGATGGTAGCCTTGTGGTATGTTTCATATGGAACTTTCATTTTTCCTTTGCCTTTATGTTGTCGGAAAGTTTTTTACTGTCTGATCGTTATAATTACGATATGATGCTTAGGTATGTGAAAGATCACTTAGCAACACTCAAAACGGTCCAAGTATGCCACCGGCAGTCAATTTTGTGAGAGCGGAATTGCTGCCTAGTGGTTACCTGATTAGACCTTGTGAAGGCGGTGGATCCATCATTCACATAGTTGATCACATGGACTTGGAGGTATAAATCACATTGCTTTCCTTGTTAAACATATAAAATCTTATTGCACAAGCTAATGGTTTCAAATGTCTTCTTGCTTATATGTAGCCTTTGAGTGTTCCTGAAGTGTTGCGGCCCCTTTACGAGTCCTCAACTTTACTCGCTCAGAAGACAACAATGGCGGTAAGACTATTTCTTGCACCTATATTTTGAGTGTAGAGTTGGGGGCTAAACCAAGAGATTAAAATGTCTCATGGCATAATCTCGGCATTTGCGCAGGCTTTCCGTCATTTGAGGCAGATTTCTCAGGAAATATCCAATCCAAATGTTACCGGTTGGGGGAGAAGACCTGCAGCTCTACGTGCACTTAGTCAGAAATTGAGCAAGTACGTTTGTGCAGCTCTTCTAAATTCACCACGTATGTGCACTAGTAGATGGATTCTTGATTGATTGTGGTCTAACATTTTCTATTGTCCAGGGGATTTAACGAGGCTGTTAATGGGTTTTCCGACGAAGGATGGTCAATGCTGGAAAGCGACGGTGTTGATGATGTTACCCTCCTTGTGAACTCTTCACCTGGCAAGATGATGGATGTAAACTTTTCTTATAGTAACGGATTTCCTTTGATGGGCCATGCCGTTCTATGCGCCAAAGCATCCATGTTATTACAGGTCAGTTTCTATACGAGTCAAAAGTGTGTCAAGTACATCAGAAGATCTATAGATATTAAATCTCTGATTTCATTCTATTTGTAGAATGTGCCTCCGGCAATACTTCTCAGATTCTTACGAGAACACCGATCAGAGTGGGCAGACAGCGGCATTGACGCTTATTCTGCTGCTGCTGTCAAAGCCGGACCATGTAGCTTGCCGGTGCCTCGAGGGGGAAGTTTTGGGGGTCAAGTCATTCTTCCATTGGCTCACACAATAGAGCTTGAGGAGGTAAACGATTAGAACTTAGTTTTCGCATTTACAACATAATATTTGCCATCGATTGGCAAAATGTATCCTAATATTGCTATCACCTTTTTTGTTATAGTTCATGGAGGTAATTAAGCTCGAAAACATGGGCCACTATCAGGACATGATCATGCCAAGTGATATCTTCTTCTTGCAGGTACTTAAGTTTTCACCAAAAATCAATCAACTGATGTTGTTTTACAGCATGGGCCGATATTTAGTTCTCGTTTAACTCTTTTTGCTGATTTATGATTTTCTTTGTTGTATGAATCTCTCAGCTTTGTAGTGGAGTTGATGAGAATGCGGTCTGCTCTTGTGCTGAACTCATCTTTGCTCCCATCGATGTATCGTTCTCTGAGGATGCACCTATTATCCCTTCCGGTTTCCGCATCATTCCCCTTGATTCCAGAATGGTAAGTGTCATAAGACTAAAGACTCTGTGCTTGATTGTCTTTTATTTTTGTTATAGGTCCGTAATTAATGAATACATAAATGTAATGTAGGATGCATCCAGTACAAATCGTACACTTGACCTTGCCTCTACGCTTGAGGTTGGGGCTTCCGGAAACCGAGCAGCTGGTGATAATTTCAGTCATCCTGGGAGCACGAAATCTGTGATGACAATAGCATTTCAGTTTGTGTATGAGATCCACCTTCAGGAAAACGTGGCAATCATGGCTCGACAGTATGTTCGAAGTATTGTTGCCTCGGTTCAACGGGTCGCATTAGCACTGTCGCCTTCCTTCTTAGGTTCTCATGCTGGCATAGGGTCACCCCCTGGTACTCCTGAAGCACAAACACTTTCTCGTTGGATTTGTCAAAGCTATAGGTGCACCCGTCAAATCCCTTTTAATTCATTCTCGTCCCTTTACTCGGCTATCTGGATATAATGCTTGTTAACATCAGTTACACCATTCGGATTTGTGTTAACCGATATTTCCGGATCGTTTCTCTTTACAGGTGCTATATGGGGTCAGAACTGCTCAAACATGAAGGAAGTGAATCTATTCTGAAAATGCTTTGGCATCACACAGATGCAATTCTGTGCTGCTCTTTGAAGGTATTTACTCAAAATGATCATGTTTTTTTCAAGTCCAGTTATATGTTAATCTTGACGGGAGTCGTCTTCTTGGTAACACATGATACTCGTCTCCATCTGTCTGGTTGCTCGTGTGCCATAACTGATGCTTGGTATTACATATGCAGGCACTACCGATTTTTACATTCGCAAATCAAGCCGGACTCGACATGCTTGAAACAACATTGGTGTCGCTCCAGGACATCACTTTGGAAAAGATCTTCGATGAGAACGGACGAAAAACCCTATTCACGGAGTTCCCACAAGTAATGCAGCAGGTATGATACAACACAAGCTGACAAATAACAATCGAACGCATCAGATATCAGAAAAATACGAAGGAAACCAATGCAAAACATGACTGATTCATTTGTGCTCTCTGTTTGCAGGGTTTTATGTGCCTTCAAGGCGGTATCTGCTTGTCAATCTTGGGGAGGCCGATCTCGTACGAGAGAGCTGTGGCTTGGAAAGTGGTAAACGATGAAGAAAATGCTCACTGCATCTGCTTCATGTTCATCAACTGGTCTTTTGTATGAAATTAGACTTTGGTAGTTTGGAGAAACCTTTTAAGTCACATGATACTGTTACAAGGATGTTGAATCAAATAGTATCGAGGGGCCTCGATTTCGGTTTCAGTTTCCCCCATTTTTGTATGTGTGACATGGATCTACTACCCAACAAAGTCTTAACTACTGGGCATACACAACCCCATGATTTATACAACTATCAGTTCTGCCATGTTTCCATTATTTCTTATTTTTTAGGACTTTAACTCTGTTTTTCAACAAATAACAGTCCAGAATATTTATTATAAATAGACTAGAATTTGTTCTTAGTTTTAGGATTAAGATTATTGATTATTGTTATTTGAAATTTCTAGTTTATTAGTTGTACTAGTGTTAAGATTCTTCACTACTACTTCTAATTAAACATTATTTTTTTGTTTTCATCATTTCTTTTTTTTTTTCGGAAGTTGGCTCCTATCATTTTGGTATAAGAATAAGGTTCGATCTGAAATGATAAAAATTCTCAACACCGCATTCCAACGCCAACCAATCAATCCTTCAACCGATCCAAATATTTTCACCTCACAACCCACAACTCCTAATATTTATCTAATTGCACTACAACTTGCTGCAATTATTGCTCGACTAGATGACATTGATAATTTACGGGCTGAAGTGACAGATCTTAAAGCTCAAATCATGGGATCATCACAATTGTAATCCATTCCGAAATTACTTAACAAAGGCAAGATCAAGGGAGACTTTGTTAATACAAGAGAGCGTCGACGATCTGCTTGGTCTGAAGTGGAAGAAAATGTTGTTGACAATCCATTAACTGATCTCACCAAGAAAAATGCATTCCGATAGTCAACTACAACTGACAAGGCTGAGGAAGAAAACAAGCGAGCTGATGCACTTTTCTATCTTGCAGAATTTTTTGCTTTAGCCATTTCAGTAACATTTGACTTCTCTAATTTGTAAACTGTTATTCACATAGTCAATTGGTTTTTAGAAGCCTACTTGCACCAATTTCTTTCATTTCGACTTGAGGACAAGTCGAGTTTTAAGGGAAAAGTACTGATATGGATCCACTACCCAACAAAGTTTTAACTACTTGGCATACACAACCCCATGATCTATACAACTATCAGTTCTGCTATGTTTCTATTATTCCCTATTTTTAAGACTTTAACTCTGTTTTCCTGCAAATAACAATCGAGACTATTTATTATAAATAGGCTAGGATTTGTTCTTAGTTTTAGGATTAAGATTATTGATTATTATTATTTAAAATTTTTAGTTTATTGATTGTACTAGTGTTAAGATTCTTCACTACTACTTCTAATTAAACATTATTTTTCTGTTTTCATCATTTTTTTCTTCGGAATTTGGCTCCTATCAATGTGTTTCATGCTCGATTGGCCGATCACTATCGTAAGCTAGTCAAGTTGTTGAACCTTAGGTAGCTTAGTCTAGTTGGTTCATGTATCCACCGTGAGAGGTGACATATCATGCAGGCATCTCTTATAAGGACGTTGAATCAATCAAAATGGTATCTGGGGCCTCCAATCCAGTTTATCCCTTTGTGTTTTTGCTTCTATAGGGGTAAGTAAAATTTGATTTGACTCGAAAATATCTAATTTTTTGATTCAATGCGAAAAAATTAAAATTTGACTTAGAATTGTAATAATGTAGTTGATTATAGAAAATTGTTTAAATTATAGCTAATTAGTATCGTAACATTATAAATATTTATAATTAATTTGAACAAAAACTCCAAAAATTTGACTCGAACTTTATAAACTCGACTCGGCTTGAAATTTTTTAACTTAAGTCATCAAATACTCATCCTAATAATAAATAACTTAATCATGTAATCATCTTTGAGGGATGCAAGCACGACTCTTATATTGAATCAAATCGATATTTCAAATCCTCAATAATTGTCCAACAATAACATGGATTCTTCAAGGCACTAATTGGAGTAGTTTGTAGCTCCAAATGGCTATGGTTTAAGCTTCCATTCCCACTTTCCATGGATTGTCTTAAGTGGATTGTTATCGATCCGGATCTAAATATTCGATTCGATCAATTCAAACTTAAATCTAATTAATTTGATTTAATATTAAAAAAATCAATTTAAAAATGAAATTTACTCAAATCTAAATTGATCTAAGTCTGACCTCAAAACTAATTCCAATATGAATCTAAATATGTAATGAACTGAATCTATAAACTTAAAATAATCCTAAATCTAAAATAATTTAAACTTAAAATGAATTCATCTAAAATTGATTAAAGCAGAAAAAACATTCCAAACTTAAATGGATAAATGTCAAAACGACATAATGCCAAAAAATGTCCCTTAACGTTTTATTTTTTTGTCAAAATAGACCATTTTTGGATGAAAATTGTTAGTTAACTGACGTAAAATAACTTGAAATGACGCGACAAACCTACATGGTAGTGCACGCCGCGATAGCTCTGTTATATAGTGAAATATGCTAACTTTACAGAATAATACACCAGTCAAATATAATTTTTATAAAATTGTATAAAATTTAAAATATTTTTTATTCTGACATGTCATTTTGTCAAGTCATTTCAAGTTGCTTATCGTTAATTGACTAAGGCTTTGTTTTTTGTTGTGGTGGGAAAACCTTGGTTTAGGGCAAACCAAGGTTTGAGAAGTTAGTTTGGGGGGCAAACTAAGGTTTTGACACTCAAAAGTTGAGTGTTTCTGGTTGCTTTTAGAATTTTTTGAGTGGAAAAGCTAGTTTGGGAAGCCAAACACAACAAAAAACAAGGCCTAACAGTTTTCATCCGCAGATGAGTCATTTTGACTAAAAATAAAATGCTTGTTTAAAAAAAGAATAGAGGTCAAAATGACTATTCAGTCAAACATTAGAGACATTTTTTTGACATTATGCCATGTGAAAACTATACATGAACTTTGGTGGAATACAGTACATAGACTTTAATTTGGTAAAATATGATACAAAAGCTTAAACTATAGTGAAATACAATACATGAACTTTGATTAAACTAGCTTGTGCTTACTTAAATCGATCTTTGGGACACAGCTCCTGCTTCTACCAATCTTTGTTGCAACCAAATTGTCGGAACTTGGTCGACTCTCGTGGCTTCTTTTAGCTATATCCTTATCGCACAAGTGAGCGACAGCTTGGGGTTGAGTCTTGTGGTGCTGTTGAAGTTCTGGCAGAATTCCCTGTGAGAACTCACCGCATCTTCCATGGCTGCCGCCGCGGGAGCTCCGCCGTTTAACCTTTCTTTTACAGCCTCGGAGCATAGCCCGCAAACCCATTTCCCTCAATGGCAACCCTTCACGCTTGTGATGTAATTTGCGGCGCAATCCTCTTTGAGTCCACAGCACTCGCACTCGGCTTGTTTCACTACTTCATCGTCCTCCTCAAGTATTGTAGAAGCTGAAGATATGTGCTTTTCGATTTCCCAGGAAACATCTGACACCGCCTTTCGAAGACACGTTTGATCGTTATTCTGTGGGAAATTATGACACAAATTAGGGTTTTGAATCCATGTATAAAGTAGATATTTCATATCTAAACTGAACACATAAACTCGACGTCATCAATCAGTGATGGATCTAGAATTTTTTAGGGTGTGCATAAGTTAAAATATTTTTGAAGGTGAACACATGTCATATCTTAAAATTTCATAGTGGACACAAGTTATAAAATTTAAGGACAAATTAAAAAAAAGAAAATTAAAGCTAAATGTGTAAACTTCAAAAAGTTCAAGATAAACACAAGTCACCCAACCATACATGTGGATCCGCTACAGTCGTCATTCAAATATGATTTCAACTCAAATTTGATCATAAAACTCAACAACATGAATAAGTTTAATTCAAATCTAAAACGATTTAAACTTGAAATGATTCAAACAAATAATTTAAAATGTCCCAAGACTAGTGATTATAACCCAAATATATGTACTCGTCATCACACGGCTTGAAAAAACATGAAAAACTCGTATGAATTAAACTCAAATCAACTTAAACTTGAAATGACCTGAATCAGAAATGACTTAAACATAGAGTTAACCCAAATTCAAAACTCACTTATTCTAAAGTAAAAGAAGCAATATATATATTTATGTAATTGTAATTGTAATTTAACATACCATGATTGGGAAGTGACTGAAAGAATTTTTGATGGGTTGGAAATTTTTGATCGAAGGCAGAAAAAAAGTTGGAAAAAAGAGAGGAAAACAAACAGTGAGTCCAATTTTGAATCGGAAGACTATATATAATGAGAGCAGGCGTTCAATAATACACTTTACATATAGAAATCTAACTTACTTTTATCTTCTTTTGTAGCATCACATCAAGTATTAATGAGCAAATTGTACCACTAGCAGGGAAATGGTGTGCTGTGATTTGGAAAGGAGGAAGATAGTGATGGAGCAGCTTTTATATATATATATAAAGATTACATGCATGCAGGAAGACGAAAGGCATGCATTTTTAAAATATAAAGTTGCCCAATCCAAATCGATCCTATTGTGTTTGGCCGTTATATAGGAGAAAGTATGGAATTTTAATTTTGAAGCCCGTGCATGGCCGCCATGCACACTCGTGAGGGATTCACGAGCACCCTTAGGGATGGGCACGGAACCCGAATCCGACGGATTTCAACTCGACCCGATCTGATCAGGTTGAATTTTTTTTAAAAAAATTTGAATCGGGTCGGGTCAAATATACAAGAAATTTAGGCCGGGCCGGGTTTAGGGTAAAAAATATCCGACTCGACCCAACCTTGGACTAATTATGTAATTTTTCTCTAAATTTTTAGGGATATTTATAATAATATCCCTTATATATTTATTTTATAATTAGGTCCCTAAAATTAATTTTTTATTTACAATTTAGTCCTTCAAATTATATTTTTTACGATTAAGCCCCCTAAAATTATTTTTTTACAATTAGGTCCTTAAAATTAATTTTTTATATAGATCGGGTCGGGATCGGTTTAGTATATTTATTTTCGGGTTGGGTCGGGTCAGATTTTTTAGATAATATTTTCAGGTCGGGTGCGGGTTTAGGGTATTTATTTTTGGATCGGGTTCGGGTGGGCCAAAAACCCGACTCGTGCCCATCTCTAAGCACCCTTCCCTCCCATAGCCTATATATGTTGCCATTCAATTCATTGTTTGTAAACAGGGTCAGACGCAAGATTTTTTTGTTAGAAACTAACTTATAAATTTTAAAGGGCGAAAATATATTTTTAATAGAAATACATAATTTTTTAAATTATATACGAATTTTAAATTTTCAGATGACAACAGTTCTCCAGCCCCCTCGCTCCATCCTTGTTTGCAAAAGTTTTGTATGTACAGAGTGAGGTGAAAGTTGGATTGAGTAATTTCATAAACTCGACTTGAAAAGATTCAAATTAAAGTTTGAGTTATAAAATAAAACTTGAATAACTCAAATTTTTTAGTAATTAATGAATCAATTTTCAAGTTTGAATCAAGTCCCCCAACTTTTCAAAGTTCACACATTTGACTTTAATTTTCTTAATTTTTATGAACGAGTCCTTAATTTTATGATTTGTGTTCACCATAAAATTTTGAGATTTTTATGACTTGTGCTCACTCTAAAAAAATTATGGATCCATCAATGAGTTAGTGCATGCCTCTAACCGTAAATGGATATGGATGGATGAATGAGGAAAAGTGAGATTACTTTTATATAAAAGAAACATAAAAATAGATGAAATAAAAGGATGAATGTAGTGATTTGCATGCAAATCATGAGAATAGAGGCTTATTAAAATGGTCCCCGTCCTAGATAGCTAGTAACCCTAAAAATACAAATTATAGAAGGAGATGGAACAACAACATTGAGAAAAAGAAACCGTCTTCTCTCGTGTTGGTGATGTGTATGTGCAATTGTGCATTGCATTGTTCTATCCCTAATTAATTTTTTAATATATATATATATAATTAGATAGACATTTAAATTAAAGTTTGTGATCGATTTAGCTTTAGTTCAGCTGATATTCATGTGGTTGAAGAATCATCGGAGTTGTGAGTATTAGCAGACTTAGCCAAGAGACAGACACATGATTTCACGTTAGGAGTATAAACTTCTAAAAAATATATTAGAAATTTTGAGGATACAAAATTAGATCATTAATAGGAAATGTCGAGGTTCTAGTAGTTTGTGAAAAATAAATATGTAACTAAAACTTTATATAAAAATTTTATGGGTGTGAATACTATGTCGATAAAGATGTTAATAATGTATGAAATTTAAATTAAACTAAAACTTTATATTTAAATTACAGGAAATTGAGCAAGCATATTTAGTCAGTTGGTCAAGTTTCTCATTTTTGTTCCATCATATTTCCTTAGGTCATAGGTTCTAGATCCATTAAGAACATCTCATTTCTTCTCCTAGAGTCCCCTTCTCCTCCCTCTAGGTAGGATTAAGATTATAATTATAATTATAATTTATCAAAAATTATAGGAAATTGAAATTTATTTATTATTTTCCCTTTTTTTGGCTAAAAGCTATTACTTAATTTACTTCTTTTTTTTGTTTCACTTAAAGTTTAATTTATATATAAAGTTCACTAACAATGTGAAATATACAATGATTAAAAAGAACATTTTTGAATTCACGCATTATCATTAAATATCTTTTCTAAATATATTTTCCCTTTTTTTATTTCTTAGTGGATAAATAACAATCCTTTTCAACTTCTAGGTAAGGTGAAATTCAATTTATGGAAGCAAATGGAGCGAAAATGTGTTTGTGAATATAGTTTATTGAGTATCAACTTAATAGAGAAAAAAAAGTTAAAAAATATTGATTAAGTTGATATTATGGTTTATCAATTGCCATTCAATTAGAAAAGACTGACGAACGGGATGGTCTAAGTGGTAAACAACTTGGTATCACTTAAGCAAGTTTCAAGTTTGAGGCTTCGTGTATATAAAAAAATTGTTAGGGGACTCACTCATCAAAGTCAATTGTGCACGCGGGTCAACTCGGATTAGTTAAGACAAAACTTTAGAGAACTGAAAGGAGAACAAAAACAATTAAGAAAGGACTGAAGACGTGATTTAAAAATAAGAATAAATATTATTATAAGAGTTTTTATATTTTTCATAATTTTATATAATATACAAAAAAATAATTAGAACCCACTACTTAAAAAATTAGTTGTGTGCTCAATAATACAATTCTGATAATATGATGTATATGGGCCAATCTTAGCTTTTATGGGCTTAATCCTTGTTCCGTCCATTACCAAGTAATAAACATGTCTTTTCTTTTTAGGAAGGAACTATATATGGGCCAATCTTATAGGAAGTTGGATTTATGGGCCCAAAAGAATAATCAAAGAAATAATGAGTTAATTGAATTATGCATCCTCAAACTATGACAAATATTCGAAATTGGTCTTCAAACTTCAAAACGTTCTAAATAAGCCATTCAATTATCAATATGCTATCAATTGTGTCTTTCTGGTCATTAGATTGAGTGTTAAATATCAACTTAAATACGACACAATGCATATATGAAGCACGTTCATAATATAAATATTTGTACATAGCAACATGAATTTGATGTGTTAAAAATATGTTCCTCCTAAGTTTTGTTGATATTGGTTGTTCTTTTAACATGTCATATTCAAGTTTTTCATCTGAATGTTTACAATTTAATTTGTGTATTTTTAATATACTTAATGTCAAGTTCGAATTGGCATTTACTACTTAAACGAGCAGTTGTTAACGGAAAACATTAATTGATATATTACTAATACTTTAAATACACACTTAAGATCCATATTTTAAAATTTTAAATTCAATTTAAGATCTAGAAGATAACTTGTAAACTTTTAGTGCAATTACCAACCTAAAGACACACTCGTCTTTATTGTAATTAAGGTATGACCAAAGTTTGAGATGGAAATCGTCTGCCCCTAAGCATATTCTCATTGATGCCTTACATCAATATTAGAGTTTAGGGTTAATATATAGAGAATTTAGGGTATGGTATATTTTTTAAGGTGTAAGGTGTAGGGTTTGAAATTTAGGGTTAAGGTTCATAATTTATTTTTTAAGTTTTTTTTAGCATGTGGTATAGAAAGAGGCATGCTTAAGGAGGGAGAGATGATTTAAACATATTCTCAATACAATTACAAATTACTCCAAGGTCCAAATATACGAGTACAACATTAGATCAGTTATTCAGGTACAACTGATAGAAACTAGTTAGAGACAGGTTACAACTAATTTAGTACAACAAAATCCTAGAATTTATGTCCAACCTCTGTTTTTCTTAAGATCTCAAGTTCGAGTTTTATGCGTGTAAAAAGATCCTTAATTCACCATTGCTCGGTCACCAATATCCTTGGCGATAGCCGGCATACAACTCGAGCTCCTCGCGATACCGCCCTTCTTCGGCCCACTTTTGTCTCTAGGACTCATCGACTTAGCCCGAAGTTCTGAACTCTTCTTCAAGAGTTCTCTCATCGCCTCGGCTTGGTACAGCATGGGGTGAGTCCGACCGAACCGATTGAAACTTACACAAGCACTCATGTGCTCGTTCAAAGCCTCTTCCCTTTTGCCTCCGTTTTTTTCGATCTCTTCCTTGATAGCCTCGGCGCAAAGTCCGCACACCAGTTTCCCCGAGAACTTTTCCCGAACTTGGTTAATGTACTTGGGAGTGCACTCCTCGGACATGCCGCAACACTCGCAGTTGGCGTCCTCGACTTCGGATATGGGCGGAAGCTGCGCCGCATCGATGGCTTCTTTGCTTAGATGGAACGATATGTCGGATATCGTTCTTTGGAGTCCTTCCATTGAAAGACGTGGAGGCTGGTTGACAGTAGCGTTATTGGTTTCCACATTCGGTGCCATGGCTGAATTTGAAATAAGCTAACGAAGAAATTAAATGGGAAAGAAAAGGATAGAGATTTAACTTATATATAGACGTAATTTTCTCTAGAAACTGTTGGGAAAATGTACGTGAACTGCAGGTTGCATTCAATAAGAGGGGGAAAATCGAGGGTCCAGAATAAAGTAGATATTTCACATTGACATTGGGATTCATATTAGTGTTTTTAAGTACAACCAAATAAGGGCGAGTATTCGATTGAGTCAGAGTCGAATCAAAAAATTTTGAATTAGTCAAGTTGACGAGCTCAATTTTTAACTCAGATTTTGTAGAGGTGATGGCAAGTCCAGGTGATTTTAGTCGGTAGCGTTCTCCGGATATGTTTTGGGTGTACTATGTACTTTGCTGCTTGTTAGTTATGTTTTGAGTGTATTAAGTGCCCTGTTGTGTATACTTTTTTCCTTCGTTTAGGCTTATGAAGGTTTTTAAGGCACTCAACGTAGATGTTGGGTTTATTACTTTTTAATAAAATCTCTTTTACTGAGCAAAAAAAAAAAACTCAAATTTTGTTTGAATTCTTTTCAAGTCGAGTCTAGTTTATGAAATTTGAGTAAAATCGTTCCAATTTTTGTTCAAATCTAATTGTATACATGTATCATGCAGAGTTGAAGGACTAGACTTAAACTTGAAAATTGATTCACTAATTAAACATTTTAAGTTATTCAAAATCTCATTTTATAACTTAAACTTTATTTAAAAAAAATTCGAGACGAATTTATGAAATTATGAACTGAGTCGGAAAACTCGATTTTTCGACTCAAATCGAGTTTTGCTACCCCTATTAAAAATGAATATTTTCTGTAATTGGAAAGAGTGATGACATCTAAAGTTAACTAGGTTTGCTCTAGGAATATAATTATGAGATACATACACTTGTGGTATGCTTTGAAGAAAGCTATTCGTTGGATCAGGTTTTAGGGTTATTTCACGAGATTGTATATTCCAACCATACAAATTCCGAGTGTGATAAATTCTGGAACAACATATACAATACTTATAAACTGAAAGAACCCTAATTTCACGACAAATACTTAAAAGCTTGCATGTGATTATATATACATATATATTCAGAGGGGTCCCGAAGAAAAAGGACGAAAAGTAGGTTTTGCTTTCTTTGTTTGTTCCCTTCTATTGGATTATTGCAGACTTTGTTCAATGCTTTTTCGAAATTTATGAGGAAAAGTTGTGTGATAAAGTTAAATGAATTATGCCTGCTCTTTTAACCGTGTAGATAATTGATGGTTACTGTTATTCTACGAAATTAAACAATCCATTTCCATTATTTGTTTTCATAATTGCATAAATCATTCTAAGATATTTATTGGAGCCAGTTTAATCACTAGTATCGTGTATTCTGTATTTCTGTTGGTCCATATAAAGATACGAACAATGGCATATTCATAATTTTTTTAGGGTAGGCACAAGTCAAAATATTTTAGAGAGTGAGGACAAGTTATTAAAGTTAAATGTGTCAACTTTTAAAAGTTCAGGGTGGACACAAGCTCACTCAACCATACATTTGGATCCGTCATTGGATATGAGTTGGCCACAAATTTTTAAAACTGCTCCATACATAGGATAAGAATCGAACGAGACTACAAGAAATCTTTACCGTATCACCTAAATATGTAGTTTCTTTACATAATACATGGTTTTTGTCCATGTATTATATTTAATTCTATGATTTAAGCTCCCTTTGGAAACATGACTAAATTGACATATGGTGTAAATTTTGAGAACTAAACGTATTATTTTATTAATTTAAGAAACAATCACGCCACCTCCACTCCTGCAAATAAAAACACTTATCGGGTGATTATTTATATAGTTTAACCTCAGAAAAATAAAGGGTAAACTACAGAAATAGTCACTAAATTATCTCCAAAAATACAAAATGGTCATCAAACTTTCAAAAGTTATAAAATAGGCATTAAACTTTAGTTTTTATTACAAAATAGTCACTGAGCCGTTAACAGTCGTTAATTGGGTGACGTGACAGTTACAAAAATTTGAATAATAGAACATTTAATCCTTCATATTGACACATTTAATCAATTTATTCCTAATTTAACCCTCATTATTGATCTCTAAATTGATTGAATATGTAAATATTGAGGATTAAATATGTTATTATACACATTTTCGTAACTGTCATGGTTAATGACAGTTAACGGCTCAGTGACCATTTTGTAATAAAAACTAAAGTTTAATGCCCATTTTGTAATTTTTGAAAGTTTGGTGACCATGATGTATTTATAAGAATAGTTTAGTGACAATTTATGTACTTTACCCAAAAATAAATTATATGCTTTCCATTATCAAGTGGGCTGGACCATAGTATTTTTAATGTGTGCTTATGAACCGAGAGCTAAGGGGATGAATATATTGAACTCATATGGGGCTAATGGGTTTGGAGCACCTGAATTCTCGACATCAAATTCTTATATGAGAATATAATATCTTTTTAATTAATAAAAGATATTTAAAAATCAATCAATTAATAATTATAAAATCGATAAAAATGATTTAAAACGATTTTAATTATATTTTTATAATTAAATTTAAATCGTAAATATTGTTTATTATTTAAACATTCATCCAAACCAAGCTAGATACCATTAGATTTAGTAACTTGTATATTTATAATATTAAAAATTATATTTATTTTTTAAAACTATACAATTTGATACAATCTTTATACTACTTGGATCCTTTTCAACTTATAAATCAGAGGATATTGAGTGCTTAAGCATGATCGATCTCAAGTCCTCATATATATTATACCAGCGCGACATGTCAACCGAACTAAACTCAGTCAGTAAAACAATTTATGTTTAATTCGTATATTAATGTTGTGCTTATATTTTTATGTTATGTATGTCATATATTCAAATTTTAAAATAGATTCATGGATATTATAAATTTAAAAATATTTGATAAGCCGACAGTGTATATATAATTTTATATATCGTTAGTGAATCTTAACTCTTTTAAATTCAATATTCATAACATGTCATCATTTGATTCATTAATGACGAATAAAGTTATGTATAGTCTATGTATCAAATACCCAACCTTATAAATGTATGTATCAATATTATTATGTGTATATTATCATAATTCCATGGACCACGTCGCGTTAAAGTTCGAATTATGCCTTAAACTTTTTTTTTCTAAACTTTAATTTGAATAATTTTGTTTTATTTTAAATAAATAATAATAATTTTAAAAAGCCTAATTAATGGACATTAGTGCCATTGCCATTATCTTTGAAACTTTTAAAATAATTTTTAATACAACCTATTGGATGAAAACTTATTCATAATAAAATCTTATTTAATTTTCATTATATAAAAATATTAATATAAAGACTTTTGTAATATATGATAATAAGAACATATCATTAAGTCAAGCTAAATACGTATTTGGGCCAAACATATATGGGCCAATATACAAAATATAAGCTTAAACTAAAATAAATCTAAACATACACACATAATATGACTGAAAATCAAAATAAATATAGAAATAGAACCCAAACACAATTTATATAAAATAACGCTTAAACTTATGGTCAAAATATTTTGAAAACTTTAAAAATTAAATTCTAATACCTCAAACTAAACAGATTCTAAAAATGAAGATAAATGTACCAACAATCAGTTGGTCGAGCGGGATGAGACATTAGTTCTCTTAAGTGGGCATAAAGTCAAAAAAATACCTTCAGCGTTTGACTGAATAGTCATTTTGACCCTTATTTTTAGAGTAATTCAACCCTTAATGTTTTGTTTTGGGTCAAAATAGCCCATTTGCGGATGAAATTTGTTAGAAAATTAACGGTAAACAATTTAAAATAACTTAACAGAATGATAAGACATCAGAAAAAATATTTAATATTTTGTATACTTTTATAAAATTAGTTTTTGACTGATGTAACTTTTTTAAGTCAACACATTTGTCTATGATACTGTCATGTCAGCGTGCACTGCCATATATATTTGTCAGCGTGCACTGCCATCATTTGACTGAAAATTTTTATCCGCAAAAGGGATATTTTGACCCAAAATAAAATGTTGAGGGTTGAATTGCTCCAAAAAAGAATATGAGTCAAAGTGACTATTCAGTCAAACGTTTGAGGCATTTTTTGGCTTTATGCCACTTAAGTAAGGTTAGGGGTTGAGTACTGACATTGTAAATAGAGAAAACTGAGTTGGAATGGTATCCATATGAACTTCTGTAAAACTCGATTCAAATTGATTGACCAATGAATTAAATACTGATAATTAAAAAAAATAAAAGTAATACTTCGAATAGAAAATAATGATTTACGAGGCAACTTATCCTCATCCAAAATAAAGCAGCCATTATCAAGATCAAGCCTAACTTAATTATGATGATGGAGAATCAACCTCGAATTAACCCCAATCTTGCATAGGTAAAGCAAAAAATACAGGCATGCTTGTATAAAATTCTCTGCTATAATTTGTTCATAAACCTGCCATTTTTTTCATTTTTGACCCTTTCCCCTCCAACCCAACAGTTGGTTCTCCCCTTGCAAGGAAATAAAGACAAATAAAGTTGTATAACTTCAAAATTAATAGAAAATTAATATTTAATTTAAAATTAAATTTCTATTCAATACATAGGCGCTAGAAGCAAAAGATTTCTACAATCGTTTTTATTTTAGGGATTAGGTGTTAGAGATTATGGTTAGAATTTGGGGTTTAATGTTAGAATTTATGATTTAGAGTTCAGGGTAACGTGGTTAGAGATTTAGGTTTTAACCTACAAATCATAAATTCTAACAACAACCCATTAATTCTAAACCACTAAACTTAAACCTCTAATATCTAAACTCTAAAACTAAAGTGTCTATATAAACTTTTTTGTTTTACATCACATGTATATAAAAAAATTACCCTTTAAAATTTTAAAAAATAAAACTTAATTTAATAAGTATTCAAACTGAAAAGACAACATGAACCATCATTAAAGGACTAATACTCGTTAATTCTTAACCACAACTCATTAATTCTAAACCACTAAACTTAAACCCTAAACTCTAAAACTAAAGTGTCTATATAAACTTTTTGTTTCCGTCGCTTGTATATAAAAAATTATTCTTTAAAATTTTAAAAAATAAAACTTAATTTAATAAGAAAAACAACACTAACCATCATTAAAGAACTAAAACTTGTTAATTCTTATCACTAATAAATTACTCAAATTATACCATAGGATTCTAGAATGTGTAATCATTATGAAACCCAATACTTAATAAAATAATAAAAGTTAAAGAATTTCTTTGAAATATATCAATTATTAAATTGCACTCCATTGTATAATGTAATGGATAAAGTAGGATTACACCAAACTTTAACAATAATATTAATACATAACGAAAAGAAAAACAATAGCTTTTTTCTCTTTTTTTCCCAACACTTCCCACTATACCAGTCGGTCGGTCGGTCCATGGAATTAGCTTTCGAACTTATCATAAAACGCACACTTTAATTTCGAACTACTAGCATGAAACATCAATTTTATTATAAAATAAGTGTTTAAATTATTTTTTATTTTATTATATTTTAAAGTTTATTTGTTAGTTATAATAAAATAATTTATCATCCAATAAATACATGATACAAGATATATTTCTTAATTTTATTTATTTTTATAAATAATATCATAAAAATTAAAATTTTCTAAAAAATACCTCAACATTCTCATTTTTCTATAACCCCAAATTTTCATATCTTTAAATTCATCCTCTATCGCAGCCGAATCAACTACCACTACCCACTTCTTTTTTTGTCGAATCCCCACTATCAATTATCATATTTTTTTGTCATTGTAATCGATAAACAATGTGTCAATTAAACATCCAACATCAAATGTAAAGTGAGTTCAACAAACGACTAACGCCACGAATGACAAATGGGCTTTGCCGTGAAAGTAAGAGATTTTATTGTTACACTGACAACAACGACAAAGTATTCAACGGTAATAAATGATTTGAGATTTGTGATTATTTTTAAAAAATGAGAGTTTTTAGGTTTTTGTTATAAATTAGATTTTTATTTTTTCAATAAAATAAAATAAAATTTCAGCCATACGTCAAGTAATGACTGAAAGATAATTTTTTTTAAAAAGTAAAATATTAATCTAATAAAATATTAGACACATAAAATATAACAGAATGAAACATTAAACACAAAAGAATTGAACTTTTATTTAGTATTAAAACCTAAAACATCAAAGTATGTTTTGAAACATAAACTTTAACATCTTTTAACTCGCATTCATCTTGCAAAAATTAACCCAATCTGTCTCCCTCGAGAATTATCTCCGAATCAAACCAAGAAAACATCAACAAATATCATAAATATTGTAGCGTAAATTTCCATGTTAAACAATATGATTTCCCTCTCATTGGCACCATGATTGTGAAATGATGTAAAAAACAGTACGCAAACCCTGTTGGTCAATTCAATCCAAATCAAACCCCTTTCAGTAGTGGAGGAAATTAAAAAGAAAACACTTTTGAATAAACAATTCCAAACTCTCATGGTTGAAGACAAAGGAACATAATTATACACAAGAAAACCAATACAAAAGCAAAGGCAAAGTAATCATGACACACAACACCAAAACAAAAAAGCAAATTTAGATAAATAACCGCTTTTAAAAATTATTTAGGTAAATCTCTTTCGGCCCATGTAGGATAAAACACGTATCTTATCAAAGTAAATTTCGAATTTACTTTTAACTAAACGTGGATTTCGTATTAAGTGGGTAGGTAAGAAGAGGAAATTTTAATTTACTATATTTATTTTGCATAAAACTAGCTTTTAGTGAAGCGCGAGTTCGAAACTCGCTTTTAGATGGGAGTTATTTATCAAAATAATGTTTTTAAACGGTATATTTGAGTGATTTTGCTAAAAAACACTGATCAACTTTTCATTTTTTTTCTTCAATAAATATTAACCCTAATCTATGATCTCCAATATTCTTCTCCTACACAAAGCACCCTAAATCTCCCTCTAGATATGGAACCAATCCCACCCTTTGTCACCAAGAAACTGTCTGAATTGGCTCGTTTGAGCTTCTTCATGGTAAGAAAAGGCTTCTCAAAGGGCAAGCTCGTGCTTGACGACCTTCAATTCTTAATGAAACGTGGGAAGGTCATGGGACAAGCGTTGAACGAGGCTTCGTTGAGTTGCATGTCGCGAGACGTGCAACTCTCGTTTGTATCTCCGATGGAGTACGAGTTCAGCTGTCGAACAAGTCCTTCACATCAACGTTACGTCCCCTTGCATCGTCGGAAGCGAAAACCGGGGCGTTGTGGTTACTATGCCGCGCGGTCTCGAACACGGGACGGTGTTGGTTTCGGAGGGTGTAGAGATGCGGGCGATTACGAGTCGCCATTGCCGAAGGCATTAGTGATAACTAAAGGAAGAAAAGGGAAGAAGACTAGTAGGGAGTCGCCATTGGTGTTAAAGGATCGTCGAGAAGACGATGAGTACCGTGTGGACGAAGCGGCTGAGGAGTTTATTCAAAGTTTTTATACACAACTAAGGTTGCAGAAATGGTTGGCTGTCATGGATGCAGCTGAAGTTTGATTATATGTTGAAGTTTGATCTTTAGGGGAAAGAACAAATATGTAATATATATGTAACATTTCATTAGGGTTTTTAAGGTTAAATTGTATAGGACACTCTATTATGTGTTTTTCTTTTTCGAATTTAGTCTCTTTACTACAATTTGATCTTTTTAATTCTTCTACTTTTAAAATACGATTTTCAGTTTTGGGATTTTTTTTATTAATTTTATTGTGATTTTTTTAACGCATAATGACACAACATATATAATGTTGACATGTCTTGATTCTGGCGAGAGCCTTACAAGTTCATTAGTCAAGAATATATCACACAACTCAAGTATTATCCCTAGTCGAAATAGGTTATTGGAAGGAGTTCCGACAGGTACAATTCTTCAGTTTTCTTACCTTCGTTTGTTCAGCCGCTTCAAGATTAAAGGGGACATGGTATAACTAACCATAAATTGAGGGGACAAAATTCAAAAGAAGTGAAATTTGGGATATAATTAGGTAGATTTTCCATTGTATTTTTTAGAATATTTTTTTGGGGGCATAGTCCCCGGTCATAGGATAGTTTCGCCTCTATTGAGCTGCATCCACTCCAATATCTTCTTCAAAGCACAAACGATATTTTGTAAACCCTTATATGAGTTAAGTCAGGAAACAAAAATTTGACCGAAAACGGTACTTAGTGTTGATGTCGGACATCAACATACAAGATGTATCATTTTTTTCCTATAGTTCTACGAAAATTATGTACTTTTTTTTATCATTTCTTATATGTGCAAATAAAAATACCTTTCAAAAAAATAAAGGACTAAAAATGATCGTATTAGAGAGTAAGTTTCGTAAAAATACATGTATATATAAGAATTACATAGGAACGAAGCTATTAGGGATATGAGAAAGGTTCATGTGCTTTGTTGGTTTAAATACTTATCAAATTAAGCTTTAATTCTCTTAAATTTTAGATTAAATACTTATTAAGTCCTTATTAATTTGAAGTTAGACAACTTTGTCTCTCACAATCTTATCCGTAGAACCATATAAAATTTGACTATTTTAACCACAAAATTTGTCTTTCCTGCTATATATATAAAATTTCTTCGTCCCTTTAGTGGCTTTGGTTTTCTGTGTCTTTTTTAACACGGATTTGAGTGAAGACAAAGGCATGCTTTTTCTATGTATTATGTATAGAAAACCTATTTGAGTGATGAATATGGAAACAGGTGATGCTGTCGAGTAATGAATATATTCTCAGTTTGATTTTAATATCTAAAAGTTAATCCTTATTATATAGAAGTTGTAATTTAATCACCCCATTATGTGGTGTACTTTAGTCTTCATTTAATTTAATCACTTAGACTTAATTTATTATGTAATGGGTTGTTGGCATATAAATTTATACAATGAAATGTTGTTTGATAAATTGACAAAAAAAAATAAGTATTGAATTTAAATTATAAAATATATTTAATATAAGAAAATCTATTTTATACATGGTAAATTTTATACAAGTCTGTTTATTTTACGGTTCAATGTTTTAGCTTAGTGTTTAGAGGTTCAGACTTTAGAATTAAGGGTTTGTGATTTAACATATTATGGTTAGGGATTTAGATTTTATAGTTTATAGTTTAAAGGGTAAAGTACACAAATTGTCACTAAGCTATCCCAAAAAATACAAAATGGTCATCAAACTTTCAAAAGTTACATAATAGGCATTAAACTTTAGTTTTTATTACAAAATAGTCACTGAGCCGTTAACTGTTGTAAAGTGAATGACGTGAAAGTTACAAATATTTGAATAATAACACATTTAATGCTCCATAGTTACACATCCAACCAATTTAATCCTAATTTAACCATCATTATTGATGTCTAAATTAATTGAATGTGTAAATATTCAGGATTAAATGTGTTGTTATACAATTTTTCGTAACTGTCATGTCACCCAGTTAACAATAGTTAATGGCTCAGTGACCATTTTGTAACAAAAACTAAAGTTTAATGCCCATTATGTAACTTTTGAAAGTTTGGTGACCATTTTATATTTTTAAGATAGTTTAGTGATCATTTGTGTATTTCACCCTAGTTTAAATATTAAGGGTTGTATAATTTTTTTACACTTCTCTATTAAAAAATTATTCTTAACGTATTAATTAAAATTAAATATTTGATATAATTAAACTGTTAAAATTAGGTAAGGCCCCTCTCAATCTGTCTTGGGCTTAGACTAGAGACACTACTATGAAGGGACCGATGATGGTTGTGGCTCCCCTCCCCAAGAAAAAAAAACTTAAAAATATACGTCTATATACGTAAATTTAGAACCTAATTAGTGGTTTTAGTAAAAAAGATAACGATGATCATCTTAAGAGACTCAAGTACAAGCAGCTTTGTCTGCAATGTGTGTGACTTATCAAAGAGTTTAAAAAAAATATGAACAAATAGTATATTATAATCACCCTAAAACTATTAAAAAATATACATAAATTTAAATTAGTGGATGCAATCGAGACCGTAGCTGAGCCTGGACATAAGGGACATCTGCCCAAAGCTCACAATTAAGAAGCTCAAATACTTATTATCATGGTACTTGGTATTAGGGGTTTAATTTACAAGTAGATTAATATATTTTTAATTTTTTTAATATTTATTATCAGAGACTCAATTTTCATATAAATTATTATTTTTATCTAATCTTAATTTTTTTCAATATTTATTACTAAATAATCAATTTTTAAATTCGCACTTAAACCAACAAAAAAATCATAAACGGGTCTTACGTAAGATGGAGAAAGGACTGTGTTTTGAATACAATTTTTCTAGGAAAAAAATGGGTACATACCAAAAAGGAATATCTATTTTAGAATTATACCATCTCAATCTGCTGGGCTGCTGAGCTCTTCGTATTTGGGCCTTGGTTCACCATGAAAATTTTGTTGCAGACCTCTGACAGATCTAATAGGGGAGAAAGAAGAGAGTTTGGGAATGAAGGTTTTTTTTTTTAATTTGAGTTATTTTTTGAATATGATGTAATTCGATCAAGTTTGCAGTGCATTGATAAAATATATTGTTTTAATTTTGATTAATATTTAGTACAAGATTTGATCAGGGACGGACATATAATTTTATGTTAGGGGGAGAAAATAGATTTTTAATAGAAAGTACTACATAAAAAGCTTTTAAAAAATTCTAAATCACATACGAATTTTAAATTTTCAGGTGGACGATTGCGCCCTCCAACCCCGTTGGTTCATCCTCGAATTTGATCTTAAATAATGTTTTGTTTCCTTTTATTAAATAATATATATAATGTTGTAGGAGAAATTATATCATAGGCTCAACATTATTTATGCCAACTTTTTACCAAGTGAATCTTCACATGGTAAAAATTATTTTTAAAATTTTATTTATAGTAAATATGAGTGAAGATTCACTTGATAAAAATGACATGGAAAAAAATAATAAAATAGACAGTTTTTATTGGTTGAGACCATAAATGACATGATGAGACAGACATATGATATAATTTTTAAATATTGTAATATCAAAATGGCTTAATGCAAAAATTGCCCCCTAAGGTTTACCACTTTCCCAACTTGGTACCTAACGTATTTTTAGGCTCTTGTGTCCCCTAAAGTTTGAGCCTTTACCCAAATTGCCCTAAATTTTAACATTGTTAAATTTTTTTCCTTAATCAATCATATCGTGCCATATTGCCCTCTTTAATTTTTATTTTTGCTAAAAATTCAAAAAATATATACAAATAAAATACGTTAGGGACTAAATTAAGAAAAGTAATAAACGTTAGGGAGCAATTTGTGCATTAAAGCTATCAAATTTTAAAACAAAAGTGGGTTTAAATTATCCAATATTTTAAAGCTTAGTAAAAGTAGCTAATGAGATTCTGACATAACATGCGATCGTCATCATCATACCATTATTAACGTTAACTTTTTCTTTGGTCTAGTGCGATATTAAAGTTCAACCGGCTAATATCAACGTGATTTGTTCAAGTGGTAAACAATTTAGTATCGCTTAAGTAGGTCTTAAGGTCGAGATAATGTGTATGCAGAAAATTCCCACTGGGAGACTCACCTATCAAAGCCAGGTGTGCGACGCGAGTAAATCCGGATTAGTTCGGGCGAAGACCTAAAAATCAGAAGGGCGACAAAAAAAGGTTTAACATACTAATAATCAGTTGGTCTAATGCGAGGAAGCGTTAGATTTCTTAAACAAAATCATAGTTTCGAATCTTAATATTGTGAATGGAAAAAAATTAGGTTTAGAAAGATAATTGAACGTTACAAAACCCGATTTAAATTAGTCCGGTTAACCAAAAAAAACCAGCATGTTTTTTTTTCAAAAGAAAATGTTATTGCTAATAGTTTAACTATATTAGCCGCCAATGATATTATTGGAAGCACAACTTCTATGTAGGGGTGTGCATAATGAACCATAACCATTAACTATAACCGTTAACCGATATAATTGTTATATTTTACAAGTTAATTAACCGAACCGTTAAGACTAAACGGTTTCGATTAACCGAACCGCTAAAAATGATAGTTAATAGTTACGGCTATGAATCTTGACAGACGGTTACGGTTATAGGTTAACCGTTATTAAATTGTTTATGTATATATTTATTAAATTAATTTGTGACTTGTGCCGTATTAACTCATGGAATTTTTATTTACCTTATGTTTGTTTTATGTTAGTTAAATATTTTTGTTTAAAACTTTGATGTTGTCTTTTTATGTCATGAAGTTTGATGGTGGATTGCTATGTATTGAACATTGTTGAAACTTTAAACTATTGCGAAGCTTGTTGTGTGTTTGTGTTGTGTTGAAACTATATAGTATGTATGTACTTTTTTTTATTTAAGTATAGAGTTAGTGTTTATAATCTCTCTATTTAAGTATTTTTCTAAAAAAAATTAATTTAATAATTATCGGATAGATAATTCCATTATTCCAGTGAACATGTGAAAAAAATTACAATAGGTTATAAGTTAAACTATAACCGAACCGTCAGTTAACCATGTTCTAATGGTTAACTGTCAGCGGTTAACCGTTTCTTAATGGTTAGGTTATGGTTAGCAAAATTTAGTAACCATTATAACGGTTAACCGATCGTTTAGGCTAAACGATATGGTTAACTGACCATGAACACCCCTACTTGTATGGACCTTCCAATAATACTAATGAAACTGTTCCACAATGATATTTTTTTAATATTAGCCCAACATCCATAAACAAGTCCACTAAAGGCTCTCGAAGGTCCAACTTTTGGCTCGAAGGCAAAGTCCACATTTCGGGTTAAATGGATTCCAAAATCTAGGTTGTTACACTAGGTGACCCGACCTTACCCAGGGTGTATGTTTTGATGTTGCGTGACCCGACCTCACCCATAGAGTGTACGTTCTTGATGTTGTGTGACTCGTGCTTCACTCTAGTGTTGTTGTGGTATGGTATGATTGGGCCTTGTGTGTCGCGTATTATGATTGCTATAATGCTAGCATGTGTTTAGACAACTAATGTTAGCGCTACATTGTTAGAGTATGCCCAAAGACCAATCATAAGATGATTGTAAATGATATTTGTTTTACCTTGTTTATTAATACAGAGGCATTGCCATTATTATTTTCAGTTACTATTCTACGTACATAAATAAACTGAATTATAATAAAGTCCCTAGAATAATATGGTTATTCTTAAATGTCCTTAGTCGAGTAATGCATTAAGACTAATTTGTAGTTGGTTGATGACAAAGTGTTGTCATTAACATGGATATGTCAAAATCAATACAAAAGTATGTGTTAGAAAACGACATGTTGGACTTACCCGTTATGAGCATGTTTCTTGGATTATTTTGTGACAGACACAAAATTGCTCATAATGATAACTACATGTATGATCCTCAAATTTAACATTGTGAGTGACATATTTTGATACAGTCAAATGTGTGTCGTAACTGGCTATACTATAAAGACTGATATTGGATATGTTACAATCTATGTAGTGGGATATGTTTGATCAAGATAGGATTTGTCCCTCATACATAATAGGAGTAATATCGTAGTCACTTGATTGAGTGAGACTAGAAATGCATGGCCATACTCGAATAAGTTGGTATGAGATATCATAGTTATTCGTTTATAATATCTACTCAAGATATCAAGAAATATTAGATGGACTATACAAGTGTGACTATTCCATTTCTTGTGTCCAATCTAGATATAAATGACAAAAGGATGTAATACATGAAAAAGAGTTAATCACGAAGAGATTATATCGAATCATGATTTCTTATAACTTAGGTGACAATGACATATTGCTAGATGTCACTCATTGTTTGTAATATTAGAAATGTTCTAATATTTACTACTAACATTACAAAGAACCTACAGGGTCACATCTACGGTTGAAATGAACATATATTAAATGAATTATATATGTACAAATTTGTTGTACATGAATTTAGTTAAATTAATATATAATTGATACATATAATTTAGTTAAATGAATTATATATGTACAAACTCTTTTAATATATAAATAATATAATTCGATTTAAATCAATATATATGAAATCCTAATTAAGTTGAATTGAGATTATATATATTTAATATATATATATATATATTGAAATCCTAATTAATTCGAATTAAGATTATATATATATATTTAATATATATATATTGAAATCCTAATTAAGTTGAATTGGGATTATATATATTAAAATCCTAATTAAGTTGAATCGGGATTATATATATTTAATATATATATTGAAATCCTAATTAAAGTTAAATTAGAATTATATATATTAATATATATACATATATTGAAATCTTAATATGAGTTGAATTAGGATTTTTAAAGGTTATATAAAGGCATGAGAGATCTAACAGTCATTAATGCTTTTTGGAAAATCCCTCTAAATAGTTTAGAGAGTTTTATATGTTCATTTCAACTTGGTGAACTAAGTAGAGGTTGGAGCGTTATCGTTGCGGCTTAGGAATCGATAGAGTGAAAGGTTTGGGGTTTTGTGAGTTTTGATTTTTGGGTTGATTTTTATGAGTTTTAAAGAGATTTTAGAAAAAATTAAATTGATAGAGTGAAAGGAGACGGTGAGGCAAGTTTATTGGTGTCTTAAGTGATTGAAGAAGACGTTAGAAAATGATGATTATTGCACTGATGTGACACAAGAATGAAGTTATAAAAGTTTTATCTTTGAGGGAAGATAAAATTAAAAAAAATCAACATATGGTTGTCACAACAAAAAACAATTTATGTTAGCACACGATTGTCACGTCACCTTCATGTGTCTGATTTAACACACATTGATTAAAACATGAGCAATATGAAAGTTTAATGATAAAATTATTTTTTTAAAAATAATGGCTAAAATAGGAATGAGAAAAAATTTAGTGATGAATTTTATAATTTACGCTCGAAAAAAATTAGACTTGCATCCCACATGTCTACTTGTGATTTATTTTTATGCTTATTGATACTATTTTACAATAGAAAATATGATGTGAAAAAGAAAACTCATTAGAATTTAAATATCAAAACTTGTGAAGTCTTATTAAAAAAAAACTGTATGGATAAATATGAGTAAATCTACTCTTCCATATTATTTTCCATAATATTTTAAATTCATAGAAAAAGAACTATATAATATTTTATGTAAATATAGTACAAAATATAATACCTCTATTTCATAAAAAAATTCTTATTTTGTAAAAGAAACAAAAATCTTAGTGGATATACCAATTTGATAATCGTTAGACACGTAAACATTTCCTTTGATTATCCCTTTTGTCATTTTAGGCCAATTATTCTCCTCTTTTCTTTACATAAGGGTGTAGCCGTATACTATAAATACCAAGGCATAGACATGGCCTTGAGCTACCAAGTTGCCTGCATGAGAAGGTCCCTCTTTGATCAGGTCTCTCTCTACTTATAATTCTGATTATTTATTATGCTTACATTCGAGGTTTGCAATTGTTACTCTCAATAATATCTTCACCAATGTTTAGACTTAAATTTTTTTTAGAAAGGGAATGTGTCTGACCATTGCACTTAATATACTCGATGATTAGCATTGAATATGACCATATGAATATATGTATTGAGAAAGAATATTTTAAAGTAAAGATTGTAAATAAGAGTTTGTTTTGTAGGGTTATCTAGACGAGCCATTCATCCAGCTGGAGGAATTACAAGATGATGCCGACCCCAATTTTGTACAAGAAATTGTCACACTATTTTACACTGATTCGGCAAGGTTGATTCAGAACATCGAGCATGCACTGTAAGGGGAACAACAACATATATTCTCATATTAATTATATTGTGATTAAGATTACTATGTCACAAATCTAAATTGCGGCTGCAAATTAAAGCTTTCCTAACTATGATTAACCCATGCATGCAGGAACAGCAGGCCTATTGACTTTAATAAACTGGATGATCATATGCACCAATTCAAGGGAAGCAGCTCTAGGTAATTAACTCTTAGAAACTTATTTTATTTTTTTTGTTGCCCTCCCGCTTCCTAAAACTTTGTCCTGACTAATCCGAACCGACCCTAAGCAATACCAAGTTGCTTATCACTTAGACCAACCTTCTTGGTTTTATTTTATTTAAAAAAAAAAGAAGAAAAAAAACTTGAATTGATGTTGATATTGTTTATGGGAATTTTTACTCAAATATAGCTTTAGGTTTCCCCCCCCCCAAAATATGGTACTTCCTATTTTAATTCCTGAAATATTACATTTGCTACAATACCCTAAAAGTCGGATTCAACAAAATCCGACTATGAACAATATTTTCCCAAAAAAAACCTAAAAATTGCCTAAAGTCGGATCCTCCTGAACCTGTCTTTAGGGTTTTTTTTTGGAATTTACTGTTCAAAATCGCTTCTAGAGTACTGTAGCAAATGCAATATTTCGGGATTAAAATGGAAAGTACCATATTTTGAGAAAAAAACCCTAAAACAATATTTATTGAATTCATCACTTGATTTTTTTGGGCATTTTTCTTAAGCATTGGAGCTAAAAAGGTGACAAATGAATGCACTGTTTTCAGAGATTACTGCAGTACAGAAAATGCTGAAGGGTAATTTTCTTGTACACTTCCTTTTCCTTTCATCAGTCATATTTGCAGATAAATATCATATAAGAGTATATTCAACACGATTATTTTCGACGAATCTGTAAAACATAACTCATGAAACTAACAATATGTTTGACCATTCGACCGATAATCTCAATTACTCCACTCAGTTTCATTCCTAAGAACAATTCATTGATTATTAGTTGTTGTTTGGTTTGTAGATTGCTTTAGCCTTTAGTAGGTATATCTAGAAATATCCTTATCGTGTGATCTTCTTCTAGCTTTTGCTAACCTAACTTGCCCTTTGCCTCCATTGGACTAAGCGTGTTTGTTATTTCCCAATAACCAAAACATAGTTTCATTGATCATAAAAGTTTTTGACATATCACTACATATGGAATAATTTTAAAATTGGTAGTCATCGTCTATTTTTATATAGACTAATTATAAAGGATAAGCCATTAAATTTGTTTCAATGAATATCTTAAAAAATTAAAAAAAAATATATATTCGAATGTTTCATAAAAAGAAAAAAAAAATTGATACACAGACCGTGTAAACTTTAGTTTACATGTGTCTTTTAGTTTTAGGGATTAGAGTTTAGTTTAGGTGGGTATGTTGTAATGTAGAGTTTAAGGTTAGTGTTTAGAATTTAGGTCTAAGATTTAAGGTTTATGGTTTATTTTTTTAGGGTTAAGGTTAGGAATTTAGAATTTGAGTTTTATAGTGTAAATGCATGCTCCTGTAAAATTAATTTTACACAGTATGTGTATCAAAATTTTACCCTTCCTATAATATAAGAAAGGCTTAAAACAAAAATAATGCCCAAAGTATATCATTTTTGAACTTTAGGTGCCTAAAGTATTTTTTTTTTTGTAAAAATAGGAGCCTAAAGTTTCAAAAGTTATAATTTTAGGTGCGCGGCTGTTAAAAAAACCGTTAACCATTTAAAATGCGACATGTTGCATGGATATTAATTTTTTAATTATTTTTTTGAAAAAACTTTAAAAATTATTTTTTTAAAAAAATCCCGAAATTTACAAAAATATTCAAACCAACCCCTAAATCCCTAAAAATCCCTAAATCTTAAACCCCAAATTGTCACCGATGCCGCCGCCGGCCGCCATCTCCGGCCTTACCCTTTCGTTCGCCGGGCCCAACTGACCATTTTCCCTCACTCACCGTTGCCGAAAAACAGCGAACGGTGTGCCAATCGAACGGTTATTTCACGTTCGACGTTCAATGTTCAGTTGGCACACCGTTCGCCGGTTTCCAACGATTGCGAGTGAGGGAAAATGGTCGGATGGGTCCGGCGACCGAAAGAGTAGGGCCGGCGAAGGCAGCCAGCCACGACAGCGGTGACGATTTGAGGTTTAGGATTTAGGGATTTGGGTACTATTTTAGAAAGTTTTAAAAATTTAATATTTTTTTGTAAAATTTAAAATTATTTAAAAAATTATTTTAAAGAAATTAAAAATGACACGTATCAATTTTGGATTGGTTAATGAGTTTTTTTTTAACTCTTTTAACAGCTGAGCACCTAAAATTATAACTTTTGAAACTTTAGACACCTATTTTTACAAAAAAATACTTTAAGCACTTAAAGTTCAAAAATAATATACTTTGAGCACTTATTTTTCATTTAAACCTATAAGAAATAATGACCTAAAATACAATAAATTTGAGAACTAAAACCGACGGGAGATGACATAAACTGTACATGTGCTTTAAAAAAAACGACATAAAAGCTCAAACGCAAAGGCCATTCATGCAGCCCATGGAAATAGAGAACCCAACCCAATAGCCCAAAACACAATTCCTTTGCTTTCCCAAGAGGGTTTGCTGATTTCTTTTTCGTCTTTGTGTCTCATAAATAATCAAATTTTACGTTCACAAATCCCCCTTTTCCTTCTGCAGACCTCAAAGTTTTCTTGCAGATCGCCACCGAGGTAAAAAGAAGAATCGATGTTTTCATTCATTCAAAACTATAAATTTATTGCCTTTGCTTTTCCTTTTCCCTGATATTTTCTGGGTTATATTAGAAACTGATTGTTTACCATCTGAAAGTTACAATTTTTTTTCTAGGGTTTTTATCTGTTCTTGTTTCTGTCTCTTATTGTTTTAGCTTTGGAAAAAAATAATCTCTTTTCTTTCATATACATTATATTAGCTAGTGATGATCTTATATTTGAATCTGTCTCCTTGAAAACTTTTAATCTATTGAGTTTTTGTCTTTGTATTCTGATTTTTGTTTGATTTTTATAATGCTAGATTGTTGCAATTAAATTAGGTTAGCTGTTTATTAAATTTGTTGTTTGGGTTTTCCTTGTTTGTGGAAATTTGAGACATTTTTTTTGGACTGGTGGATTTTGTAGGGAGTTGTTAGCCTTGTGGGGTTGTTTTCAATAGAAAAAGGCACTATATTGTGAACCATGGGAACCCCGGAAACTTCACGGGAGCCATGCCCCGATCGAATTCTAGACGATATTGGTGGTGCTTTTGGTATGGGTGCTGTTGGAGGTGCAGCCTTCCACTTCTTGAAAGGCACATATAACTCCCCTAGTGGTGCACGGTTCATCGGAGGGACTCAAGCAGTGCGTATGAATGCTCCTCGTGTTGGTGGTAGTTTTGCTGTCTGGGGCGGCCTATTTTCCACCTTCGATTGCACTATGGTGTATGTCCGACAGAAAGAAGATCCTTGGAACTCCATTATAGCTGGTGCTGCTACTGGAGGGTTTCTTTCGATGCGTCAAGGGTTCGGTGCTGCTTCCAGATCAGCAATTTTCGGTGGTGTCTTGCTTGCCTTGATCGAAGGAGCCGGTATCATGTTAAATAAAGTTCTCAGTCAACCACAGATGCCTATCATGATCGATGAGCCATCACCCAATGTAGCCGGAATGCCCGGGTATCCGATGGGACAATTGCCAAACCAACCTCCTGCATCAATTGATAGTTTTAGACACGGTTCACCTCCTCCGCCACCATCACCATCCTCCTCTTCATCTAGTTCTTCCTCTTCATGGTTCGGGGCACTTTTTGGTGGAAAGAAGCAGGAACCAGCAACAGGTAGTAAAACCGAGGTTTTAGAGAGCTTTGACGCTCCTCCCGTGCCATCATTCGAATACAAATGAGGTCATTCCCATCCCATTTTGTCACTGTCAGCATTAAACCCTGCCCTTTTTTCCCAGCACTTTGAAGTGTTTCGACTTATTAAGCTTGCATTTTATCGTTAAACCGAATCAATTTTTGTTATCGCATTATTGTTATTATTTTCATGTCGCAAGATTCATGCCTAAAGAGATGTTTCTCACGAGTCAAATAAGAACCCAATGTTGTTGGATCCATATAGCTTTTCAATTCATGGTGGAATTTTGCTTGTTTATGTATATCATTGTATTTCATGATGTATGGCATATTAGCATTCTTATAGTAATTTTTTTTTTCTATTGCAACTCAAAAAGCTTGTCCTCAAATATTGTTAATGTGTTCTTGGCATTTTATTCGATGATTTTGAGTTATGTTATTATGTGGAATTTGATGATAAATAATCAAAGTAACTTAAAATACAGTAATTTAGACTTAGGGATGGTAATGGGGCGGGTTTTTGGCTGCCCCGAATCTCGCCGATCTATAAGTCCTGCCTTGCCCCGAATTAAAATATTAATTTACCCGTCCAACGTAGCAACTCTTAAACATGATGTATGAGGTGGAAATATCATATATGGTTCTGTAGAGCGGCAGTAAGGGTGACTTATCTAGGGGTGTTCATATTCGGGTATTCGGATTTTTTGGGTACTAAAAAGTCGGCCCGTGACCCGGCCCATAAGAACCGGGTACTCGCAAAATCGGGTACCGAGTATTCGGTTCACTTATTTATTTATTTTTTAAATCTATTTTTAAAAAAAATACATAGGAAGCACATAAAATTTCATGATATATATTTCAAACAAATTATTGATTTGACGTTAGTTTTAAGGGAGAAATATTTAGATATATATATTAAAGTTTATCGACAAAAAAACATTAAAAATATTAATCTAAATCAAGATTTTTCTTTCGAATCTCATATTGACAAATTAATATAAATATTTTTGAAAATTTTAAAACTTAAAAGTATATAATACAAGTATAAAAAGAAGTTAGGAATTTAAAATTAGTTTTAAGGAAAAATAGTAAGAAACATAAAATAAAAAGAATTTAAATTTAAAATATATAACTATTAAAATTATTGGGTCGGGTACCCGGTTACAAAAAAAATTTGGCCCTGACCCGGCCCGATTATCTGAGAAAAGTTATGGGTCGGGTACTCGGCCCGAAAAATTCGGGTATTTTCATTTATATACCCGGTAATTTTCAATCGGTTAGGTAGGTCGAAAGGTCGGGTAGTTTGGGCCGGGTATTTTTGAATACCCGTAGATTTATCTGTTAACTTTTTCACTATCACCCCAAAAAATTAAACTCTGTCTTACGTAAAGTTGCCAGATTTAATTTTTGTATTTATTTTTTTCTTTTGATTATCAAATTTTTTGAATAAAGTATCAGTCTACGTCTGACAATTTTGAATCAATTGAAGGGGTAAGCCTATTTATTTATTGTTCTAAGAGCAGTAGTTCTAGTGGTCGAATCGCTTCTTTCAAATTATTTCTTATTATTAAGAAAGAGTAACGAAGATAAAGTACGAGCTTGTTTTATAGTAAGGGTCCTAACCATACTTCGACTAGTGATCAATTCATAAATACCGATAGAAAATAAATAGGCACTCAAAACAAGTATATGTTCGAGCATCATTGAATAACTCCTTATCAATTTCGATTCATTTTAATATGAACAATAATTCAACGGTTAATATGAACAATAATTCAACGGATGAGGACCCAATGACTTCGAAAGAATTGAACGAGGAGCCGTATGAGGTGAAAATCTCATGTACGGCTATGTAGAGTGGCAGTAAGGGTGACTTATCTTTCAACTTTTCCACTATCACCCCCAAAAAACCAAACTCATCTCGACCACAAATATATAGTTTCAAAGGACTTTAAACTTATATAAAAATAAAATAAAACTAATTTTAAATTACCCACATAGAAAATTATATATTTAAAAGAATAAACTTGAACCGTTGACCGTTAGAATCGAATATGTTAAAACATGAACTACATCTAAAAAAATTACGATAAGTATAAAACTAAAAAAACAAAAAAAGTTAGCTTAACAACCATAAAAGTGTTTATATATATTGGTATTTGCATAAATATAATAAAAATTATATATTTATTTAAATATATATCAAAACCCCGTCTCACCCCGATCTCCGAAATTTAGGATTAAAAATTCGATCGAGTCGGATCTGGTAATTTTACCATCCCTAAAAATATTGTGCTTGGATATTAAATAATTTGTAAATTGTTTTTAAAATATTACTTTATATGTTAATTAAGTTAATAGAATATTCAATGTAAAATTTAGGTGGAGTCTCATGGAAGGAGAATATCAATAATTTTCAGTTTAATATTGAAGGTTAATGTTGTTAAAGAATCATGTTACAAGGGCCATTTAGTAAAAAAGTGATTTAGGTAATTTTACATTTCAAACAATCAAATATAATAATTTTACATTTCAATCATATGAATTAAACAAGGAAATTATTTTAGAGAAAAAATAGTTCATATTTTAACTATGACAAATAATGGTGTTATAAATTAATTTGAATATAATAATACTATAAAATAGAGGGACAAGGTTATGTTATAAAAAAATCTTAAATTTTAGCTTAGTAAAAATATTAAAACTAGAATTGGATATGTCTTTGTTATGAAAGAATAATATTGTTATATGCATTTTATTATTATTATTATTATTATTATTATTATTATTATTATTATTATTATTATTATTATTATTATTATTTGATTTGTTGACTGTCATTTGACTTTTAATTAAATTGATTATTATTTAGAGATCATGCGTTTACGAGTCGATTGTTCCCCTAATTATATTTTAACCGTTAAAAGTTTTAAAATCATTATAATTAAGATATTTTTCTTCCATTACTTTATAATTTATTATTTTTTTAAATTTTGTCCGTTAAAATTAATAAAATTAAACATTGATCTCTTATTTTTTTGTTTAATTACTTTTATGACCTTTTAATTTTAAAATAGTAAAATTAAATTTTCTCTCTTAATTTCGTAGTTCAATTATTTTTTAAGACCTTACTCGTTTCAACCAACCTGCCCCTTATAGTTCAATTCGTCCCAATGTTCAAATATGTTAAAAGAATAATTTCTTTCATTTAAATACTATAGAAGGATTATAAATAATTCAAGTATTTTATCAAAAAAATATTGACTCGTTGACTTTAAATATTAAAAAAAAAAACTTAATACCAAATTTAATTTAACAACCCCATATCTTCTCCATACCATATTCTTGACTTGTATGAATGAAATTAATATATGCTTTGAATACACTTCTATCATGCTCCTTAACAACCGCACAATAACGTTCAACATGACCTATTAATTATTAATACCAATGACTATTCTCATGCATTTTCCACAAATGAAGATTACTAAAATGTCCCTTCACTTTGCAATCACCAATGAGGCAAAACGTGAAATCACATGGACTTTGACTTCAATGCCCTAAGAAATGAGGGACCCCCACCCACACATACTTCTAGATAACTAAGGATGTTCATAGTACGTTAACCGTATCATTTAGTTTAAGTAATCGGTTAAAGTTTTTATTAAATTATAATTATTAATGTGGCTTGGTTAAGTGGTTATGGTTTGAATTAGCCCCTTCAAATGTCTGAGTTCGATTCTCTTGAAGGCTAAATAAAAAATCTTCAATTTTAAATCAATTAAAGATTGTCATGTGTCAATATCTAATTGGTTGTGAGTATTTAATAAAAATATTAGTATTTATATTTTTATTAAAAATATTAACATGGCATGCCACATCATCATTAACTTCCACATGGACATGTCATGTCATTATTTTAGTCCACATGTCCCCGCCTAGTCAGTTGGAGCGTTGACCGTTAGTCAATTAATGGTTCCATCCAACGAATGATTATTTTGTCAAAAAAAATAAAATGTTGAGGATTAAAGTGCTTCAAAAAAGGGATAGGGACCAAAGTGACAAAACTGTAAAATGTTAGAGGCCAATTTAGGCATTATGCTAAAAAGTAAATATAAGTTAACATATAAATTAATCGATCATTTTTAGCCGTTTGATTAACCGAAACCGTTTAATCTTAACGGTTAAACTAATTAACCGTAATATATAGCGTACCGATTAGTAGTTACGATTTATTTTGTACACGAGTTAATTATAATAAAACGATTCAATAAGTTATAATTATAATTAATCATTGCACGCACTCATCGAAATCTAGAAAATTAAAATCCGTATGGACAACTCATCGGATTAAATCTGATGATCAAAAACATACAGATTCAAACATTATTAGAATATTGAATTTTTTTTAGGATTTGATGGTTTCCAAATTCCAAATTGTCTTTCATATATTTTCTCCACTTATTACACCAAATTTCCACTAAAAAAAGTGTCCATACTCATAGCACTTTGCATTTGAACATAATATTCTTAACATTTTTCCTCTTTTGTGGAATATAAATTAAAGTGGTATAAGTTCTAGAAATTGGATTAAAGGCACAATGGTCCCCATTTTCAAAAGACATAGTACCATGGTTGGACCGAGCTGGCTGGAGGGGCGGTTGTCCCTAAAAATTTGAAAATTGTATATGATTTAAAAAAATAAAAAAAAATTATGTATTTTTTATTGAAAATATATTTTATCCCCTTAAAATTTTATAAATTTACCCTTGAAAATTTATAGGTTTGCTCTCCTAACATAAAGTTTTGCGTTCCAATTGAATCTTGTTTGGAACAGAAAGTTTGGTTCCAGTAGAATATAATGTTTTTTTTATGATTCAAATTCGAACAATATTACTCGAAAAAGATGAGAAATGAGATAAATTATGGGCAATACACGTGCATAATTTTCTAAAGTGGTGCCGTTTTGGTCTTTAAAATTCTCTATATAATTACAAAAATCAAATCTATTGGCTGCTGATGCCTGATATAACCAAAACCAGCACAAAGATTATTATACTTAATTACAAGCTGTTAATACATTGTCCTTGTATTATGCATTTTTTCGGATTTAGTCCCTCCATTTTTCAAATTATTCATTTTCATACATCAACTTTTTTCTATTAATTCCGTGACATAATTCTTGTGACTTATTTGATTAAACATATAGGATGTCTTGATTTTTTTTAGAATTATACAAATATATTTTGTCCTTTTCTGAACAAATCATGGTAAAGAGATTAAATTGGTCAGAAAATGCGTGATACATGGACTTTTCAAAGAATTTGACCTTCATTAATGTGAATGCATTGCTTTGAGATTCGAGATTAAATAAAAAAGAAGAAATTTGCTTTCTTACACGGGATCTAAATTGCATTATATAGACCGTATAATTTTTTTGAAAACAAAATTAATACACAAACCGTGTAAGCTTTAGTTTAAATGCGCCTTTTAGTTTTAAGTTTAAGGTTTTAGTATAAGATTTAAAATTTAGGGATTTAGGTTGTAGGGTTTAGAATTTAAGTTTAGTGTTTAAAATTTAGGATATAAGATATAAGGTTTAGGGCAGTGGCAGAGCCACATATAATTTAGGGGGTCAATTGACCACACTTGATTTATTATGGTATATGATTTTCAAAGAGTTAAATGTGGTTTTAAAGGAGTTAGTATAAATATTTTTTATGGAAATATTAAAATTGACCTCACTTAAATTGTTTGTGTATGAGGTCAACAATATTTATATAGTAGTGGTATGAGAATCATCGTACCCTAAATCTACTCTAACCCCACTATAAAAAAATTCTGATTCTGCCACTGATTTAGAGTTTAATTTTTTTAAAGTTAAAATTAAGAATTTATGATTTAAATTTTTTAGTATAAATATATAAGTTTGTGTAAAATTAATTTTACACGATACGCATATCAAAATTATGCCTAATTTTTTTTATTTACAAAACTTTAAACTCGAATCATTGTTTAAGAATTGCATCAACGTCAATGCTTCCAAGCTTTGACTGACCCACACCAAATGCTTTTTTCCATGGCTGGCTGCCCTAAGCTTTCCCTTCACTTTTTATTTTATTTTAGGTTTATTATACAAATTGATACCTAAGTTTGATAACTTTTCTTAAATTGATATTTTTTATCTCAGCTTAATGCTTAAATTTGAAAAAATAAAATCTTAAATTGGCATGTAACATTGATGTGGTATTTCGACAACCAAATATATTGTGACTCAAGATATTCAATATCCTTATTTTTGTTTAACTACCGATATCCAATTTATTGATTGGCTAATTAAGATCGGGCTTTGCAGAGACTCGTTATGGGGACGATCCTCCCTAGGGTCGTAAATGAGACGAGACAGATCGCGAGCTACTCGAGCTCGACTCGGTCAAAGTTCGGTCAAAGCTTGACTCGATTGGACTTGACTCGAGCTCGAACTCGGCTCGAGTTCTTAACGAGCTGAGCCGAGCTATTTGATACCCTACTCGAAAAGCTCGCGAGCTACTCGAAAATATAATATACTATTTTTTTTATTTTTTATAATATAAAATCTAAATTCCTAAACTTAAAATCCTAAAATATAAACCCTAAACATAAGTCTTAAACCTTAAAATCTAAATCCTAAATTCTAAACTCAACAACCTAAACCTCTAAACCCTAAACTAACACCCTAAACCCTAAAAATTAACAAGCTTGAGTTTACACAACTTGTGTATCAAAGTTTTTTCTTGATAGGGCTTTAAATGAGACACGACAGATGGCAAGCTACTTGAGTCCGACACGGTCAAAGATCGGTCAATATTTAACTCGATTGGACTCGAATCAAGCTCGAACTTGACTCGAATTCTTAACGAGCCGAGTCGAGCTCATATTTCTCAAGCTCGTTAAAAAATACTCGAGCTCGAACTCGACTCGAAATCTTAACGAGTCGAGCTCAGCACTACTCGAGTTCGGCTCGTTTACACCCCTAATCCTCCCAGCCCAATTTACTCCATTCACAACGCTAAAATTCAAACCCCTAAACTTACTTAAGAGATCTAGTATCTCATCCCAACTTGCTCCATTCACACCATTATTTTGATCATTTAATGCCAAATTAGCACACAATTGAGTGTTGAGATGTCAAACCAACACAAATACCAATTTTAAAAAATTGTCAAATTGAGTACCAATTTGAGATATAAAAAAAGTTGAGTCACTAATTTTAAAAAAAGTTGACAAATTCATATACCAATTTATATAATACTAAGCCTCTCTTTTTTATTTTGCTGGTTTCACTCTAGTCAAGCATCAGTACCAGTGCAGCACACCGCACACGTTGGCTGACTCGTTGACTATTCCACCAAGGATTTTTTTCCAGAAAAGCCCATATGTTTCTAACTAATTGCGAAACTGCCACTCACAAAACTTAAGAATCTGAAAGATCAAGCAAGAGGAAAGTAAAAAAGCCCACAGTTAGTTGAAAGAAAAGAAATGGATCCGAACCCAATGTTTGTACCCGAATTAAACCGATTTTTTTAAAATTTATAAATTCTTTTATTTATAATAATAATAAAATAAATATTTTATATTTAAAGGACTAAAACAACTTAAAAATACTACATAAAAATTAATAATAAGTTTTATTTACTTGAAAATGTAATTTTAAAATTAAATCAAATTAATCAACAATCTCTAGAACAAGTGGTTAAAAGCTTTCAGTGGACACATTCATTGTGAGTTCTAGACCTATTATGATATTGCTTTTTAAATTAGCTTTTGGAGCCTTTGAGACTAAAAGCAATAAAAAAACATATTATTTTTTAGGCCTACATATGATTTGAAAAGTACTTCTCAAAAGTTAAATTATTTATTTTTTTAAAAAGTACTTTTAAGTAAAATTACTCATATATCATTGTTTATATCACTAATACTTTTATATTTTTTTTAAAAATGTCTAAAATAAACATTTTATCTACTTAAAAACACTTTTGACAGCAATATCAAACACCTATTTTAAACTAAACTTTTCAAAATTACTTTCTCAATACATTTTTCAAAAGCAATACCAAATTGACTAAATTTCTCACTCTCCTAGATGAAAATTGTTTAAAAATAATTAAATCAAGTTAAGTTATTTTTTATAGGATCAAATTAAATTATTATGATTATTATGAACCAACAAGGGTTAGTCTAAGTGATAAATAGTTTGGTATTACTTAAGCAAGTTTCAAGTTCGAGGCTTTGTGTATGTAAAAAATCATTGCTAGGACAAAGTCAAGTGTATAACGCGGGTCGATCTAGATTAGTGAGGGCGAAGCCCTAGAAACCGAAAAAAATATTAAATTACTATGAATGATTAAAATTTTAAAAAAAAATCCGACCTAAATAAACCGATGGTTGTTGGCCGGTCTACTCAATTAACATACAGATTCCAAAGCTCTTATAAGAGACACCTCTGCCAAGGCCGAATTCACCAAATGAACGTTTGAAAACCAAACCAATTTCAGGGGAAAATAATGCTTACCATCGGTTCCTGAACTATATCCGCCAAAAATGTCTCAACTATGCTTACCATTTCTCTTCCTCGTCTTCATTTCCATACCCTTCAAAGCCACTTCACACGACATCAAAACCGAACGAACCGTTCTTCTCGAACTCAAACAACGGCTCGGCAATCCCTCTTCGCT
>CM033733.1:971993-1214138 GCA_019671005.1 Hibiscus mutabilis
ATAGGAAATTAGTAATCCAAAACAACTCTATAGGAACCAAACATTCAAATCAAATATTAGATAGGCTTATATCAATACAATCAGACCGGTTGTCCAGCACAAGCAAATGCAATGCCACCACAAGTTGCAGATACGATGACAACTACCAAATCTGATATCAGTCTACAGAGCATAAGCAAGTTTAAATCAGCTTATTAGTTGAATGTAAAATAACAACTTTGGTGAAATGAAGATGATAAAACGTTTACCTTAAGTCCAGTTGTAACACTGGATATTTTGATTTAAAATTAGATATGATGAAGACATTGTCCTGAAAATAAATCAGCACCTCAGATTTCTAAGTACGGAAAAATATCTCAACATGAAGTTTTAAATGAACCAATCTAACCTTTCGATCTATCAACATGGGTGTATCTTCAGCTCTGTTGTCATTCTCTAGATTGAAAACATCATGGAGTTGAAATGATCTAAAAGGAGGATGCAATAGGTGTGATGGAACTACTACATGTCTCTAAGTAGTTAAGAAGAAGATATGGTATAAAAAACCGTTCAAATTTTTTTATCATCAAAATAGAAAATTAAGCTCTTCTATTAACAACTAATCCGAACTCAAAATCAACAAAGTAAATCTTTCATTGATGAGGAGAAGCACATACTTTTCCTCTTTTGTATCATTTTTCTTGTTCTTAACTCTAGCGACGGTCTCCAGAACAGCCTGATAAACATACACATGTGAAAGAAAATAATAAGAAAATTATCCGAGCTCAAAAGTTTTCAAAAGAATGAGCACTACCAACCTGCTGTTCCGCTACACTGTTGTTGAAACTTCCAGCATCGTCACTTACTGCAAATCAGGATGAATTTAGACAATATTCGATAATAAAAATTTAAATAAAAAATTAGCAAATCTATTCCCCGGAAGTTACGCAAATACACTCTCACTAATTAAGTTCTCATAAATCATATATAGACAACAAAAATCACAACCTAAAAATAGATCGAGCTCAAAAACCTTCGAAAAGCAATAAAAATAACATTAATTGTTACAGTACTTAAAGAACTAGCAAACTTGAAGTAAACAACTACAATTAAGCTGAACACTTTAGTATTAAAGTTCAGATGCGCGGATTTGAAATCGAATCCCTAATCTAAGCAAAATCAGAGGGATAAAAGCAAATGAACCTTCGTTTTGTTCGTTCTCATTGAACTCCTTCTCTAAAGCACGATCGATGATAGCGGCAAAGGAACCTTCCTTCGGTTTAGCAACCGAAGAAACATTTGAAATGGTGCCATTTCCGGCGTCGGTGTCGGCTTCGAACCGATCCGACTCAGAGAGCCGTAGTTGTGGTTGTTGAGCGAGTGAAAACGAAGTCAAACAAAAGGTAGCGACGAAGAAAAAAGCTGTAATGAGCTCATAGGAGGATCTTGATTTTCTCAACATCTGGAAACCACGCGCCGGCGAGGAGGTTAAGAAAATAAGAGAGTCCTCTCCTTTTTGCTGCTAAATCAATGCAAATTGAGAACCAGAAATAGAGATTCTCTTCTTTCAATTTTTGATTGGGCAAATTGGAAAGTTAAGAGATAATGATGAGATTGAAACTGAAAGAAAATTGGAATTAAATTTAAGAGAGGAAAACAGAGGGGCAAAACGGAGTTGTGTAGTAGATTAGAAGAGAGAAAGAAAACGGGAAAGACCGGCGAAGAAACGTTAAACGGGGAGAAAACGGGCCAGGAGTCAACTTGTCGTCATTAATTAAGCCTACAAAGACTTGGGGGGAAACACAATACTATCTGTCACGTCAAATATTGTCATCAGTCCCTATACTATGTAAAGATTATAGATTTAGCCTTTATACATTAATTTAACTAATTTAAGTTACTTTTATTTTTTTAAATCGAAGAGTGACCGTCATTAATTAAATCGAAGAGTCACCGAAAGATAACAACGTTGATGGTAATGCAAAGAGAGCGGCCAACAGTAACTTCGTGTTAAAATGAAGGGTCGTCGAAAGCTGAAGGGGCAGTGAAAGACGGGCTGAAAACTAGGCCATCAATCGACCCGCCAATGGAAGCGATGTTACTCCAAACACGACTTCACCTACAAGCACCCCCCCAAAAAATAAAAACAACAAACAAAAGCGTCGGTGGTAAAGGCTTTGTCTAACCTCCAACCACCTACGAGAACACTACACAAATCGAGCACCGAAAGAACAATTTGTTAAAAACAAACAGTTTCCCTAAAACTCCAGTGCAAGGATGTAGAAGGAATCTCAAGGGGCTAGGCCAGTAACTGCCATGGTGGGTAAGGCGACCCCCCAAAGGTGGAAGATGATTATTTTGTCGAAATGGAAGCAAGCCTGGCCATCGACGACTAGTGGTCGATGAAAGAGAAGCACAAGAAGTTTAAGGTTTCTTAGAGAGAAGGGAGTGAGTTTTTAGGTTAGAGACGGTAGTGATACTTTTTTTAACATTAAAATTGAGCGACTTCTTTTTATTTTTTTAAATTTTAAAATTTTAATTCTGATCATTGAATATAAGAATAATATGGCTAAAATATCAAATTAGAGAACATAAATTGAATCAACAACTTACCCATGGTACAAAGACAAATAACATTGAACATTGACTGTCAGATTAAATCTCAACTAGAATAATTTTAGAACACAAATATACCTATTGCATGGACAATATTAATATGACTTGTTAAAAAAATAGCTCTCCAAAAATTTATTAACACTTTTTTTGTTTCTAACATGTAAGATACAAACTAGTCATGCAATAAAAAATATATAAGGACAAAAATAGCCTCTAATATTTGACCTTTTAGTCCCTTTAGTTCTTATTTTTTTGTGCAAACAGTTATCTAACGTTTTATTTTCGTTCAAAATGCATTCTCGATGGATGAAATCCGTCAGTCAACTAATGGTCAATCCCTTCGACGATGTGACATGTATGCGGTGATGCCACGTGGCACTTTGCTAACGTGGCATATATATTTTTTTTTAAAATTAAAATTTTATTTTTTATTTTTAAACAATCATATGATGCCACATGGCATATTGTTGATGTGGCATTATCTGATTGGTTAAAGTTTTAAAAAATATTTATTTTTAAAATTACTTATTTTTTAAAAGTTATTTTTTAATATTTAAAAATTTTAAAAATTCTTTTTTGAAAAATAATTATTTTTTATATTTTTAACAACTCAGATGATGTCACATGACAATTTGCTGACGTAACATCATTTGATTGGTTAAAAATATAAAAAAAAATATTTTTTTTAAAAACATAAAATAAATTATTTTTTATTTTTTAAAAAAATTATAATGTCACGTCAGCAAAGTGTCACGTGTCATCACCACGTCATCAAAGAACGTTGACTGTTAGTTGACTGACAGTTTCCATCCGTCGATTGTAAATTTTAAACGAAAATAAAATATTATGTAATTGTTTATACAAAAAAAGAATACAGGCTAAAGTGACTAAAATGTCATACGTTTGAGGTTATTTTTTACTTTATGCATAAAAACAAACATATTTACAATTTGATTTAAATAAATAATATAGTATATAAATGTAAAATTCATTTTTACTATGTTAGTTTAATTTTATGTAACATGTTAATGCATATAAATGTAAGAACCCCAAGTGTTTTCAAAAAAATTTGGACCAAGTTGCAATTTTGCCCACGTTTAATTGGAATGGAATCTTCTTATTTAAAAATCTGAAGGATAAACTAATGAAGAGAGGATTAGTTGGTTAGTTACAAATTCAAATCAATAGTGTGCCGTTAAATTAAAAAAACTTGCTTTAATTTGGTGGTTTTGAAATATCTAAATAAGGATGGACATGGGTTCGATCGGGCTGGATTAAGTTTTTATTGACTGTAATCGAACTCGATATTAGACTCTTTCACCTAACACTTAAATTGATTCTGATTTAGGGAGGTTCTACTTCTACTCAACTTACAATATGACTTAAGAGCAAGCATATTTAACCGGTTGGCTAAGCTGGTCATTTTTGTTTTATTTTTTATTCTTATGATTAATTTTTTTTTTAATTTGGCCCCTGCAAAAATCTTGAATAAAATATAGAGAAATGTATACAATTATACTACTATTATCCGGGGTAAGATAGGGTTAAATATGATTTAGAAAAAAGGTAAGGTCAAATATTTTTCATTCTAAACATGGATCTGATCCGATTTATTATTTACAAACTCGATTCAAATCTAAATTTTTAAAAAGATGGCCTTAAAAAATCAGGTTGGACCATACTTCGTAAGATTCAAATCAAATGAATATCCCTATCCCTAAAACAAGCGCAAGAAAAGAATAAAAATCAGATTCAAGCTGACGACCGCCCATTTGATGCGGCCGCCATAAAACCTTGGTCCGACCGACAACAAGCTCTCATATTTCTTGGTCCGTTGAAGGCAAGGCAGCGAATATGTGATGTGAGGGAAAAGAACAGGACGCTACAACCCACTGGACCAGCCACTAATACGAGTTATATGCTGTGCATCTTATTCCTGTAATAATCTTAAAAAGCTTTTTATTATTGGGTTAATTAATATAACGTACAAGTTTTAAGACTAAAAATATTATTATATCATGACACATTATTGTTTCTGTTAATTTTTTGAAATAACTACATAAATGGTACCTCACCTATTCCCGTGTTATTGTTTTAGTACCCTACCTATTTTTTTGGCAAAATAATACCTAACGTTATGTTTTGTTTCTATTTTGGTATCTCGCCGTTAAAAAAGTAATGATAGACTAACTAGGAGAGAGAAAATCACACATGTCAGGCTGCCACATTATTTTCTCTCTCCTAGTCAGCATGTCACGTGTACTTTTTATAATTTTGTCGACGTGGCATGCTGACTAGGAGAGAGAAAAATGATGTGGCAGCCTTTCACATGTGCTTTTCACTCTCCTAGTCAGCCTATCGTTAATTTTTTAACGGTGGGGTACCAAAATAGAAACATAACGTTAGGTACCATTTTGCCAAAAAAATAGGTGGGGGTACTAAAACGATAACTCGGTAATAGGTGGGGTACCATTTATGTAGTTATCTCTAATTTTTTTAACGGTCGATGATCAAAATGATAACGAAACAAAATATTAATGACAGTTTTGATGAAAAAATTTGTTGAGTGACTAAAATAAAAAAAATGTGATAATTGAGTGACCACCTAGTATACCCAAAATAAAATTATCATAACATTTTCTTCCCGTGAATATATAGTTTTATTAATAATTTCCTAACAACAAATTGCTAACTATTTAAAAAATTGTTCTATCAGTTAACCTAGTCTACCTCTCTCAAATTTCTGAGACCTATATTTTTGATTTTTTCTTTTGGTTGGTAGTCGACATCAATATTAGTATTAGTCGTCGACCACTGAATCTATTATTTTTTTTATTTTTTCATATTTTAATAAGTATTTATGTCTTTGTGGCACGTGTTTCTTCTGTCATTGTGACACATTTTTCTTTGATTTTTTTTGTGGTTCGTCTCATATGTTCTTGTAGTATGATTTTAGCATACCTTAGCGGCCAATTGGTGCTCGTACAGAGATCTTCACGGCACTAATCTCCGATTATGGTTCTGCCGGTGGTCTTAGAAAGATGAATCTCCACTCGGTTGATGATTGGTTGCTCAAAACTGGATAGCGGAGCAATCTGCCTGATAGCTTGGTTCATTGTTCACTCACCACTCATTTTTCACATGTAAAGCGTATCGTTTGGATAGAGACAAAGAGATTCAATAAGGTTTTTGGATTTTGGTATGCTAATCTCGATGAAAATGTCTGTTTTTTTTTTTGCACCATTGTAAAAGACTTTTAGTGGACTTGTCCATTTTTTCTCTTTTTGATGCATTGTATTGTATTATCTTTCATGGTGATTAATAAAATTCAGATGTCATTGTTAAAAAATTATTTTTTAAAATTGTTGACATTAAAATAAAGAATGGTTGTTTAATATTATAACCTTAACTAATCTATATGATTAAATAAATGATTTTGTAAATTTATGTGAGTTTTGAGAAATAGAAGCCATTTTTCTACTGGTGTATGTATTAATTTTAAGTTATGGATCTAATCAATGTATTTCAACTTTGTTATTTTTAGTCATTATGCATTTTTAAATCTAAAATTCCAATCATGATCTAAATTGAAGCCGTTACATATGTTACGTATAGTTCTGTTAATAGTTCTCTATATAAAGCGTTTTTCAAGTTGATTAGTTTATGCTCTTGAATTTTAGTCATATTGTCCTTGTAACTAGGGATGGACACGAATCAGTGGCGTATCTATATATAAGGTTGGGTGGGTTTGTGTCCATCCTGAATTTTTAAAAATTCACACATTTAGTTTTAATTTTTTTTTATTTTTATGAGTTAGTCCATTTTTTTTTTATAATTTGTGCCTACTCCAAAATTTTAATATTCTTATAATTTGTGCCCACCCTCAAAAATATTTTTAGAACCGCCACTATCATGAGTCATGTTTTTAACTAATCAGAATCTGGTCAAGAAATTGAAAGTCCTTCAACCTGACCCAACACATAAACTCATTTTTATTATATAAAATAAGAAGATAATTAAAAAATATATAAATAAGACATTGTAATAATTATCCCTAAACACAAGGAGGAAAATTGTACTATCATCCCGAGCTTAAAGACTTTCACCCTAAACTCAATTTCAATCCGACTTTATTTTTTGCAAAACTCAATTCGACGTCAAATTTAAAAAACCTAACCATATAAGACCAAATCTGGTTAAAACCATTGAGCTCGAATAAATGGACCGTCTCTACTTGTAATTCAAATTTCCAAATTTTAAAAAATAATTAAATTAGAATATAAAATTGAATTATTATTTTTTGGATAAATAAATATAAAAATACATTCAAAAAATAGATATAAAAAACTAAATTAATATCTTAGAAAAGACAAAAGGAAGGCAATTATACTCAAGACAGGAAAAGATAGACAATTATATTTTATTCCTTGTAATGATCATTCTTATTACTCTCTTTCTTGGTTTTTGTTTTCTCCGAGATTAAACGAATTTTTAAATTCATAAAAGAATTTATTTTTTATAACAAGATAGGAAAATAATTTGATATAGCCTTTTAATTTTAAGGTTTAAGGTTTTAGGTTAAAGTTTAGAGTGAAAGGATTTGTAGCACGTTCGAATCGATCTCCGATAACCGTCAATAGGGTTGTATTTGATGCTTGATTGAATTGACTAAAACCGATAAAAATGGTAGACAATGAACACAAGGATTTTAGAGTGGTTCGGCTTGCTAACCAAAGCCTACATCCACTACCTTAGCACACCACTAAGGATTTCCCAATTCACTCTTGAATTCTCCCCCCTTTCAAGGCTTAGGAGGCAACCTTTACAACCTTATCTTTTTCTTTGGCTAAGATAGAACCAACTCTAGTTTTTCACTCAAGGCTAAACTAGAACCTCTCATTTTACAAGGGATAAGAAGTAAACAAATTACCTCACAAAGGTGGGTGTTTACAGAAAATTAAGGTCACTAGAAAGAGTATAAAAGATGTACAAAAAAAGCACTATCTAGAATATGTACAAGAGAAATGAAGAAATTTGCTTTGAACTCAAATTCTCTTGATCAACATGCTTGGATAGTTTCTTTAACATTCTTCAAGTGTCCAATGTCTTCTTTTATGCTGTGGAATGAGTTTATAGCCGTTAGTGACCGTTGGAGATGATTTGGAGCCGTTGGGGAACATTTTCCAACCAATTCTGCCATTTTGCAGCATAGGGTATCGATACTCGGGATGTGGTATCGATACCGGCCTAATTTGGAAATAGCCGTTAGAGTCAAAACTGTAAAGGGGTATCGATACCAATGGGTTGATATCGGTACTTGCATGGCGGTATCGATACTGCTAGGGCAGTATCGGTACCCCTATTTGATTTTGGAAAATACTTTACAAAGCGCTTATCGGTACGGAGGGTATCAGTACCGGTACGGTCCTCTCGGTATCGATACTGAGGTTCAGGTATCGGTACCAAGGTCCAGTTTTTGACTATTTTGAGCTTGAAAAACATTTATTCGATTCAAAAACGTTTTAAAACCATTTTAAACATACTTCTCAAGTTGTTTGGACTTAAAATCATTTTTGCAATATTCTCAATTTAGTCCAAAAACAATTTTCAATTATTATATCAAAACAAATATCCTAACAATCTCCCTCTTTTGATATAATAAAACCAACCTAAAAAATTGTTTTTAAAATTCTCCCCTTAGTAAAAATACATTTTGAATAAGAGTTTTAAAAATCAAAGATAGTTGAAGCTCCCCCTTATTCATTTGAAAATTCAATTTTTCAAAACATTCTCCCCTTTTTTGTTATATCAAAAATCATTCAAACCAAAGTTTGAAAACTTTTAAGTTCATTGACAATGGAGAGTTCAAAATAAGAATTTTACAAAAATAAGTTTTGTTTTAAAATGGCTCCCCCTTACTCAAAGCATTCCAAAAAAAATGACACTTTAAAAGATATTTAATTTCATAATTGGATCAAAATAAGTTCAAGAAATTCAATTATCCAAGACTTTAAATTAAAAGAATAGATAATTAAATAAATAAATAATTAGCATAGAGGTTACCCATCTTCTTTACTTGTGTGACTTGAGCATTCTTTGATCTTTGCTATCATCATTATTGCTCTCACACACCTACAAAAGACATTTACTTGATTTTTGGTATCCAAATTGCTTTGGATCCATTTACATTAGTCACAATGTCTTTAGTTCCCTTAGGAACCCATACTTTCCTAATTTATAAGACTTTCCATTTATTATAGGACAAGTATTTATGGAATGACCATGATAATGGCAATGTGAGCATTTTGCCATTATGTGACAAGATGAATTATTTGAAATAATTTCTTTTTCTTTTGGTAAGCTTTCAAGCTTAACTTTTAAATCAAGATTTTCTTTTTCTAAAGCTTCATTGCTTGTTTCTGAAAACTCTAAATCATTTTTCAAGGTTTCATTTTGGTTTTCAAAATCCAATTTTGTTTTCAAAAGAAAATCATTTTCAAATTCAAGTTTAGAAATCATTTTCTTAAATTTGGAATTCATGGTCTCAAATTCCAAAAATAATTCATCGAAAGCATCTTGTAACTCGTCAAATGTATATGAATTTAAATCATTTGAGTTAGAAGATACCTTAGGCTCATCGAGAGCCAAAACACCATCCACATTGGGTGATTGGAGGAGGTTAGCACAAGATGGGACTCCATCTTTCTTTTCTTCTTTGCCATAAAACTTCTCAAGCTTCTCCCAAATTTCTTTAGCACTCTTGGATGGGGAGACCTTCTTAGAAATTTTTTCATTAAGGCCACAAAGAAGAATGTGTGTTGTTTTAGCATTTAGCTTTGCCTTCGTGTCGTTTGTACTCCTTTGCTTCTTCTTTTTCTTAGGAGCTTCCAAGTATCCATCTTCGATGATATCCCAAATCTCAAAATCTAGAGACTTGATGAAATACTTCGTTAAATTGCTCTATTGGAAGTATGCTTCTCCTTCGAAGAGCGGATGACATGAGATAGAGCGACCTTCTTCAAATCTTGCCATTTTCTTGAACGGTGAACTTCGAGCAAATGATCTTTACTCCCGGATGTTAGTCCTTTGATGGAGACGAGGCTCTGATACCAATTGAAAGGATTTGTAGCACGCTCGAATCGATCTCCGATAACCGTTAAGAAGGTTGTATTTGATGCTTGGTTGAATTGGCTAAAATCGATAAAAATGGTAGACAATGAACACAAGAATTTTAGAGTGGTTTGGCTTTCTAACCAAAGCCTACATCCACTACCTTAGCACACCACTAAGGATTTTCCAATTCACTCTTGAATTCTTCCCTTTTTCAAGACTTAGGAGGCAACTTTTACAACCCTATCTTTTTCCTTGGCTAAGATAGAACCAACTCTAGTTTTTCACTTAAGGCTAAAACATCTCCTTCTACAAGGGATAAGAAGTAAACAAATTACCTCACAAAGGTGGGGTGTTTACAGAAAATTAAGCTCACTATAAAGAGTACAAAATATATAAAAAAAACACTCTCTAGAATATGTACAAGAGAAATGAAGAAATTTGCTTTGAACTCAAATTCTCTTGAACAACATGCTCGGATAGTTTCTATAACATTCTTCAAGTGTCCAAGGTATTCTTTTATGATGTGGAATGAATTTCTAGCTGTTGGTGACCGTTGGGATGATTTAGAGCCGTTGGGGAACATTTTCCAACCAATTCTGCCATTTTGCAACATATGGTATCGATACTCGGGATGAGGTATCGATACCGGCCTAATTTGGAAATAGCCGTTGGAGTCAAAACTGTGAGGGGGTATCGATACCCATGGATTGGTATCGGTACCTGCATGGTGGTACCGATACTGTTAGGGCAGTATCGGTACCCCTCTTTGATTCTAGAAAATCCTTTGCAAACTGTGCATCGGTACGGATGGTATCAGTACTGATACTAGAGGCCAGTTTTTGACTATTTTGAGCTTGGAAAACATTGATTCGAGTCAAAAACATTTAAAAACCATTTTAAACATATTTCTCAAGTTGTTTGAACTTAAAATCATTTTTGCAATATTCTCAATTTAGTCCAAAAACAATTTTCAATTATTATATCAAAACAAATATCCTAACATAAAGTTTAAAGGTTTAGTGTGTATGCTGTATAATTTAATTTTATGCAGGGACATAGCTATTAAACTCCTGGGAGGGGCTACTGCCCCCCGACTAGGGGAATTTTTTTTTACTCTTTGGTCATTTATATTTTTTTCAAAAAAATGGTATAATTGTGAATTTGCCCATACCTTTCAAAACTTATGTTTTGCCCCCTCACCCCTAAATCATGACTCCATCCCTGGATTTATGGTTAGAATTTAGAGTTTAGGGTTTAAGATTTAAGTTTTAGGGTGCTAGGGTTTGGGATTTAGGTTTTAAATTTTATAGAAGGCTTGTATAAATTTTTTATATAACTTGTGTATCAAAATATAACTCAACAAAATATAAACGTAAACACAATCGTAACTTAATCGATAATCATGCATATACATCATGTGAACAACTATAGTTATAACCAATCATAACAAAATACGACCGAACTAATAAATAAAATATATTTAAATATGATTTACTCATATAATTTTTTTATCTCCTATACACTTAAAAATATTCAATTAATCAAGCATGAAATGATTTTTTCACAAACTGACCTCTAATTATCTAATATTATAGTGTGTCATATTTAGATAACTCTAAATCTTAAATTGTGATCTCTAAACCCTAAACTAAAAATTTAAATAAAACATTAAAAAAGTCTATTCACAGAAAATTTTACAGTCAATCGGGGCAGAGTCAAAAATTTATTTAAAGAGTACCATTTTTTAACAGTATTTAAAGAAATTATTTTATTTATAAAATGGTGTCATTTTATTTATAAAATAAATATTATCTATATATTTTTTAAATTTTTTATATACAAATTATTTTAAAAAATAAATTTTTAAAATTTTTTAGGTATCAACAAACACATCATTCATGTATGTATATAGCTCCGCCTATGCGGTCAATAACAATCTCTCGTTATATATTTCCAAATATAAAAGGCGGCAAAAACAACCAATCGTCGATTATTTAAAACATAGTTAATAATGCTTGCGAATTGCAATGCTTTATTAAATTTTAATTAATCAATATTATAATAAAGAATTACACTAATCATAGCCCATAGGCAACAGTAGTTATATCATCTCTTTTCTAATAGACTCTACTTTTTTTTCGAACCGCCGCAAGGCTGATTTCATTTATTTTCTTTGCTTATTGGACGGCGAGATTAGGTTTTTACCCATTATTAATCGTCGGTGTTTATTATTTTTTTTTTGAGTTTTTAAATTTTTAATAAGAATTTTTGTTCTTGTGATATAATTTTTCTCTATTTTGTAGCATATTTTTTTGTTTGTTTTAGTGGTACAATTTTTTTATCGTTTGTCACGTTTTTCACATCCTGTAACAATCATTTGGGGCTCGTTTAAAGATCATCATGATATTTTTTCTGATTTGAATTTGCTCGGTGGTCATAGAAAATTTAATTCCCTTTAATGATTGTTTATCGATATAGTCTGAACTGTGCAGCGGAACAATCTATCTGATCGTTTGGTTCGCTCATCACTCCTTTTTCACTTCGGAAAGTGTATCTTTTGGATAGAAACATGGAGGTTCATGAAGGTTTTTGAATTTTTGATGATGTACGTCGATTTTAAGGGAAGAACTAATTTTCTTTGCACTTTTGACCTTCATATTTATTTTTGTATGAATTTTTTTTAATGAACTTGGTCTCTAAATTTCTTTTTTTGGTGCATTATATTTATGATATATTTTATTTATTTTTAATAAAATTCAGTTATCATTATTAAAAAATAGTTATTTATTTATCATTTTTCATTAGAAAAATGACATAAGCTTTTGACTATTTTCATGCATAAAACATAGAAAGAATAACGAATAAAATAGATATATAAAATACTAGAAAAATAAAATATTTGTTTTTATTAATGTGTTTGATTGCAAAATAAATTTATATAACTTAATAAAATATTGAAAAAAGTATTTATCCATTACCCATTATTATATGGAAAAAATTTTGATACACAGGCCGTGTAAACTTTAGTTTACAAGTGCCTTTTAGTTTTAGGGGTTAGGGTTTTAGTTTAGGGTTTAAGGTTTAGGGGTTTAGGTTGTAGGGTTTAGAATTTAATGTTAGTGTTTAGAATTTAGTGTATAGGGCTTATGGTTTATGGTATAGTTTTTAGGGTTAAGAATTTAGGATTTGAGTTTTTATAGTGTAAATACACAAGTTTGTGTAAAATTAATTTTACACAGCCTGTGTATCAAAGTTTTGCCCTTATTATATTCTCTTTTAAATCATTTCTCTATATGTCTTATTCCATCTAACAAAGCATATAAAAAATTAAACAATTGATTACAATAAATAACATTATGTGAACTAAGTGTCAATAAATAAAATTTATGAAATAACTTTTTAATTAAAGAATAAATTAATAAATGTTTATAAATTAAATCAAATTAAATGTGAAATTATGATTTTGATCCTTCTATTAAATTTAAAATTTAGTATTCATACTTTAGTTTGATCTCTTTGTTTTTTAAATAAAATATTCAATACACGTGATGTGTCATTTTTTTGTTTTAGTGGTTAAGGATTTAGTTTAAGATTTATGTTTAATGGTTTGTGACTACAATTTAAGGTTTATAGTTTAAGATTTTAGAGTTAAAAATTCAAATTTTATTTTTTAAAGATTAAATATGCAAGCTTGGATAAAATTTTAATACGACACACGTGTAAAAAATACTTTTTTAAAGAAATAGTTGACACTTCTACTTATATAATATCATTGTTTATTTACATAATTAGAATTTTGTTATAAATAAAATAAAGAAGAACAAGAACAAATAGATGAACAATAACAAGATGAGAGACAAAGAGAGAAAGAGAGACTTGTATTATTTCAATATAGTGTTGTGTACAATACTTTCTCCAAACTCTATATTTATAGGCATAAGATGGAAACCCTAATTTCAATAGGTATTAAACCATAATAATAAAATACATCAAAGTCTCATTTAATATATGGATATCCACCATAAATAAAGATATTCATAACACTCCCCTTGGATATCCATGAAGATAATGTGCCTCGTTAAAACCTTACTAAGATGAAAACCATGTGGGAAAAAAATTTATTAGTGAAGGAAAAAGAGTACTCAAATCTTTTATACGCATAACATGTTGCCTCATTAAAAACCTTACCAGGAAACCCATTGGGACAAAACCTCGGTTAAGGGAAAAAAATACAACGTGTATTTACTCCCCCTCATGAAAACATCACATAAGATCTTTGAACCTTCATAATTCAATCTTGAATATAATCTTCAAATGTTGAAGTAGATTATGCACTAGTGAATAGATCTTTCAAATTACTGCTTGAAAGGATTCATCGAATACTATTCTTCTAAAGATCATGAAGGACAAAACTTTGAAGAAATATGTTTCGTTTTTGTCACTTTTGATGTATTCACCTTTCGATTGAGATATAAATTGTATATTATCTCCGCACAAGATAACTTGCATCTTATCTTGTGAAAGCAATTCACATATCTTCTAGATTTGTTTAGCCAAAAACATTTTTCGGCTTTGCCTCATGCATAGCAATTATTTACATGATTTGAAAAGGCATCAAATTTTGAAAGATCTAAAGGTAATAGTCTCGTAGCACCTAGATAGTATTTCTGGACCAACTAAGGTTTGATGCTTCTAGATCAATATATATATGGTGTTTTCGGGCCAAGAATATCATCACCCTTTTCATGAGAGATGAATGGATCTTTGTTTACATTAAGCGACCTAGCAACCATAGGATGTGCGTTATGCATGTAAAGTCTCTTTAAACATTTTTCTGTGTATGTAAATTGATGCACAAGGATTCCATTGTTAAGGAGATGTCTTCATGAGTCTCAATCTGATTGAACAACTAATCCAGAGCTAAATCTCTTAATAAAAATGCTCGGGAAAATTGAATCATTCTTATAGCCTTCCGCTAATAAGTATTCATTGAGGCAATTATATGACATGCTCTCAAATTGTTTTAATCCATAAATAGATACGTTCAATTTGATTGAATAATATTCTCGATAACTTGAATTAACTGCTTCTACAGTCTAAATCTTTCCGGAAGTTTCATGTAAATGTTATTATCAAGAGGCTTATACAAATAGGATGTAACAACATCCATTAGGCAAAAACTAAGTTTTTTTATTTGCCAGATTAATCAAAAAATCTAAAAGTAATTGCATCCACCATCGAAGAGTATGTTTCCTCATAATTGATTCTAAGATCTTTGTGAGAATCTTTGTGCAACCAAACAAGCTTATATCTCGCTATTTCTCATTTTTCATTTCTATTTCTCACAAAGTCTCATTTATATATCACAAATACTTCTCTTTTTGAAAAAAGATTTTAGTTTTGCCTCAATTGCCTCTTTCCATTTTTGGCCAATCATTTCTTTATTTACATTGTCCAATTGACAATGGTTCATGATCCACATCAAAATCCAAAATTTTTTAGTGCTATATTGCATGCAAATGACTATCGACGTCGATTTAATTTCGGTTCCACTTATTTCCAGACATGACATAATTTATTGAGATCTCTTTATTATCAGGTACCAGAGTCATGTATAATGTCTTTGTTGAAGACCTTTTCATCTCTTCTAGAGATTTTCATAATTCGTTGATTCCTTGATCGGACCATCATAAGATATAGCTCATTTCCTTTTTTGAGGATTTTTATCTTTGGAACCTACTTGTCTACCACGCTTTAGGCGTGAGTTAGACTCATTAACAACTAGAGTTTGTCCTTTCAGGACATCAATTTTCAATTGGAGCTTTCATAGCTGGTATATGCGACTTAGTCACTCTTTTAGGGTCAGTAAAAGCATCTGGCAATTTATTTGCTAAGTTTTGTAAAATAAATTATCCTTTGAACTTCTAGTTCATAATGTTTGGTACGTGGATCAAAATGATAATTCATTCCAACTTATTTCTTTACCCAGCTGTTTATTCTCTCCCCCTAATGTTAGGAAAACTGACTCATTAAAATGACAATCTGCAAATCGAGCTGTAAATAAATTTCCCATTAAAGGCTCGAGATATTTAATTATTAAAGGAGATTCAAATCCAATATATATTCCCAACCTCCTTTAAGGACCCATCTTTGTGCATTGTGGTGGAGCAATCGGAACATTTACCGCACACCCAAAAATTCTAAGATGAGAAATATTTGGTTTCTGACCAAAAACCATTTGTAATGGGGAGAACTTATGATAACTTGTTGGTCTGATGCAAATTAGTGATGTTGTATGTAATATGACATGTCCCCAAGCAGAAATTGGAAGTTTTGACTTCATCAATAACAGTCTTGCAATTAATTGAAGACGTTTAATAAATGACTCTGCAAGACCATTTTGTGTATGAACATGAGCTATAGGATGCTAAACACTTATTCCAATTAACGTACCAAAATCATCAAAAGCCTGAGAAGTAAATTCACCAGCATTTTCAAGACGAATTGTCTTTATAGGAGAATCTAAAAAAATGTGCTCATAATTTAATCAAATGAGCAAGTAACCTCGCAAACGTCAGGTTGCAAGTTGATAATAATGATACATGTGACCATCTAGTTGATACATTAATTAAAACTGTAAAAATATCTAGATGATCTATAAGAAGGGTGTATGGGCCCACATATATCACCTTGTATCCGTTCTACAAAATTAATAGATTCATAATCTATCTTAGCTGGTGATGGTTGAATAATCAATTTGCTTTGAGAGCAAGCATCACATGAAAACATTACTTTGAAGAATCTATCATTTCTTCAATGAATAACCACATGAAGATTCAATAACTTTTTGCATCAAAATTGAATTGGGATGGCCTAACCGGTCTTGCCAAATAATAAAGTTATCAATAAACTTCTGGTTTACAATAGCATAAGCTTCAATTTTGTACTAATTCTTGTGTAGTACAATCCGGATGACAGTGCATGTAATTTTTTTAAGATTACCTTGAGTTATACTCGTAATATGGAGATAGTCAGCATCCTCTTGACTAATAATCTCAATATGATATATATTTCTTTAAAATTCAATAAGCCTCTTTGCGACTTTGACGAGTATATTGCATTGTGAATATGGAATTGAGTTCCATTTGTCAATAGCATGTTTGCTCTTTCGGGGCCTTCTATGATATTAGTACTCCCGGATATAGTACTCGTATTATTCCTTTGCATTTTAAATGGGAAAAATATGCATAATTATGCACATTTCAATATTTGCTTTGTTCCATTCACTTCGGGGAATAAAAAATATGTGCTTTGTACCATTCACTTCATGGAATGAAAATATTAAATATAGCACATCATATCAAATCGGTTATCTATCAAAGATAATCTCTCAAGAACGTATTGCTCTTCCGGAGCATTGATATTTTAGTACTTTGAGATATAGTACTCATATTTTTCACTTGCATTTAAATGTAAAAATATTTCTTATGCTTTTGTATAGTATGAGTGCTTGCACTATTTACTAAGCATAAATTGTCACAATTTATTACATATTTTATTCTAGAAGTAATCATATTCTTCAAAGGATAATAAATTAACATAAACTGTAAATAAATAATATGTAAAACAAATTAACATAAAGCAAATTAACATAAATAAATAATAAGTAAAACAAATTAACACAAAGCAAAAATAAATAAAAGATTAATTATTCCCTTTAGGGATTATAAGGAAATAAAATAAATTGCGAATTATTCCCTTCAAGGGTTATGAGTAAATCAACAATATCCAATTGAGTTGGACCAATAACGCCATAACTATTTTTGCCATTTTCGTAAAGAAAATTTGTTTATATTTTCTTTCCTTCATTCACGATTGTGGATAAAAGTTCATAATACTTCGGCATATGATAAGTACGAGATTAATGGTTTGTACCATTACATAAAAAATTATTTTCTTAATATATTCTTGTCATCTTTATAAACGCACTTTCTGGTGGTTATATGCATTCTTAAAATAATCATCTTGCCAATGTATGTTCATGGCCTCAATTGCGACCATAATTGCTAATGTGACATTTATTCTTTCCGCTTAAAATGTCACATTCACTTCAGGGAATGGAGCGGAGCCAATAGGTCTTTAAAACCTTTTCACGACACTGTGCCTACAGGATAACATTAATTGTGTTAAAATGGAGTATGTTTTTCTAACATATCCTCAAAAGTGATACTCCGACCACAAAATTTTAATTTAATTTAAAACATTCACATAACTGAGTTTTATCCACTAATCATATAGTGAATTATCATGTTTGCATTCACTTTAGGGAATAAAATTTATCCAATAATCACATGGAATAAACATCATGCTTGCATTCACTTCATGGAAAGCATCCCATAAATTTTTTTTGAATCAAGATGAATTTTCATAACTTGAACTTGTGAGAAGTCTATTGTCGAGATTTTTTACGCATAAAAATTATTGTTTTTGAGCAAATAAGATTTAATCCTCGTACGCGGCATTGTTAAACCAGTTCACAAGGTCCTTTAAAAACCTCCTTTGAGACCAATAGCCTCGCAGAACGGGATGTCCAGCCAATATACTTGGATTAGACCAACAGAATAAAGAACATATATGTTAAACCAGACGTTAAATTAAAGAACATGCTTTAGGCGTTAAATACAAACCAAACACATCCGGATCATCTCTATCAAATTATCTTTTGATTTGTGAGAAGTCGCAAATTCATCTTTGCCCAATGCTCAAAATTCAAATACAGTCAAAAATGCTTCCATGCCTTTCAAAAATTAAAATAAAGTTAAAATATAAAAAGAAAGACAATCAATAACTAAAAAAATGAGAAGAAAAACTTATCTTTGGTTCATCCTATAATCGAATTCTTTCCAATAACTTTTTTTTGGATTCGAACGATGAAGACCTCAGTTGATTAGAGTTTCGTGCTGATAACGTGTTATAAATAAAATAAAGAAGAGCAAGAACAAAGAGATGAACATGAACAAGAACAAGAACAAGATGAAAGAGAAAGATAGACTTGTATTATTTCAATATAGTGTTGTTTACAATGCTTTCTCCAAACTCTATATTTATAGGCATAAGATGGAAACCTTAATTTCAATGGCTATTAAACCATAATAATAAAGTACATTAAAGTCTCATTTAATATATGGATATCCACCATAAATAAAGATATTCATAACAAATATGACTATTAGTCTTTACAATTAAAAGTTTCATGTACTCTCCCAATGAGTAATTTACATTTTACACCACTGAATTTAATATTCATTTTTATTTACATCACAAAACTTTAATTTAATCAATTACATCATTAAAATTTAATTATTAATAAATTAAATCACTTATACTAACATCGTTAAATAATTTATAACAAAAAATTGAAGTTGACACTGTTAATTAACATATTTTCACATATCATCATCAAATCATGTTTAATTGATAATTTTAATAATTTGTTGTACGAATTTCTGAAATATTTCATTTAATTAAATTCAAAGGAAAATATTTAAATTGTCAATTAAACATTATTCATTGATGATATGTGAAACATATATTAAATAAAAGTGTCAATTTCAGTTTTTTTTCATTAGAATTAATGGTGTCATTATAAGTGATTTAGTTTATAAATAATAAAAGTTGAATGATGTAATTTGATTAAATTATAGACTTGGGATGTAAATGAAAGTAAATGCTAAGTTTAGTGATCTAAATTGTAAATTACTCTCTCCCAATAGATCACCTTCTTGTTGATTATAATAAAACATCACCTAACTCATCACGTTGATATGATTTTTTAACATTAGACTGTATTTTTTATGAAAATCAATGATGTTAATTATTTAATTGTTTGGATTAATTAATGTTATTATAAAAATATAAGATTAATCTATATTAAATTAAAGTATGAATTATTTCTCAAATTTGAACATAATAAAAGGACTAAAACCATAATTTAGCCAAACAGATAATATGAAGGAATCATTAAAAACGACGCGTCAGCCATTGTCGTGTTTCCGCAAGTGGCAGCTTGCGTTTCAGCACTACCAAATCGATAAGCGACGGAGCGTGAACTTTATATCAACTCTGTAAAGCTTCCGTGTTTATTGAAGCTTCATACTTTCAAGCTTGTGAAGGAAGGGGAAAAAAAGCAAAAACACAACAGATTTTCGCTGAAAAAAACACTACATTTGATTCAAAATTCAGAAAAAATTGTCATTTTTCCGGTTCATAGATAGAAAAAAGGGTGAAGCAAAAAGGCTCTTCAGTTGCTGATGTATGGTGGTTCGAAGCCATGGATTCAACCAATAGAATCACGCCCTTTGTATATTCTTATCTACCCATCTTTCTCCTTTGTGCAAATTATTAAAATAAACTCTAAAAATTGCTTCTCTTTTATTATTTTTTTGGTGGTGGGTCTTGAGAGTGATTGCTTTAGTGGTGAATTAATGTGCATTGGGTTTGGATGAACAGCAATCGAGTTCCCTAACGTTGGGAGAGCGGATCTTCGTGGCGTTCATCCCATTTGTTGCGGTGGTCGATTTTTTGATTTCGAAAATGGCGAATTGCTTCAATTGCCAGCCCCGCCACGAGAAACGCCGCTATGGGTTCTCAGATATTACCCGTCTTGCCGATGAATCTCAATGTGTGTGTGCTTTCTTGCAATTTTCTCAGAAATTGAATGCTTTTTTTCTTATTGATTAACTTATGATGCAGTTTCAGTGAATGAAGTGGAGGCATTGTACCAACTGTTCGAGAAATTGAGTAGCTCAATCATTGATGATGGGTCGATTCACAAGGTAAAACTGAGATTAATTGGCCTCAGGGATTTAAATTGCGGCTGTGGCTGGGTTTTCGGTTGCTGCGTTTTATTGCGGTTGAAGACAACAACGAATATATTGTAGTCATGGAGGACCGCTATTTTCCGCAATAGTAATTGCAAACGGTGCCGCTAGTGCTATAAAGCGGCTGCTATTGTGGTAGTTGACTGCTATTTGAATCCCTGATTGGCCTGATTGGTTTCATTGCCATGGATTTTCTTTTTGATGGGTTGTTTTGTGTTGCAGGAAGAGCTTCTGTTAGCATTGTTCCAAACTCCATATGGAGAGAATCTTTTCCTTGACAGGGTAAAGTTCAAATTGTGTGCTCTCATGGATTGAAAAGTTCATGTTTCTTTTAATGTTGTATGTGTAATAATCTTTGTTTACTTGTAGGTTTTTCATCTTTTCGATGAAAAGAAGAACGGTGTGATCGAATTCGACGATTTTGTTCATGCGCTCAACATATTTCATCCATGTTCCCCTGTTGAAGATAAAATTGATTGTAAGTGCTGCAGAGAAATCATTTGCTTTGGACCAATGAAGCATGATTCATATTATCATATAACAATGTGTTATGCAGGTTCTTGATAATGTTAATTCCTTGCAGTTGCATTCAGGTTGTATGATCTGAGACAAACCAGGTTTATCGAACGGGAAGAAGTGCGTAAAACTCCCATTTTTTTTCAAGCTAGCAGTTTGACATGAGTTTAGCATTCTGCAAAATGGACATACTTAGCTGTTGGTTGAATGCAGGTCAAGCAAATGGTAGTTGCCATTTTGATGGAATCCGACATGAAACTGTCGGATGACCTTATCGAGTCTATCCTCGATCAAGTGAGCTTTCCGAATTGTATTTTCTTTGCTAGTTGCTTGTGTGGTTTTCGTAGATGACATGAGATGTTTGCCATCTTTTCTCCAGACATTCGCCGATGTCGATGCCGACAAAGATGGTCGAATCAGCAAAGAAGAATGGAAAGCTTTCGTGCTTCGGCGTCCTAGCCTACTAAAGAACATGACTCTCCCTCATTTAAAGTTGGTGAACCATCTCCTATTAACTTTCTTTCACCGGTTTCTTTTCGAGTAGCTCATTCGGTCATCGTTCTCTCGTTGTTTCAGGGACATTACTGCCATATTCCCCAGTTTTGTTTATCACACTGGAGTTGAAGAGTTGTAACAAGGAGTGATTTTGGTATATGCTTTCAATATATATATATATATATATATATATATATATATAGCTGTGGATATATATGCTTTCAGTCAGCTAGAATATGTTATTCGGACGAAATTAAATATTGTGGAATTATATTTCATATTTGACTATACATTTCGTACATTGTCTAACCAAATCCAGGGCCGTCCCTGGGCTGGCGCCTCTATTGCCTTGGCCAAGAAAATTAATATAGTTTTTAGTTCTTATGGATGGATGAAAAAAAGAATCCAATGATGAATGTATATATAGCTGGATAAGTTTCGAAGGCCCCAATAACAAATATTAAAGAAAATTAATCGTAAGAGTATGCTCATATTAATAAATATTAGGGGGAAATTGGGCCCCTAATAATAAGTATTATAAAATAATTTAATTTTTAAGAGTATGCTCGTATTAATAAATATTAAAATTAATTTTTTTAATACTTGTTATTAGGGGCCATTTTTTCCACTATTTATTATTATGAGCATACTCTTAAAGTTTATTTTTTTCAATACTTGTTATTATAGACGTACTCTTAATTTTTTTTTTCAATACTTGATATTGCAGACATGAATTTAAATAGGGGTATGTAACCGCAACAGAGATAGTTATATAGCGGTAGAGACAACATCCAAAATCATAATACCTGCAACCGTTATGTTCACAATAACATATGTTATTAAAAAGTTTCACAATTGCGATACCTATAGTGATAGAAATAACATTCGTTATGTTTGCAACCGTGATAAACGCAACATAACCGAATATACAATTGCAACCGCAATTTAACCTCTAATTTAAAGCCTAATTTTTAAGTTCGCTCTAAAGCCACTAAAATTTCAAGAACGGCCTTGACCAAATCCAATTCTCGACATTTTTATTAAAAAAATCCGATTTGTGTGGATTCTTCCCTCAACTATGTGGATTTTCCCCTCAACTATCCAAGAGAGCTTGGCGGAATTCTCGTATGAAATTGAGCACAATTTTACAGAGAAATAGCTCACTCTCGAAAAGAGATGGTTTTTAATTTTTAATCCATATATGATATCAATAATAAATGGGTAAACAACAACATTGGTCATTAAATTATTTCCGTTTTTGTTTTGATCAAACTATTATTTTTGGTAAAATTATCACTAACGTTACGGTTTTTTTTCTTATTTTAGTCACTCGCCATTAAAAAACTCACGGAAAAACAATAATGGTTTGGCGAACAAAACAGGAAAAAAATAACATTAATGACGGTTTTACCAAAAATAATAGTTTGGCGACTAAAATAAGAAAGCAAAAATAATTTAGTGACCAATGGTGTTGTTTACCCACAATTAATCACCAACTTTTTTTTTTGATAAATCCTAGAGGGGAGGGGGAAAGGGGACTCTAAGGAAAAAGAAGGGGAGCTCATAATAGTCTAAAATTCATGACCTAAGAGAAATGAAGGAACAAATATGAACATCTTGACTAACCGACTAAATATGCTTCCTCTCTTATTTTTTTTCTTAAAATACTTGCTTCGGATTAAATTATTTATACATATTTGAATGATCTAAAGGTAATTACAAGGTAGTACATGTTCATAATTATTCTTAACCCTTGACAATACGCATACACAAAGCGATTTAAACACGCGTATCTTAAGATAAATATCATCCGCTTTTCTACTGAGACACTTGTTGGGTTCAAATTACATATATTTTTCTTTCCCTATCAAAGTATCGAAATATCAAAAAGAAACTCATGAAAGAGTATAATATAATAATATTACAGACAAGAAAATTGCTTAAATGAAAAATATGTGCCTAAAGTATACCATTTTTGAACTTTAGGTGCTTAAAGTATTTTTTTGTAAAAATAGGTGCCTAAAGTTTCCAAAGTTATAATTTTAGGTGCCCAGGTTATTTTTTTAAAATATTTTTTATTTTATTTTATTTTTAATTTGTTTTATTTTTTAAACTTATTAAAAAACCCTAAATTTTTAAAATCCACAAAATTGCCCCTAAATTCAAAATCCCTAACTCACCAAAACTCAAATCATTATTTGAGTGGATTTCGTCGCTGATGGCACCGCCGCCGCCGACCACATCCTTCGCCGGACCACCACGGTCGTTTACCCTATCATCCAATCACCGAAAAATGGACCAAAGTCGTGCAAAACGCTGAAACATTCAAAATTTTATTCGAACGATTTGCGACGAGCGGCGGCTGAATGACGACGATTGGTGCATAGGTGTTTGAGAGAGGAGAGGACGCTCCATCCGTCGCCGGAATCGTGGCCAACGGCAGCGAAAGCGGTCGGATTGAGGGGTTTAGGTATTTCGGGATTTAGGAATTTGGGGCTTTTTTTAAATTTTAGAAATTTGGGGTTTTTTGAAAATTTCATTTTTTAAAAAAAATAAAAAAAAATAAAAAAAAAATAAACTTGCCACGTGTCACATTATAATTGGCTACCAAATTTTTTTTAACGGCAGTTAACCCCAAGACACCTAAAATTATAACTTTGAAAACTTTAGACACCTATTTTTACAAAAAAATATTTTTTTGCACCTAAAGTTCAAAAATAATATACTTTTGGTACCTATTTTTATTTAAGCTTAAGAAAATTATCCTTTTTTTTAAAAAAAAAAAGGTTCATGAGTCATGAACCATTCTTGGGATTAATAATTATCATTTTGCATTTCTTTCCAAACTGGCGGCTAGGAAGATTTTAGGTTACTGTTGTCCTTATGGACATGATTTTCTTGTTTCCTTGGGAATAACATCAAAAATCAATCAAATGAACCTAAATAAAATTAAAATAAATCCAAATAAATATAAGGATAAACTACACCAATAGTCACTAAACTATAGTTTTTTTCTTATTTTGGTCACCAAACTATTTTTTTGGCAAAAACAACACTAACGTTATGTTTCTTTCCTATTTTGGTCACCGACTATTAAAAACTTAACAGTTTTACTGATTAGGAATTTTATTTTATTTTTTTAATTTTTCATGTCATTTATTCTCTCTCCTCGTAAGCAATATATGTTATTTTATAATACTTTATTCAAACTAATAGGATGGTGACATATGTAACTGCCTATTAGTGGAATGAAATATCAAGCCCCTTATGCAGCCAGAGGGCTGGTGACACGTGTAATTGCCTAATAGGATGTTGACACGTGTAACTGCCTATTAGTCGAATCTCTCTGGCTGCATAAGGGGCTTTATTTTTCATTCCTTTTATTCCACTAATAGGCAGTGACACGTGTAACCATCCTATTAGTTTGAAAAAAAGTATTATAAAATAACATATATTGCTTACGAGGAGAGAGAAGAAATGACATGAAAAATTTAAAAAATAAAATAAAATTCCACGTCAGCAAAACCGTTAAGCTTTTAACAGCCGGTGACCAAAATAGGAAGGAAACATAACGATAGTGATGTTTTTGCCAAAAAAAATAGTTCGGTGACCAAAATAGGAAAGAAACCATAGTTCGGTGACTACTGGTATAGTTTACCCTAAATATAAAAGATTCACACAAGATAAATTTAAACTCGAGCCTTGTTCCTTACTTTTTTTTTTTTTGAAAGACAAGATTTGTTCCTTATCATTAAGAAAGGAAGGACAGTGCAACTAATATGTTATTTTGCATATAATAATTAATTTATTTTTTTAGTTAAACTCAAATTATAATTTCATAAATCTGACTCATCTTGAAAATTTTCAATTATAATTTGAGTTGTAAAATATGGCACGAATAACTCAAAATATTTAGTAATTAATGAACATATTTTCAAGTTCAAGACAAATCTCTCGACTTTGCTTGATATGTGTACATCACATATGAATATATATATATGAGTTATATTTTGATACACAAGTTGTGGAAAAAAATTACACAACTCTTCTATAAAATTTAAAACCTAAATTCCAAACCCTAGCACTGTAAGACCTAAACCCTAAACTCTAAATTCTACACCCTACACACTAAACCCCTAAACCCAAATAACTCGACTTGACTAAAAAAATCAAATAAAATTTAAGTTATAAAATATGAATCGTTAACTTGATGAACTCGAAATTTTTTACTCGGCTTAACTCAATCGAACATTCACTAGTAATAGATAGAGAAAGAACAAACCTTATTTGCAAATAATACCTTTCTTTTTTTCTTTTACCTTTCACATAGAAATAAAATGTTATTGGGATTTTATTTACCCAAAAACAAAGGCCTAAAAAGATCAATAACTTGGCATACTATTCTTTTTTCTTTTCTTAGTTTTTGTTTTCTTTTTGCTAACTTTCTTACACTTGACAAAAGGCTCTACCTATTCATGATACTAAAAGCACAGATTTTTAAGTGGTATCCTCCATTGCTTTAGTTTAAAGAGGATTGAATCCACTCTATTTTTAGGATTGGGGAAATATGCTGATCCCCCACTTCGAATGAGCCAACACTTTTCCCCCCGACTCCGAACTCTAACTTTTATTGCACTTTTTTTAAATAAAAATAAAATCGGCTGCATCGGTCTTTGACCAAGGAAACAGCTAATCGAGTTCTTATTATACATCAAACAGTGTACCTTATCATTCTATGATTTGATTTGTTGAGTTTTGTCTTCTGATGTACAGATGTTGAAGTCGCCGTAGACGGGACATGAGCTGCGCAAATGATGGTCGTAGACGGTAGATGTGGCTCCCTGGCAAAGGAAACGGAAACAAACTAGGATTAATGCAAAATTTTCAGCATTGCAGACCGTTAAGAACAGCGAGCTCATTAGTATATCGTTGTTGGTACCATACACGGAATCACGAGCAATGACTAAATTATACAAGCTAACTATTTGACTTGATGCGTGCAGAAGGCTACCATCTTTGCAGATGCTTGTAGGGTTACCAAGAAACGAGAGACCGATTGAACATTCAAAAGAAATAGCATCTAGAACTCACGTTTGCCAACAATCACGAATGATCCGTGCAACCATCGGATCAATGTCTTCAGGGATTTCTAGACGCCATTTTTGGAATCCGACAGCTCCGACAACTTGCATTGGATTCAAACCTTTCCAGGGAATGCGTAAAGTTAGGATGTAAAAAGCTGAACCGACCCGAAAACTCGACTATAACTTGTTCGAGTCAGAACTTGATTTGACCTGAGGATGTGATGACTCAAAATCGATCTGTAACTGACTGTTGTTGACCCGAACTCGAGTTGGACCTGTTACTGTAGTAACCGAACCCGACCTGCATCCGACCCGAACCCGAATTGAACATGTTACTGTGGACCCGAAACTCGACCTGAACCCACTGAAACGAACCCATACCCGAGACTAACCTGGAAAATAACTGATATTACCTGACTGAATCGACCCGAGATTCGATTTTACCAGACCTGTTTTGAACCCGGCCTGTTAATTGACCCGACTTATTTTGAATTCGACCTATTATTGACCTGAACTGATATTGACCTGGCCTGACATGTAATTGAGGAAGTCTATGATTTGATGAATTTATTATATTATAATATGATAAATTAATTTTTCACCATTTAAATTATTAATTTTTGTATTTAAAATCTTTTTGTTAAATAATTCAATTACTGACTATTAATTTATTAAATTATATATAAGAATAAATATATATATATAATCAATTTAAAGTGTTGATAAATGTAAACTATTAATTTTTTAATTCAATTTAAAGTGTTAAATAATCTTTTTGTTATATATGCATATATAATCAATTAAAAATATCAAAAAAAGAGAGAGAAAAGATTGGATTTAGATATTCATTTAACACTATCAAATTTAAAAGTTTGTTAAATAATTCAATGCTTAGTAATAATTCAATATGCCTTTTAGTTGACACTACTAACTCATTCTATTCATTAGTAGCTATTTGAGGTTTCATAAAAATATAAATTCTTTGACAAATTAATAAGAATTAACATAAACTCGTTTTTAATAACGACATGTTATATTATGCTTCTATTTTTACGCATAAAAGATAATTATTTTTAATTATCTTTTGGGTAAACTACACCATAATTTGAATGAATTTGTCTTTTTTTCTTACTAACTTGACCAAATTTTATTGATTAACTTCGCCAAAGTTTATTGGGGAAGATTGGAAACTCTTTGTTGATTACTTGATTTGATAAAATCCAAATGTAAGTAAACTTAAAAATGAATAAAACAAAAGTTTATTACAACTTAAAAATGTATTACAACTTAGTAAATTTACAAATGTACAAACTGAAATTATGATATATGACATAAGTATTAGATGACAAATGTACAAATTAAAATTAAGAAACAAGATAATACTGAATTGATTACAACTTAAAGTTTTTGTGTGTGAAAATTTAGGCTCTCAGATCTTATAGCAAAAATTTTACGAGGCTAAATGCTCGACTTTGCTACCAGAACTTTCCTCATCGAGCTCTCAAAAAATCTAAATGTTATCATCATGGTTAAATTATGGGTAACTTCTCAGCTAAGAAACCAGCATAATTTAACCAAGGGTAACTACTTAGATAAAAAAAAAAGAACTATAAGTCAACCAACAATCAACAACAGCAAGCAACAGGCAACAATCAGCAACACCAGTAATGTTAAGTCAGTAACCCAGATTAACAAAAAGTTTAGTCCCTAAAAATGAATAAAACAATGACTGTTATTCATCCAGAATAAAGAGACAATGGTATAGCCAAGGGAATACGATGACCAGCAACGCCAAACATTTCTAACTTTACCAAACCCTTACAGTTCATAGATATAGAATAAAACAACTTATAACACGAATAGAAACAGTCCAAAGTTAAGCAAATGAAGAAAATATGAATAAAAAATAAAAAAATTAACATACTTAAATTCAGAGAATAGAATAGAAGAATACATGTTTTTACATCACAATTGACAACTTAACTTATACCATAAGCATTAATGTGCTTGCTTGCTGTAAAGGAGCCTTACAAAAGAAAACATAATCACAAACCATTTTGAAAAATTAAAAAACATAAAAAATTAAAAAACTAATTTAAATGCTTTACCTTAAGCGGGATGAATCTTCACCAATATTAGAGACTAAAGAATCTTTAATCACAGTAAGATAATTTTCATCCTTTTTCTCCGATATAGAACCATACAACCAATTACCGGTTGTTACAAATATCTCAACATTTTTAGGCAAGAGTTTAGCCCTCAACTTGTTCAAAATCCAACCCCCATGCTAAATGAAGATTCGGAAGCAACTGAAGTGGTTGGAATGGCTAAAACATCTCTCGCCATGCGCAAAAGTACGGGAAAAGAAACAATTTGTGCTTTCCAATACTCTAAAAAAATTAAAAATATTATATATATAGAAAATAATTTAATTAATGTTTTATTTTAAATAATTTATAATTATATGTCGAGTCTTTTAAATTTTTTATATTTATTAATTAATTTAATAGTGGTCAGCGGTGTTCATCGTTAGTGATGTTCAGAGGTGCTCGTCGAGCATGATAGACTCATCCTTACTTATACATGTATATATTTCTATATTAAACATTTTTTAAGACATTCGAACAATAATAAATTAAATTAAGATGAGATCAATTTGGTTCGAGCAGAATTTTTTTAATCTATATCCAAAGGACCTTATGGGAGTTAGTATGGTCTTCGCCCCCGATATCTGTCAAATTAGCATTTAGTCCTTTGAAAAATTTAAAAATTGTTACTATATTTCAAATAGAAGTGGACAAAATTTGACTCGACTTAAAAAGTTGGATTTTTTTATTCAACTTGACATGAAAAACTCGATTAAAAAATCAAATAAAGTTTAAGTTATAAAATGAGATTCGAATAACTCAAAATTTTTAATAAATAATGGATAGATTTTCAACTTCTAGACGATTCTCTTAACTCTGTCTGATATATCTATATTGCATATGAAACGTATGAAAAATATGTGTCTCTCATATATTGTTATAGAAAACCGTTTAAATTAAAACCAGATAGTACCATAATATTATAAATATTTACAATTAAATTTGAGCATAAACTCGAACAATTCTATTTGACTCAATTCAAAAAAATTTAAATAATATTTAATTATAAAATAGAGCTCACTAACTAGGTTAACTAAGAAAAATTCACACAACTCGAGCGAATATTCACCCTAGTTTCAAATAGTAATCCGAGCCCTTATATTAAAGGCTATAAAGCCTACTGCCAGGGGAAGAGGAAGCAATGGGATTACAAGTGGACTCAGCTTGGATTTCACTCGTTGGGTTTCTTTGGTTTATTAGAATGTTATGTTAGTAAAATGGACCGACTATGTATGATATTATAGTTAGAGTTGATTCGAATTTTTTGGGGTTTTGAACGAAAAATAAAAAAATAGACTTCTATAAAATAAAAATATATATTATGTTGGATAATTAATTTAATATATTATTAATACATTATTATTTTTATTATTTTGTTTAAATACACTTTAAATACAATTAAAATAATAAATAAAAATTACAAATCTATAAAGTTATCACTTGAGATATTAGTAAAAATGGAAAATAAAAATCTAGAGCCAGAACTCGTGTTGTTTCTATTTGAGACTGCTTGATTATAATAAAGGGAAACTATATGATCAGGGACGGAGAGACTAAGGCTCTAGGAGGTGCTCATGCTCCCAACCCCAAATTTATTTATCTTTATTATATAGAATTTTTAAAAATAAATAAATTAAACATTTATTTTCCTCACTTTTTAAATACTTATATTTGTCTCCCAACATGACTTCATCCATGTATATGATTACCGGCAAGGACGAAACCATTCAAGGGCTGAGAGGGGCAGTTGCCCTTCCCAAATTTTTTTAGTATAATAGTCTTTTAAGTCATTTTTAGTTTAACTATTAATCAAATAAGTCTTTTATCTCTCTCAATTTCTAAATTTAAAGGCTTAATAGATTATTACCCCTCCCAATGTTTGATCCTAACTTTGTCCCTGGTTATAGGCACAATGATTACAAGGGCTAAGTGGAGCTTATTTCTTATTGTAGAAACCTAAACCTATGAGCCACTGAAACTAGGATCGTAAATGAGATGAGACAGATTGTGAGCTATTCGAGTTTGATTCGGTCAAAATTTGATCAAAGCTCGACTCGAGCTCGAACTTGGATCAAGTTCTTAACGAGCCGAGACGAACTACTTGATACCGACTCGAAAAGCTCATAAGCTACTCGAAAATATAATATACTATTTTTATTTTTTATAATTTAAAATCTAAATTCCTAAACTTAAAACCCTAGAATATAAACCCTAAACATAAGTCTTAAACCCTAAAATCTAAATCCTAAATTCTAAACAAACAACCTAAACCTCTAAAGCCTAAACTAACACCCTAAACCCAAAAATTAACAAGCTTGAGTTTACACAACTTGTGTATCAAAGTTTTTTCTTGATAGGGCTTTAAATGAGACATGACAGATGGCGAGCTACTCGAGTTCGACACGGTCAAAGATCGGTCAACACTTGACTCGATTGGCCTCGAATCAAGCTCGAACTCGACTCGAGTTCTTAACGAGCCGAGTCGAGCTCAAATTTTTCAGGCTTTAAAAATTACTGAAGCTCGAACTCGACTCAAAATCTTAACAAGCCGAGTAGAGTTCAGCACTACTGGAGCTCGACTCGGCTCGTTTACCCCCAAACTAAAACTTTAGGCAATGTAATTATGTAAATAGAGGTTGCTTAGCTATACACCCTGCAGGGGAACTTTTCTCTTTCTGATTTTTTGCATGAAATAGATACGCTCACATACATTTCTGGGCATCGGTCCAACTACAATTCTAGAACTCGGAATTGTACATAAAACAAATTCATTTACCTTCCGAAATGGTTGGAGTTAGGATCAGATATTAGAAAGGATACATTATATAAGTTCATAATAACATAGATTTCTCGATCAAAAAAGAAAACATGGATTTATTAAGTATTTAATCTAAACATTAAAGGGGGGAAGTTTAAATTTATAGGTACATAAATTGTCATTAGATAAAAAATTATGAATATAAACATTTTCAACATCTATGTAAATATAGAGATGAGTATTCGATCAAGTCGAGTGGAGTCAAAAAATTTTGAGTTAGTCAAGTTAATGAGTCATATTTTATAACTCAAACTTTATTTAAATTTTTTTTGAGTCAAACGGAGTTTATGAAATTTGAATCGAGTCGAGTTGTTCGAAATTTTGTTCAAATTTAATTGTAAATATTTAAAATGCTATGATAATTTGTTCAAATTTAAATGGCTTTCTATAATCATATACGATATACATACATATTTTTTCATATGTGATATACAAATATCAAACAGAGTTGAGAGACTTGACTCGAACTTCAAAACAAATCCACTAATTACTAAAAATTTCGATTTATTCGAGTCTTATTTTACAACTAAAACTTAATTTGAATTTTTTAAAGTTAAGTTTATAAAACTATGATTCGATTTAAGTAAAGTTAAATTGATTTTTTTCGCCTCAAATCAAGTCAAAAAATCAATTATTTTGAGTCGATTCAAATTTTGTTCACCTCTACTAAAACATGTCCCGCTAAACCATTAAGCTTTGTGCGTTTGATTCGCGAAAAAGATGATTATCAGGGGTAATAATCTTTTCCAAACTTACATTCCCATGTTTGGTTTAGGAGGATTCCTACTAGGAGGTATTATTCTTTTCTCAATAGTGGCGCTTCCCCCCCCCCCAAATGGTGGGAATGTTATTCCTCTCACTTTCTTAGGTATTACACAATTCCTTCTGTTGAGATAATATTTTTGATATAACAAATGAAAATTGTTTTTAAGTGTTTTTGACTTGTTCAAATATGTTGTAAACATTTCAAAATGTCAAAAACTGCATGCCCGTACGATACGATTAAGCTCGTACCGATACACCCTTTGTTTTTCCCCAAACCGATTTTCCAGTAGCCAAATAGTGTACCGATACAAACTTGTCCGTACCGATACGAGTGGTCCCGTACTTATACGATGTATCGCATACCTATACCTAGTTAACAATCTGCAGCGGCTAGTTTTGATTTAAGTGCACATACCGATACGGGGGTTACGCGTACCGGTACCTACTGTCTGAAACAGACTTCAACGGTTGGAAAATATCCCAAATGGCTCCAAATTACCCCTAACGACTAGTAACGGCCACAAACTCATTCCAATCAATAAAAGGAAGGGTGAAACACTTGAAGATGGTAAGAGAACACATCCAGGCATAATGATCAAGAGAAATTAGCCTTTAAGTCTTATTTCCTTATTTCTCTTGCATATAGTATGTAGAGAGTGCTTAATTGTTTTTATCTTTTGTACTCTTGTGAGCTTAAACATTTGTGTAAACACCCACTTTGTGAGGTATTTAGTTTACCAAACAAACCTTGTAAAAGGGAGAGGTTCTAGTTTTGCCTAAGTGAAAACTAAAATGGTTCTGTCTTAGCCATTGAAAAGATACGGTTGTAAAGGTTTCCTCTTGATCCTGGAAAAATAGAAGAATTCTTAGTGAATTGAAAAATCTTTAGTGGATGTAGACTCGGTTGGGTAGTCGAACCACTCTAAAATTTGTGTACAAATTGTCTACTATTTTTATTAGTTTTAGCCAATTCATCAAAGAGCAAAAATCAACCCTCTTGACGATTTTGGAAGATCGATTCGAGTGTGCTACGATCCCTTCACCTTTCCCTTGGGCAATATTGCCCATAAGATAATGAATTATGTTCATGTTGATCCTTTATTACATTTTTAATTAGATGACTAATTATTTATGGTGTAAATTTATTAAATATTTTATTTAATATTAGTTTAATATATAAATGGTGTTGCATATATTTAAATAATGTTGTAATATTTAATAGTATATTTTTATTAATATTGTATTTATGATGTTTCTAAGGTTATAGTTTGAGATTGCATGTTGCTTGAGAGTAAATACGGTAAGAGATGATGTTATTAATTTTATTATTTGATTTATAATATATTTTTCATCTTAAAAATTTAGTAGGTTAATTTATTTTTATCATTGTTACTATTTTTAGATTGTTTTATTGTTTACTTTAATTTGTTCGGTAAATGGTCAAAAGTAATAAAAATAAAAATATAAACATATTAAACGTTTAATATTTTATTGCTCACAAAAAATAAAGGATTTATATATAATACATTGGCGGTAAAAAATTTTAGTTTCTACAAGCGCCTTAGTTTTATGGTTTAGGAACTTAGTTTAGGGAGTATGGTTTAGGTGTAGGGGTTTAAAATTTAGGGATAATGATTACAATTTAGGGGTTATGATTAGAATTTAGGGTTTAGAGGTTAGGATTTAGGTTTTAGGGTATTATGTTGAAGATTTACATTTTAGCATGTAATCCCTAAATTCCAACCTTAAGCCCTAAATTTTATTCACTAACAGTACATTCTAAACTACTAAACATAAACCCCTAAACCCTACAACCTAAACTGAGTCCCTAAACCCTAAAATTAAAGCACTTGTGGAAACTAAAAGTTTTCACCGTCAGTATATCAAATAATTATCCAAAAATTAAAATAGAATAAAAGTATATAAATATAAAACATTTTTTAAAAATAATTTAATATATTAATTATATTATAAATATAAATTTTTGCAAATCTTAGATAATGTAACGAAAATAGTTTTATAAATTTTTTGTAAATATTTTTAATTTAATAATTAAAACTTTAACTCGTTAAAAAGAAAATATATTATAAGGACAAGTTGATAATTCTACTTCCAATTAATATTATATTCCTTTAATTTAACGCTGCAATATTATATTCTTATCAAATAAACTAAATAAGATAATGTAACATTCTCAATAATATGTCTGGTAATATTATATTCCGATAATCTTATTCTTAAAAGGTAATCTTGCTATTTAGAACCAAAAGTCCCTTTCTCAACTATTCAAAGGAGACACATGCATGTATGAAAATTCTCTTTATACGGCAAACCTCATTGATGGGACTCCTCTAGTTCCAGAGGAACCCATCCAAGAACTCTTGCCAGCCATTGATCATCATCATCATCAATCTCCCCTTCATCACAGCCGTCCATTTCCACATCTTCTTCTCCTCCTACAACATTATTAGTCAACTCATTCTTGACCAAGTACTTCCCGGTGGGTGCTGCCACGAACTCAATGCCAGCCATCACCGTCGACGATAAGTCAGACATCGAAGCCCCACAGCTCTCACCGTTAACGCCGCTGACGGCAGAGAACGGCAGCGGCGAAGTGTTGGAAGAAGAAGAGCTTGCTATTATTATCTCTCTGTATAGCTCTTGCATTATCTCCTCCAGTTTCTCTTCTTCGACCAAGCCCTCGTCGGACAGCTCGCTTTCTTCGTCGGATTCCGTCAACAAGAGACTCAACTTCCAGGCGAAGTCGCCGGAAAGTTCAGTCTCCGAAGACTTCGATTCTTCTTCTTTTTTTCCCCTAAGCGTCATCATATTTTAGTTTTTTGAATCTTGTTGAGGGTCGAAGAAAACTAGAGAAACGCGTAATATTAAGGGAAGTATTGGTGCCAAGTCGGATGTGGTTGTTGGATGACGTGGCGAATAGAGGGTAATTGCAGTGACGAATATGTGGATCCCACTGGTTATTGGAAGGAATAGAAATTTTTCGACCCTTTTTATGCTCTTTTCATGTCCAAATACAAAGGCTTAGTTTCGCAATATTTTTAAGAGGTGCGACAGAAAAAATAATTTAAAAAGTATGATAAAAAAGTAACCTTAAAAAGTTAAGTTAGTATTTGTTATTAATGTTAAAAAGTAATTTTGAGAAGACAAAATATTTATTTTAGATATTGTATTGTAAAGTAAAATAAATGAACTTGGGTGATGTTTAAATTCGTTAATATTACGATGTATAAAATAAATCAACTTATATCATAATAAAAAATTTAATCTGAAAATATAAGCTATAATAAAAAAAATTATTCTCAATATAAATACTATAACATATATATTATTTTATAATTATATATAAATTTAGTTTAACAATCAATTATAATTAAATAATAAAGGGTAAAAAAGTAATTTTATTTTTCAAACTAACTTATTTGCCACAAAAGCCATAAAATCTAACTTTTTGGTTTGGGTGGAAAATTACATTTAAAAACAATAAAAAAACACCTAATTTATTTTGAAAGCACTTAAAAAAGACACTCTAAAAAATATAGGTTCAGAATTAAGATTTTTTGCTATGATTTAGAGAATTTAGTGTATAATGTATTTTTAAGTTTTAAAATTTAAAATTAGAGATTAATATTTAATATTTTAGTGTCGAGAAAAAAATAAATATAGGAAAAGAAAGAAGACTTTTTGTCCTATTGAAGGAGTATTTGTCAAATGTGAGTTGGGACAGCTGGCAAGATTTTGTTGTCAGAATACTTTAAAGGTAAATTATAATTTATTAAATACTATTTATGTCAAGATATGGTGATTATAAATAATAAAATAAAATAATAATACCGATACTTTTATTATTCAAACTGACTTGTTTAAATTTTTTCAAAAAAAAAATTGGCTTGTTTAAATCATAAAATTAAGAGTAGAATTATGATGTTATAAATAAAATAAATTAAGTATAAACGATCACTTATAATGAACGTTTGCAATATCTAATTTATATTAATTGACTATAAATCGAATACCTCTTTACATAATCAAATCACAAATTGAAGAGGATAAAAGTATAAAAATTATAAAGGGAAAGGATGACAAGTGGTTGTACCGGTAAATAGTAATGCTTTACATTCAAAGCTTTAGAAAGTGCTGAAATGCGTGGATACATTAGGTGAGAAATTAATTGCACTACAAGTTCAAATCGTTTTAAGTTCGAACTATAATTCATTTAAGTTTCGAGTTATTTGAATTTTGACCGGTTTCAACTCGAAAACCTTTGATTCCGAAACATTTCATATTTGAATCATCAGCTACATTATTTAGTAGTTCATCTCTCTCTCGAGGAATAGCTCTCGTTAAAATTATTACATTATGAATACGAATACGAATACGAATTATATATATATATATATTTATCGATTTGAGCACAATGGGATGATACTAGTACCTCAAGGAAACCCTATATGATCAGATGAATTCAAATACTACAATCTTATATTCAATATCTAATCTCTTCAAAACGCTAACTACTCCCTGCATAACCCTCTCTCTATTTTCTAATGCTTCTATATATAGCACAACAATCTTACACATCGTCGAATAAGACCTATCAATATGATGTACATACTATTATTTCCCCCTATTTCCGATAGCTTCATCGCGTCACGTGGCAAAAGAATAGAATGCTTTAGCTAGTTTACCGATAAGAACACAACATTTATCGCATTTGGAGGTTGCTTTAAGAAATGACCTACCTTGCGCAATCATGGTCCCGGCTCAATTCAAGCCAACAAGGTATTATACGTCATCAGGTGGCAATGTTGGGCTTTTGGAGCACATTCCGATATTGTGAAGCTCCTTAAGTTTGCTAGCCGGATTGCATAAACCTATAAAATGGACACCGTTTTATTCACCAAAGAGACAAGACACGGATCATCATGAAGCTGTCTCATCTTAAACCATAGCATAAGCATTAGCAATAAAACAAACAAATGCACTAAACGTCGTATAAAATAGAGGGATATCTATTTTGTTTTTCATTTGTTTTCCCCCATTCTTGATTCTTCTCCAGACTAATAAATAACATAATACCGGAAATAGCAAGGTTTCGAGGCAGTAAAATAATAATCCAATAACCCCTAGTCTCAAAAATCTACTAATGTCAAAGCACAAGGACACTTTACAAAGACAATATGAAGGTGAAGAGGCAAAGACAATATGAAGGTGAAGAGGCAAAGACAGATTTCATCGCTTGAGAGAAATGAATGCAGAAATGTTCTAGTATCTATATCTGCATGCAGGGACGGACGCATGACTTTATGTTAGGGGGGTGAACCTAGATAATTCTATAGGGGCGAAAATAGATTTTCAATAGAGAATACATAAAAAATTTCTAAATCATATACGAATTTTAAATTTTCAGGAGGGCTACCCCCCTCCAACCCCCCCCCCCGGTCCATCCCTGTCTGCATGGATCAAACTTGGAAGGATACTAGCAACTTGACAAAGGTACAGTAAAACTATCGATAACACCTATGCATTCTAGGCATTTATCACAACCATAAACATCTCGTTAATAAGACATAGCAGGGTTTATTAATGCAGCTGTGCTACCTGAGCATCTGGGGATATCCCAGACTGCTATTGATGTAGGTGTACATCTAGGATCACATATTGCTCTGTTATCTTCATGATGCACGTTCATGGCTAGCATCCATGATCCAATAGTGACATCCTCATTGTTGAACATCCTCAAACTGAAAGGTCGAACAACTCATGTAAAATAGAATAACCATACAAATAAAACCAAGAATATGTTTCGATTTGATATTCTATGGAGTTGGTAGTATTAAACAGAGTATGACAAGGATATAAGAATGCAAAAAAGGCGGGACTTAAAGCTATATGCTTGCAGCACGTACAAACTTTTTGATTGGACTGGAAGGTGAAAGATGAGAATATAGAGGGAAGTATAAGGATGCTTATTAAAATTTGGGGGTTAGAGGAAGAAATGCTTGTTTCGTGCTTGTTATAATTCTAGGTGTTGTCACTGCCGCTATACACTGCTTTGCAGCTCCGTATTTCTTTGAATGAATACCAATCTCATTTATCCAAAAACGAAAAGGTGAAAGGTCATTAAAATCTACGATTATCATGAGATATTAATTTCAACTGATACAACCGAATAACTGAAGCCAGATTTGGTAAGATGTTGCAGAAAAGTAAGGAATAAATAAAATGAGCTATAAGCACAAGTACACGCATTATTTTAAATTGAAAATTCATTGCGTCGAACTCATGAATCAAGATATTAGGTCGATAAACAAATATCCAAGTTCCAAGATAACTATGAGAAGACTCAATTTATTTGTCACAAACTAAATTATGTGATGATAAACATATTATAAAGAACTCATCATAATTAACATTTTTTAACCAATGAAATGCAATGGTGCACTAAAGACTAAACATGGAATATATACTTCTATGGTCGGCTCACTACATAGAACGATCAAGATTCAACAGTAAAAAATAGCAATCCAAATCAAACTCAAAGCAAAGGTAAACCTGTTATTCCTAGCAGTTGCCAACGAAGCCACCACCTCTGCAGAGAGAACATATATAGGACCATAAGCATGCCAGAAATATTCATTTCCAATAAGATGTCCTGATTTCTCATACCTGAAAATTTATACTAATAAATCCTCCAATAATTTTACATATTTCAAGGTAGAAAAATACGAATCCCAAAAGAACATAAAGAGAAAAAAATCATACCATTTCAATTTAGGATCAGTGATCACAGGTCCCTTTTTCATGCACCCAATGTAAGTCATCGAATGGCTTCGTTCCTTAGCAAGAAGAGTCCCAAGCCGATCTGGTGAAGCCAAAAACAAACAATTTAACATCACACTCAACGGATAAACACTCGAAATCACACACTTAGGAATTTACCTGGACGCAAATAGATGTCATCATCAGCTTTGACATAATAATCAGCTTCGAATAGCTTGAAAGCTGCTTTGAAAAATGATAATCTGAAAAGGGCAAAAATGAAAAGATTTACATATACATGATGATTCATACAGGCCATTGTTTACATCAATCTCTTACGCTTTGTAAGGAAGCTTAAGATATTCTTCTTCAACATCTATCAACATGAAATCTCTGTACTTTTCAATCTCTTTCTCAAGCATTGCCATTTTCTTCACATATTTAGATTTCCCTATCACAAATCTGAAACCCAGACCGGTAGCTTGCTCCAGCCTTTATAAGAACAATCAATTGTTAAAATTTTGATGAAACAAAGGAACCCCGATTGAGGAAAATGTGAATTATACCTCAAAAGGTCATCTGGGTCGGAAGGGAACCAAGTGCTACGAAGGGCAGCTCGGCGTTCACCCGATTCGAACCCGGTTTGGATGCCGACGAACCCGAGAAGCTTGGGGCGATCAACCAAGCCTTTATTACTGTCATCGCCGAGTTTTGCGGAATCTGAGGAGGAGTAAAAATCTCGGAAAGTGTCCAGCGATTTACCACAATGGAAGATAGGTAAGGGATGGTTGCGGCGGATGGCGGAGACGGCGAAGAGTGTGCCGGCGAGACCGATGAAAAGGAAGAGGAGTGAAAAGGCGAGAAGCGGCAAGGGAGTTCGAGTTGATGAAAATGAGTAAAAGGGCTTCGATGGCTTGACAGGCTTGGAAGAATAGAAGGAAGGGAGCGGAGCGCCGCCTACAGGGCCGCCGGAGACGGCGGAGGAGCGGTGAGAAAAAAGAGACATTATTGTTGAATTATAGGCGGATGGGTGTGAGAAAAAAAATAGTAAAATGGTAATGAAGTAGAAGATTCTTAACAGCAGTGACTGACTCACTGAGCTGAATAGTGGTTTACCTTTGTAGGAGCGAGTTGGACCTTGAAAAAATACAGCAGCACTTGTAACTTTTGGTAGCTGCTGCCGGTTGGTTGTTATTTTTCACCCATTTTTGCTCCTCTAGAGCTTCACCAACATTGCTACATTTATTTCGATCAATTAAAAAGTTAAAAATAACAAATTTAACCTCTAATATTTGCCTCTTTCGTCACTTTAACCCTATTTCTTTCATTTATCACATTGGTCTTCAACCTTAAAAATTGGTCAAATTCTTGATTCTTCTATTAACTCTTATATTATGAGTAAACTGTGGACTTAGTCTATATATTTCAATTTGATCACTTGTCTTTTTACTTTTGAAATCTTGAAAAATCAAACTTTGCTAGTAGTCCTTGTATTGTATTATGCTTAAGTTATATATTTAGTCAATGTTCTCCATTGCATATTAAAATTTTCTAATTATTCAAAATGAATATTTTGAAAATATTTTATTTATAACTTAGTGAGAAAAGGTTAAATATACTATATATTTTTTTAAATAATGACATCTGAATTTTATGAAACATCAAGAAAATATTACAAGTACAATGCATTAAAAAAAAGAAAAAAATGACTAGTCTACTAAAAATCTCATACAAATGTGCAAATAAAAGTAAATACTTTCATAGAAATTAGCATATCATCAAAACCCAAAAATTTTATAAATTTTCTTGTCTCTGGCTAATGAAAAAATTGTCACAAAACCCAAAAGTTAGCATATCATCAAAACCCTGAATAACTCCCTCTCTTCCCTTCTTGGGGTGCCATATACGTATCAAGGCTTCTGCGACGAATCTAGTCATCCGTATTAAGAAGAAAAAACAAAAATCCAATAAACACGACGAATTAAGAAGAAAAAACAAAAATCCAGAAACAATAAGCGTATGGGTTTACAAACCTCAATGAACAACATGAGAAGAGAGGATCTAAAGCAAACCAAGAGGTGGGTTCAATTTATACAGAAAGAGGGAGAAATGAACGGGAAAGGGTTTTCGTTTTCGTTACTTTTTAGACGAATTAAAGTGGATTGGTTGAAAGAAGAAACTTGGAACTACACAAATACACATGTATAAAGATTGTAGGAAGAAGATGATGATGATTACAGCGGTGGCTATATATGGCGCGGTAGCATAGGAGGCATGGGAAAAGATTCAGAAATGGAAGGGAATCGTAATAAGGAGAGAGTGTCGACATTGTTTGACGAAAAGCAGAGGTTATAGCGAGAGGTGGCGTCCACAGTTGTGACCTTTTGTTAAGATATGAACTCTAATATGTCGACATTGTTTCTTTATTTCACTCTCTATTCCATGTTCCCAATAAACTTTTTTGGGCTTAATTGTGGTTTTAGTCCCTCTATTATACTGAAACTTGAGATCTCATCTTTTATTATAGGTCTAACTCAAAAATAAGTGTTCAAACTATACACTTTTTCTACAATGGAAGCCTAATATTTTATTTGACTGAAATAGATATCTAAAATTTTATTAAGTTGGTGTTTTAAAGTAATACCGTATAAAATCCATGACCCGATAATAGATTGACACGTAGCTTTTATTTTTATTTATTTTTTTCAAAAATAAGCTGAAAATAAAATAAAATAAATAATGTCTCAAAATCTTTAAAAATCACAAAATAATCCCAAAATTTCTAAAACTCAAAATCTTGTACCCAAAATTAACACAACAAATCGTCGTCGATAGTCCCATCGAACTCTATCGTCATCGTTGTCATAAGTCTTTGCTAATTTTTCCCAATCACTCATCGCCAGTAATCGGTGGGATGGGTGCCAATCGGACGTCGAACGACGAACACTAAAGGCTTTAGTTGTTCGACGTTTCATTGGCACCCATCCCGTCTGTTACCAGCAATAGATGGTTGGGAAAAATAGATGGTGACCTTCGAAAACGGTAGCAGCGGGGTTCGAGAGACTATCGACGTCGATAGTGACGTCAATTTTGAGATTTTGAAGTTTAGGGTTTTGGAGATTTGAAACTTTTTTTTGAGATTTTAAAAAAATTTAGATTTTTTTTAAATTATTTTCTTTTTCAATTTTTTATAAAAATAAAAATAATTACACGTGTTAAATTCTAATTGGATGATGAATTTTTTAAATAGTGTTAACTTAAAACACTAACAGAATAAAACTTTAGGCACATATTCAACCAAATAAAACGTTAGACACCTATATCAGAAAAAGTGTATAGTTTGAGCGCTTATTTTTGAGTTAAGCCTTTATTTTAATTTGCTCTCTCTATTCTTATATAACTATTGGTACCCAACCAATTAGCTAACTAATTTGAATCATAAATTGTAAAGGCTGATTATAGGACAATATTCATAACTTAATTTTCTCTGTTCACAATAGCAATATTTGAACTTTTGAATTTATTTAAGACATCTAGTGTCTCATCTCGCTAGTTTTTAGTATAATCAAAAGATTTAAATTGATAATATCATTATTTGTTATCGTTAAACTGATACGTGAAGTTCTCTTTTTAAAGCAACAATAAGGAGGCTTGTTGAAGAGTCGAACCATCTACCCAAACATGAAAGTAAGCATACAAACTCGGGCTCAAACATTCAAGACTCGAGTTCGGACCTAACCCATTTTTTTATGCCTGCAATATAATATTTTTTATATATTTTATAATTCATATCTCATAAAACTAATAAATAATAAATTACAAATAAAATAAATATTTTTTAAATAAAAAACAATATGGACAAATTTTAAGTCCGTATTCCGGACAGGATCGAGCTTAAGCAAGCATACAAAGATTTTATTATTAATTGAATATGATCGCCTCTCTCATTGATCATTTGAGTTTGACATACAACACTTAAATTTGGTTGGAATTCAAAATCGGGCTGATTATGAGAATTAATGGAGTTAATGTTATTTGGTCGTACTCCAGGCTTTTTATTTCCATTAATGTTCACCATTGCCATTATTGAGCATTAAGCTTTTTTTTTTTTGAACAATGACATCTAAATTTTATGAATTACCATAAAAATAATATAATACACTGTATCAAAAAGAGAAACAAATAAGTCCATTAAAAGTTCTTACAATGGTGCAAAAAAAGCAAACACTTATATCGAGATTAACATATCAAAATTGAGAAACCTTCTTAAATTTCATTGTCTCTATCCGAACGAGACGCTTTACGGGTGAAAAAGTAGTGGTGAGCGAACCAAGCTATCAGGCAGATTGCTCTGTCACCCAGGTCTGATTACATCGACAACCAACCATCAACCGAGTGGGGATCTATCTTTCTAAGACCAATGACAGAACCGTAATCAGAGATTAACGTTGTGAAGACCTCTGTACGAGCACCAACCGACCGCTAAGGTATGCTGAAATCATGTCACAAAGATAGATGAAACGAACCACAAAAAATCAAAGAAAAAACGTATCACAAGGACAGAGGAAACGCGTGCCACAAAGGTAGAAATTCTTATTAAAATACAAAAAAATAAGAAAAATAATAGACCCGATAGTCGACAACCAATACTAAGAGTGATTGCCGACTACCAACAAAAAAAAAGTAAAATTACATACGACAAATATTGAGATTTAAAAGAGCGGCTAAAGTTTCTAAAAAGAGCATTTTTTTGCATTAAGCTTTTCAGCTATTCTCTACTAGAACTATGTTGTTTTACGTGGGCAAGAAATGAAACTTAGCGATGTGGGGAGTTTAAAATACGACAACTTAATTTAAAGTTAAACGATAAATTTTAAAATTTGTCAAAGTAACATAAAATATTATACTTTTGGATAATATTATAGGTTAGTTTTTTATAATAATTTTTGAAATTTGTCAAAAAAAATCAGAAAACTAAAATATTATAAAAAAACAAAATTTTAAAGCTTGTTTTTTAAATTTTTAAATTTGTTAAAATTAAGAACAAATAAATTTAAAATATTATAAAAATTTAACATTTTAATTAAATAAATTTTAAAATTTATCCTTTTTTTAATCGTACCTCAAACTTACGCCAGTGATTTTTTTGGAGAGGAGACCGGTAGAGTAGCGAAAAACTGTGGATTGGGTGTGGCCTGTTTTCCAGGAGATGGAGGGGCAATGTTTTCACTAAAAGGCCCCTCGTTAGTTTTGAATCGAAGGGAGAGATGGGGGTGATTTTGGTATTAAAAAGTTATCAAACGATTTTTATTTAATTTTTTAATGTATTCACCACATAAAATAAGTGTTTTTACTGAAGTCTTATATCAAAAAATAGATTGTTATCTTATTCCCCAGTAGTGTAAAGTTTTCGCAAACGAAGTTATTTAAGGGTTTAAAATTTTAATTTAAAGTTTAGATTGTATGGTTTAAAATTTAAAATTTAGAGTTTTAATTTTTTGGCTTAAAAATAGACGTAATTGTGTAAAATATTTACACTAACAGATATTCACCTATTAAAAATATGATTATATTTTGATACACAACTGTAAAAAAATACACGATCTTTCATATTTAAGCTATAAAATCTAATTTCTTAGCCTAACGTCCTAAAACTTATACCATAAACCCTAAACTCTAAATTCTAACTATAAACCTTAAATTTTACACCTTACAACCTAAACCCTAAACCCTAAACTACAACTTAAATCTTTAAACCCTAAAATTAAAAGGTTTATGCAGCAAAGTATTTTCTTTAAAAATATGTAATTTATCAAAATGACACTTTTATGATATATAGGGTAAAGGCACAAATGTTAAGGTATATTTTAGCCTAAATGGCACAATATATATTTAAATGGATGAAAATTAATATCTAATGAACGTAGAAATTGATAATGCAAATTTCATATGGTTTATATATTGATGTATACTCGTTAAAATATATTTTTTTAACATACACTCGCGATTCATTGAATGATTAAAGATAGTATATATATACGTATATTTTTGTCGTCATTTGTTCGTGTTCTAGTTTATACTAACACATGTTTTTGACACGTATCACATATGTTACATGTATATATATATTGTCTAATTTATCCTTTTTTTTTACTTAATTTCTTCATTCTGGTCATGTTACCTTATTAAAACTTGAAAAACATATTTTGTCAATTGTTCTCGTGAGAAAGCAAGGATGGACAGATTGTCAAAGCTTCTCATAAGTTCTCTTCTTCATCTCTTTCATCCTTTTCTTTTTAGATAGAAATAAGAAATGTAAAAAAAAAATGTATCTTCGTATGATCGTGCTACATAGATAAAACTATATCTTATCTGTTGTGTCTTCTTGAGATTTGATCGTCACACATGGGCAGAGCCACGTATAATGATGGGATGTTTGTTGACACTTAAAATTTTTTAGAATATTTTTTTCTATATAATTTGTATATAAAAATTAATATATATATATAATACCTATATTATAAATAAAATGACACATTTTCATAAATAATTAATTAATTTTAAAATATTATTAAAAAATAATACCTTTAAATATATTTTTGGCTCTGTCCATATAGTCACACAAACAAAAACGTATCCTGTGTGTTAGAAGAATATGTCGTTTTGATAAATAATTTTAAATTAGTCTTATTTTAATATATAGTATATTTTATTTTATTGTAGATAAAAACACACATAAAATGATAAAATGCTGATTCCCACCTTGAAGAACTGCCAGGTGCTTGGCTGTGATTCACATGGGAGATTTTGTTTGGGTACTGCATTAACACCCAAGTTTAAAGCCATCTGTTGTAAGAGTTGACTTCAAAGCCGATCTGAATTATGGTATTCGGCTTTTGGTTTTAGGCGGTATTTGTTTATTTTTTAAGTTCTAATAACTTTACGTGTATTTTGTAGATAAAATTTATTCGAATTCAATATTTTTTAAAAAAACAGTATTATCTTTTTCACCGAAATTATTTGTTGAATTCAATTGCGATAGATTTTTTTTGACAAATTCACCTAAAGAATTGTCAGGTGCTTGGAATATATTTTGGGAGGGGAAGGGAACTTTAAGGAAAAGAATGATGATGCTCATAGTCAGGGATAAATCTAGAGAGGGCTGGAAGGTAGGGGTATTCATTTTTAAATATCGGATCGGCTCCGATTCAAAAAATTGGATATATGAAATTTTAGATCGATAAAATAGTGATTCGTATCTAATTAAAAAAAAAATCGAATATTCAAATATTCAGGTATCGAATACTCGGATCGGATATCTGGTTATACAAATATATAACTTAATTTAAGTTTTTTTATATTAGGTGGTCGTATCTATGAAATTTTTGAATTTTCTAATATAAAAATCAACAAATTGTCAAATATAACAAGATTAACATCTATAAAAAGTTCAATTTTTTGAATTTTCGGATATAAGAAGCATTAAATTACTAAATACAACAAGATTTATATCTATGAATATTCGACTTTTCGGATAATCTAAAACCTAAAATATTGTGATCCGTATCTGATCCAAAAAATAAAAAATCGGATCGAATCAACGGATAATCGGATCGGTCAGTTCGAATATTTTTTAACACCCCCACTGGAGGGGGAAGTTGCCCCCCTAAAAATTTGAAATTCTTATATAATTTAGAATTTTTTAGAAATTTTCTATGTATTTTCTATTGAAAATCGATTTTCGCTCACCCCTAGAATTTTATAGTTTCGCCCCCATAACATAAAACTTTGCGTTCGTCCCTACTTACAGTGGGTCTAGAACTTATGACCTAAGAAAATATGAAATAACAAAAATAAACAACTTGGCCAACCAGCCAAATATGCTTGTCCATTACAATATATTTTTAAAAACAAGTTTAGCATTCAACATTATATTACAAGATATTAATATAAAAGCTCATAAAATATTTCTTATTAGGCTCTACCAACATTTTACATATTATTTATAGAATTAATATATTAAATAATATTTAAAAAGAATTACACATAAACGCGACTCGTTTTTAAAAAGTTGACTCGAAAAAATCAATTTTTTAATTTTACTTGACGCAAAATAAACTCGACTTGAAAAAATTTCAAATAAAATTTGAGTTATAAAATAAAAATTAAAATAACTCAAAATTTTATAGTAATTAGTGGATCTATTTTTAAGTTAGAGTCGAGTCCTTGAATTATGCCTGATTTATATATACCACATATAAAAATATATGATGAAATATACATGTTTATTGTATATGGATATAAAAAGTCATTTAAATTGAAATTAATATGTATTATAATATTATAAATAATTACAATTAAATTTGTACAGAAACTCAAAAATTTGACTCAATTCGAATTTTATAAACTCGACTCGAATCAAATAATTTTAAGTAAAATTTGAGTAAACTTGACTAACTTAAAATTTGTTGACTTGACCCGTTCAAATGATCACGCCTATAATTAATATATATACCAATATTTTACGTACGTGCATTTGTATAATTATTTGTATATTTCATATTTAATTTGGTTTAAATGATTTATCAATGATTAAGTTGATAAAATAAACTATAAACTTGACTGATTAAAAAATTCATAAAATAACATTCTCATGAGCTAGCACATTTAGTCAGTTGATCAAGTTGCTTATTTTTGTTATCTTATTTTTCTTAGATTATGAGTTCTAGACCCACTGAAAACACCCAATTCCTTCCCATTTTCTCTCCCCTCCCGTGGAGGATCAGAATTAGAATTTGTAAAAAAAAAAAAATTATCACCTAAAAATAGAAGTTACTAGGAGGGCAAGAAAGAATTTACTCCTAATAAGTTTTGAACTCACAACCTATAAAAAGAAGGAGGGTGTCAACTAAGAGCTTTATGTATTCTTAAACAGTTTCAAATATCAATAATTAGATATCATCGTCACCGGGTAATATGATCAAAGAAATCTTATGTTATTGAGTGTAATCTTATATCACTCGAACTAAACGTAACTTTAATATGAACGGTTAACAATCTTTAGAGCAAGTGGTTAAAAGTTTTTAGTTCACACCCTCTCTCTCTTATAGGTTGTGGGTTCAATACCATTAGGAGTAAATTTCTCATTATCCCTCCCTTAAATAAGAATTGTTCAAAAAATATGAACGGTTAATTTTTTTTAAGTGAGCGAGAATGAATTATCAAGCGGTCATTTCTTTATTTTAATTCGATCATTCTACTTTTATAATGTTATTGTTTAATCTGAAAATTAACATAAAAAGTTGTTCAAGTTAAAAAAAATTAGGCATAATGTTGCCCTTAACGTTCGCCAAAATAATTATTTTGGTTCTTATTATTTTTTTGAAGCACTTTAACTCTTTATATTTTATGTTGACCAAAATGACTGCTATGTGGATGGAAACTATTATTCAATTAATAGTCATCGCCTTGAGAATTGAGATTACTTGACAAAATGACAAGTTAGCAAAAAATAATTTTATATTTTATAAATTTATTTTTTTGCTGTCATATCATTCTGTCAAGTCAACACATTTATTCATATGATACTTCCACGCTAACTTACAATGTCATGCATGTTTGTCACATAATTTTAAGGCATTAAAAGTTAGTTGACTAACGATTTTCAGCTACGAATAAACTATTTTGACTAAAAATGAAACATTAAAAAATTTAATGTGCTTAAAAGGATTAAAAATTAAAGTGATTATTCGATCAAACATTAAAACTTTTTTAATATCATACCAAAAAATTAATTCTTTCAACACATAAATTCATTTCAACAAGATGAGTTGTATGAGCTTTTAAAAACAACAACAAAAGTTAAAACTGTATAATTAACTATTATTCAAACTAATTAGTGACATTAAAAAACAAATGAATCAATTTAATTGGTTTTGAATTTTTCTATCATCCCTAGAAGTAAGGGATTTTTTTAATAATCTTGACGTGGTTACAAAACAGAATATGTTCAAACATATTCTTAATTATTTGACAATATACATGCACCTTGTCAGGAGCAGAACTAGGATGAAACTATAGAAGGGGCCGAAATGAGAATGAAGTTATGAGAGGGGTTCAGTTACTTATACTTAAAATTAACAATCCCCTAAAAATAACCTTAAATAGAGGGTTGAGATTTAATCTCATTAATTTAAAATAGTCATATCTTAAAAAATAATTAGATAAAAAATTTAACATAACTTAATTCTATGAACTTCAAAACTGATAGGGTCTTAAAAAAATTAAACAAGAAAATTTTTGAGAGTGACCAATACTTAATTTTAATAGTTTCAAAACTTTCAAGAGTTAAAAATGTAATTAACTCATAAAAAGTTGAGTGGGTCAGGTTTTTTTAGACCTACTCGATGTTTACCTCATGTATTTTACAGATAAAATGATTTAAATGTATTTTACAGATAAAACGATTTAAACTTAGATATGTTAATGTTAAAGGGGAAAAATATGGAATTTTGGGTGTTTTTTGGATCCTATTTCTAGTCCATGTAAACTGAAACAAGGCCAACAGCCCATGTCGGGAGAAGATATGGGGAAAGACGCATATGAAGCATCGTCAAAATTGGAATGAAAACAAAGGCAAAATAGAAAATCCAAATAGAACATTCCCCAGCAGTAGAGAGCAGATCACAAGAAAAAAGAGCACAAGAAGAAGAAAACCAGACACAAAACACTGAAAAACAGAGAGGGAAAAGTTCAGTTTTTTTTTTCTTACAAAGAAAAAAAACAAAGAAGGGAAAGCATGGTTTGGATGGTGAATCAACAGGTACCAAGAGGAAGAACTCAAACATGGGGAGCTGCATTGCTGTGTTGGCTTTTCATCATGTTGGTTACCCCAAAAATCCCACTTTCTTACAAGAACCATCTCTATGCCGACATGCGCAACTTCGTAGGTAAATCATTGTTTTTCATTTTGTGTTCAGTGAGAAATTTAAAGTAAAGTTGAGAAAATTGTGCATAGATTATTAATTTAATTGGATTTTTGTTCTTTGTTTTTCCATAGGAGTTCCTAACACGTTGAATGTGCTAACCAATTTTCCATTTTTGATTGTGGGTGTTCTGGGGTTTGTTCTTTGTCTGGGAGGAGGAAGCTTTTTCAACATAAGGTTTTTTTTTTATGTTTTTTTAAGTTGTAAAGGTTGATTTTTTTGACCATTTGGTGATTTACTGATGTTTTTGGACTCTGGGTTGGTGGCAGATTGAGAGGAGAGTTATGGGGTTGGGTGCTTTTCTATGGAGGAATTGCAAGTGTGGCTTTTGGTTCTGCTTATTATCATCTTAGGCCTGATGACAACCGAGTGTTGCTCGACACCTTACCGGTTAGCCTCACAAGTTTACTTCTTCAATGTTTAATTTATTTGTTATTCGAACTTTCGGTTCTCGATTGTTGTTTGACTTGTTTCCATCATTGAAGTGTTGTCTTGATACAACTATTTTCCATGGTTGAAATGATGAACTTTGAATTTCGCTTTGTTCTTCGAGTTTTACCTTCATTGTCAATGCCAAATAGTTGAAATTTCACTTGCCTTGTTTATATTTTCGGTGTTTTTATTGTCGGTAATCAAGGGTCGTTTGAAATTTTACCACCTTATTACCGTTAAATGTTTGATTTTGTTAATTCAATTTGCATAATGCAGATGATGATTGCTTATTCCTCACTTTTCTCTAGTTTTATACTTGAAAGACTCGGAGAAAGAATCGGATTAAGTTGCCTGTTTTCACTATTAGTTCTTGCTGTTCTAAGCACGGGTTATGCAAGGTTTGATTGTCTCTCAAATGTTCTTATTTATCTGTTCGATGAATCAGTTGAAGCTTGTCGTTCATATTTTGATTTGTTTTGGCTGAGTATGTTTTGATTATTGTTTGCAGAACATTTAATGATCTACGGTTGTGCCTGACATTCCAGTTAATTCCGTGCATAGCTATTCCGATCATGACATTTTTGTTCCCGCCTAAATATACACATTCGAGATACTGGCTTTGGACAGTAGGTATGTCATTGATCTTACTCTTTCACTCTCACTTGTTCAATTATTATTCTTGCTTTCTCTCTCTCAGTTTTTGAATAGCATCAGCAATTCGTAATATGTTCTTTCCCCGAAGAATGTTGGTTTACTGAAAAATCTGAAACCGTCCGGTACAGGGGTTTGCATCCTGGCCAAAATGGAAGCTCTAGCTGACATGAAAATATACCGAGCAAATAATTATATTATCAGTGGACACTCCTTGGAGCACCTGTGTTCGGCAATTGCCCCTGTTCTGATTACAGTTATGCTCATGCATAGGAGCTACAGATTCCCGAGGTATTCGAATTTGAAAGTTCAGAATGGGAATTATTAGATGTATTTTAGCATTTCACATAACCGATAATCCAAATGTAATGACTGAACTGCATGTCAATGCGTTCGGAAGTGTTATTATAATATTTGAGTGTTCCATATCGGAAGCCAATTGTTTGCGTCTTCCCACTGCTACGCAGTTAAGACATCCTTTTTTTAACTGCAATGTTAGGACCAAATTTGAGATGTCATAAATATTCGTTCTTAATATGAAATACATTTTCTGCTGATGATTTACCGAAAAAAGTTTTGCTTCTCTTACTTGGTACTGGAAGTCATGACAGGTTAGGTGAAATCAAAGAATGTCCCTGACGAAGAATCCGAAGTCGATGAAGGCATTTTATAGGACTACATTCACCGTGACAGAAATTTTTATACGAAGAATCATGGAAGCTGTCATCTCTGCCGCTGAAGAACTTTGTGAGATTTCTTCTCCCTGTGCTTTCCGCATTACACTAGATCCGCAAAGAATGAAGGCGCTTAGAATCCGTTAACCATGATACCATTCTAGATATGCACATGATGGCTTTCTTGTCTCTTGTCTGAGTTATCACACATTGTGATGTTGCCATACCATGTCATTATTCATTGCCATATTGTAATGCACAGTTTGCTTGCGTTGTGTCTCATCTTTGCACGTTTTTCATAGTTTTTCCATACGCGTCTTATAATCCGACATGAATTAGACTCAACTAGGGACAATGTTAACAGCTTTTGGAGTAATTCTAGGTTCTTAATGGTCATGCTATTGACCTACATGTAGCAGATGTCAAATTGAGATACTAATCATGAATCATAATCGTAATTTTGTGAAACGAGAGAAGTATTTTCGGAACAGTTACCCATTGTTGCTTGTCAATAGGAATAGCGTTCAAAGTTTTCTGCCATTTTCATCCTTTTTTCCGGTTCCTTTTCGGGATTAGATTGTTCGATAACCTGTTACTAGAAGCAATTTCACAGGAGTAATCACCGGAATGTTAACGAGGCCTTGAAGTTGAAGGATAATCTCGAATGCCAGCCTTATTGTGATTGCCCCTTAGATTAATTTCATCAAATAACATGCCTTCTCGATTCACAGGAGTAATCACCTCACCGGTCTGTTAACAGGGCTTTGAAGTTCAGAGTTTCGTACGATGAATCTGCCTGGCTTTATCTTACGATCCATATTAACTTGTACCATATTACCAACTTCGGAACATTGCTTCGGCTTTAACCTCACTTATGTCGCGATCCATATCGACTTATATGGTATTATAAGTAGGAAAAAAGGATTTTTCTGATAGGGAAAGCAGAGCATGAAGGGAAACTTGGAAGATGAGCAAGCTTAATAATTTTTCTGATAGTTTACGCCATCATCGCATCTCAAAAAGGCAATATGATATTGAAGTTTTGAAATCTAAAATTTTTAGGTTAAATGACTGTTTCAGCCCCTCTATTATATTCAAATTTAAAATTGAATATTTGTATTTTAATTTGATATAATTGAATCTAACTATCTTTATACTCACATTAGTTAATCTAAATAGTTAACGTTGTTAATTATTCTGGTTAAAATGTTAATGTGAAATTTCAAGTACATGTCGAGTTGCGAGTAGGGATGAGTATTTGATTCAATCGAGTTAAGTTAAAAAATTTCGAGTTAGTCGAGTTGACAAGTTTTATTTTGTAATTCAAACTTTATTTTAAATTTTTTCGAGTTTATGAAATTTGAATCGAGTTGTCCTAGTTGACTGATATATCTATATTCATATACATACATATATATATTCATACTTTTCGTATGTGATATGCATATATTTGTCAAAGTTGATAGACTCAACTCGAATTTAAAAATCAATCAACTAATTACTAAAAATTTCAAATTATTGAATCACATTTTATAACTCAAATTTTATTTGATTTTTTTTCGAGTTGAGTTTATAAAATTACTATTCGAATAAAGTCGAGTTGAAAAAATTAATTTTTTTCAAGTTGAGTTTTGTTCAGCTAGATAGAGTGTTTTAAGAAGAAAAAAAGCACCTCACTATTTTAATAGAAATAGCTAATGGTATAAGGACTATATATTGATTAAACATGATAGAGGGATCAAGAATCAAAATTTTACCAAAATTTTACACATAAAATAATATTAAAAGATCAAATATGGTGAAATGGCACCTTCCAAAAGGTAGAAAGTACCACTCTTTTCACTTCAATGTTCAATTCTTCCCCTCAAATTCACTCTTTCTCTCTTTACAAATCTCAGCTTTCATCATTTCCCCTTCACTAAACCTTCCAACAATGGCAGACAAAGTATTCCCTTCCTCCAAACCCACCGCTGCTCCACCCTCCGCCAATGGCGGAGCAGCCGCTGCCACAACAACCACAACCAACGGCGGAGCCACTAAAGCCGACCTTATTAACCCCACAGCTCGCCTACCATACCGTCCACAGCCCCATAACAGACGCCGCCAGTACCGCCCACGGCGGAACTATTGTTGCTGCTGCTGTTTCTGGATCATCGTCGTAATCCTCATCCTCGCACTTTTAGTAGCCATAACCGGCACTGTCCTTTACGTCCTTTACCGCCCTCACCGCCCTTCGTTCACTCTCGCTTCGTTCCGTATCCACCGCTTGAGACTCAAGACCGCCGCCGACGGCTCCTCCTCCCATCTCTCGACGCTCTTCAACTTGACCCTTTCTTCCAAAAACCCAAACTCCCATCTCTCTTTCTCTTACGACCCGTTCGTTGTTTCGTGCGTGACAAGCAATGGCGACGTTTCGATAGGGAACGGGACGTTGCCGGCGTTCGTGAGTGACAGTAAAGATGAGTCGACTTTCAGGGGGGTTGCGGTAGCGACGACGACGGATTTGGATGCGGAGACGGTGAATGGCTTGAGGCCGGAGCTGAAGAAGGGGAGTGGAGTGTTGTTGAAAGTGGAGATGGATACTAAAGTGACGGCTAAAATGGGTGGCTTGAAGAGCAAGAAATTTGGGATTAGGGTTACGTGTGACGGGATTAAAGGGACTGTTCCGAAAGGTAAGTCTCCGGCGGTGGCTAACGTTGCCGGAGCTAAGTGTAAGGTTGATCTCCGGATTAAGATCTGGAAATGGACTTTCTGATATCATTCAACAGCAATTTTCCTTTTCTTTTTTCCATTGCATTTGTTTTCATTGTTTTTGGTGTTTGTAAAAGAAATGATCCAAAAAAAAAGTCAGTTGGACCGAATGGTGAATGGTGAGTAGTTCAATTTTTTATGTAATTTTTTGAGTTCAAGTTTTTTTTCGTAGTTGGATTGAATGGTAAGTAGTTTAATTTTTTATGTAATTTTTTGAGTTCGAGTCTTTTATTCCGTTCAATATATGATATTGATTTGTGCTTGACATTGCGTGGCTAGCAATCCAATCACACACACATATATATATATATATATATTGGAATAGAATCCGTTTACATAGTGTAAGAGGTTTTAAGTTTTACATTTCTTTTGAGTCGTTGGATGGGTGAAATGAATGGCTAAGATTAACAGTAAAATATGTGAATATTATCACTTGGGTAAAAAAAGTAAGGAGTTAATCTCATTCATCTATTTTACCTATCCAATGATCTAAAAAACGTGTAAAACTTTTAGTTTTACATTGTGTATGAGTGGATCTCAACCATATATATATGAGTTAGGATCCACTTACACTGTGTAAAACTCAACTAGTTTTACACTAATCTATGACCATTAGATGAGAGAAATTGATGAATGAAATTAACTCCTTACTTTTTTCTCAAGTGATAATCTTCACATAGCCTACTTGTAACCTCATCCATCCATTTTCACTCGGCCATGAATTAGTGTAAAACTAATTGAGTTTTACATTGTGTAACTAGATCCCACCCTATACATATATATAAAGTTAAATCTTATGATTTTAGACAATTTAAGGAGTCTATTGTAATATTCTCTTATAATTTACTTGTATATTTATATAAAATTGGTATATTTATTCATTTATTAAAATGTATATGCACAATTTAATGGTATGCTGGCACAAGGCAAAAAATTGTCATGTCATTAAATATATCATATATGCATGAGAGTTGAGGTACCATATTGATAAACAAAATGAAACTTCAAGTATTTAAATAAATATTTTAAAAGTAAAAGTATCACATTAAAACTAAACTTGAAGTGCACAAGTTATTTGTGCTATGTTCATGTTTCGTGTCTGCTGCTTCTAACAACGTTTTCTCTAAAATTCGAATCAAAATTCTATCGTTTAGGCCGGACCGGAATTTAAGTCAGAAACCAGATCTCAAAATTGGTAAGGAGGGTGGGTCAATGCCTCCAAAACATCAGCTTGGGCTGTTTGAGGTTCCTGCAGCAGCAGACATGGCTTGGTAACTCGAATCCTTGTACTAAAACTTTTGTCGGATTTGCCAAATCTATAATTGGCCCATATATAGATAGCCACCTACCGAATCGGATCAGGTCAGGTGAGTAAGGGTGCGACGTCTTAATTTAAGGTTAAAAAAAGTAATTTAAAATATTATTACACAATTAAAATGTTATACTTTTTAATAACATTTTAGGTTTTATATTTCCACGACAAATTTCGAAACTTATCATAAAATCATAAACTAAATTTCGAAATTTGTCAAAAAAAAAACCACCAACCTAAAATTCATTTTAAATTGTATGGTAATATTTTAAATTTTGTATCTTTAATATTTTAATTGTGCCGTCTTTTAATTTTAAATTAAGCTGTCTTACTTTAGACTCGACAACACACAAAATTGTTGTGTACTAATCTATTGTCAGTTGACAGATCTTTGCTTAGGTTTCAACTGTCGGCCACAGAACTTCTTCTCCTTTCTCCGTGCATGGTGTAATTTAATAGCTGTTCCAATGTGTTACGATTAATCTATGTTTGAAATTCGTAATTATCTCTTCTAATAATGATTTATTCGTTTTCGTAGCACGTCGCGACATAACTCGGAAGTCAACAGATCTTTTGACTTCTGATATCATTGCATACACACTGAACTAAAAACCCAGAAACTAAAAAGATCTTCCGTCGGAGAAATGTGATTGGTTGCCGAGAAAATGAATGTATTATTATCCGCGACTCTGGTGGTGGAGGGATAAGGCTGTCGATTTCAACAATCGCTGGAATCCTCTGGCGTTGTGGACACTACACACTACGCCTCTTGTTTACGCGCACGTCTTATTCCCCACTATTCCCATTGCTAATCCTTTGGTCAAATTTTGGTTCTAATCTCTCCATTATGGTCAAATTTGTATTAAGTCCTTATTATTTATGGTACTTTTTTTAATATTATTATTTATGGTGCTTAAACTCTAACCAATGTGCCTAAATAAAATTGTGATAAATTGTAAAACTAGAAAAAAATAAGTTATATAAAAAAAAAATTGAACAGTTCCTATCTAGGGAGTGAAAACTTGCTCATAATGGGTAATGAGCTCACAACTTAAGGGAGATAAGAGGATGTCAACTGAGAGCTTTAACCATTTGCTCTAGAGATTGTTGACAGGTTATATCAAATTAGTGCATAATGGTTAAATCATAATTTAAATTAGGGGTGAACATTCAATCGAGTTGAGTTAAAAAAATTAAATTAGTCGAGTTAACGAGTTTTATTTTATAATTCAATCTTTATTTGAATATTTTTTCGAGTTAAGTTTTTGAAATTTGAGTCGAATAGTTTTGAGTTTATATTTAAATTTAATTTTAAATATTTATAATGTTATGATATTAATGAGTTCCAATTTAAACCGTTTTCTATAACCATATACAATATACATATATATTTCTTCATATTGTTTCATATTCGATATACATATATCATGCAAAATTGAGAGATTTAACTTGAGCTTGGAAACTAATTAATCCATTAATTATAAAATTTTTGATTTATTCAAAATTTTATTTTATAATCAAATTTTGTCTAATTTTTTGAGTCGAGTATAAAAATTTGATTTCTTCAAATCAAATGGAGTTTTGTTCACCCTAATTCAAATATCAAATTAGTGTGAAATGAATAAATCCAATTTAAATATAGTAAAGGGACCAAAACTAGAATTTTACCACATCATTTTTCTTACACTCTATGCTCCTTTTCATTCCCACGCACCTGACCCAATCTCGTGTTTCGTTTTTATGACATGCGCGCGCGTGTTCTACGCTCCTTTCTCACGTGTCACCCTCTTCTTCTCATCATCATATATCAGCAACGGCTATTTACCTCTCTCAAATTCCCATTCTGTTTTGGTTTTATTTTATTCTCTCCGATTCCTTGCTTTCTTCATCACTTTCTCGGGAAAATTACAGAGAAAGATGAAGTTCGTGATTTTCTTCTTGTTTTTCAGTCTGGGTCAATGCAGTGTTGTTTTTAACGCTTTATTGTCTTTCAAAGACTCTGTTTTCGACCCTTCCAACTCGCTTTCCTCATGGGTTAACTCATCCAATCCTTGCTTTGATTCTTGATATGGCGTCAAATGCAACCCTTCGACTCACCGAGTTACGAGACTCGTTCTTGAGAACCTAAACCTCTCTGGGTCAACTCAGTCACTGCATCATCTTTCTCAGCTTAGACTCCTCAGCCTTAAAAATAATCGGTTTTTCTCTTCTTCTCGAGTTAAATTGTCTTCATGGCGTTACTTAAGGCATCTTTACCTCCGTGGAAACCTCTTCTCGGGAACATTCCCCACCGGAATATCCACTCTCCGGCGACTCCACCGTCTCGACCTCTCGCACAACGATTTCCACGGCGAAATCCCGATGGTCGAGTTGACTCAGCTGCCTTACTTGTTGACTCTCCGCCTCGAGTCGAATTCGTTCACGGGACCACTCAACTCAATTCCCTCGTTTTCTTCCATTTCAGACTTCAACGTCTCCGATAACAATCTCTCCGGCGAGATTCCTTCGTGGATGTCTCGTTTTCCAATCTCTTCATTCGAAGGAAATAAGGCCCTCTGCGGCCATCCTCTGTCGTCCGATTGACGGCACTCCCCGCTTCCATAAGACAAAAGATACGGCACCCCGAGACGAAGAGGCTGAGCAATGGGGTTATCCTGATGATCATCGCCGTCGACGCGGTGGCCGTCATGACTGCGATAGTATCCGTTACGTCGTGTTGTTACAAATACAAATGCTTCTCCCAAAATGAAGCAATGGAAACAAAAAGCGGAACCAACTCCAAATCGTCGCGGCCGAATTCAATAGAGGCGGAGGAACTGGTGGTGCTGGAAGGGTGCAAGGGCTTTAGGAAAGTGGGTGATCTGTTGAAGTCTTCGGCGGAGCTGTTGGGCAAAGGGAGTGTGGGGACCACTTACAAGGTGGTGACGGACTGCGGCGATGTGGTGGTGGTGAAAAGGGTACGGCAGAGGCGGCGGCGGAGGGATGTTGATGGGTGGTTGAGAATAATCGGTGGGTTGAGGCATGCTAATATTGTGAGCCTCATAGCATACTATAATTCCAAGGAGGAGCTGCTTTTGGTCTATGAATTCTTACCAAATGGAAGCTTGCATTCTCTCTTGCATGGTTAGTCTAAATTATGATTTTGGTCCTTTAAACATACTTAAATTTGGATTTAGTCTATGTTTTTGTCATAATATTCCTGTAATGTTATTAATTAGTTTAAAGCAGTGACACACACGATTTTTATGTTATGTGGGGGTGCGAAATCAAATCATAGGAAATATATAAAAATATCTAAATTATATAAAATTTAAAATTTTTAGTGATGCGACCATTACCCCTCCTGTCCATCCCTGATTCGGAGACGTTATTTTTAGGGCTTATTTGAACAAAATGTATTAGTTAAAGGACTTATTTAGTATAATACCCTAAGCTTTTTTCCTTTGTCTTAATATGTTATTTGCAGGGAACAGAGGACCAGGAAGGACACCATCGAGTTGGAGTACGAGGTTAAAGCTAGCTTCCGAGGCAGCTAAAGGCCTAGCTTTCATCCATGGTTATAAAAAAGCCAAAATCTTCCATGGACACCTTACATCATCAAACATCCTAGTGACCCGACAAGGCGACGCCTGCATTTCCGATCCCGGTCTCCACCAAGTCCTATACTCCCCGCCTTCGTCCAACGACGACTACAAAGCCCCAGAATTAAAGCTCAACAACAGCACCGACGACATGACCTGTCTCAAAAAGTACACGCAGAAGTGTGACGTCTATAGCTTCGGAGTGATATTACTAGAGATGTTGTCGGGGAAAACGGCGAGCGACGACGGGGACAGCGGGATGAGCCTGGTGAGATGGGTTCAGAGCGTGGGGAAAGAGGAGTGGGTGTGGGAAGTGTTCGATTTCGAGATGCTGGGGGATAAGGTGATGGAGAATGAAATGGTGAGGCTAATGCAAGTGGCATTGCTTTGTGTGGCAACATTGCCTAGAGATAGGCCAAAGATGAGTGTGGTGCATGGGATGATTGAGGATATTAGAGGTAAGAGTGGGGGAAGTGGTGGGAATGGGATGGTTTCTATTTTGAATGATTTTTCATCTGATTCTTCACCTTCTCAATCAGAAACGACCCTTGGGGCTTAACAATTAGGTCATATATGTAGCATATTATAGCATTAATTTCGGCCGGTTCTGAAAACTTCAATGAAAAACTCGATTCAACCTCAATGAAACCTGATTTTGTATAAAAGAAATTGTCTTATTATGTGGTGTGAACCGAAACTCGATTATTTTGAAGTATGTTTATCATCTCTAGTAAGACAAAACATGGAAGAGGGGTCAATCAAATCTTGGCATGCCCCCCACTGCAAACCCTAATCCATTCCCTAAAAAAGTGTTTAATGATGAAGAAAAACAAGAAGTTCCCTAACGTTTAAGATAAAGAAAATGACGCTGCATGGCTTGTTTTATCAACTTTGCGAAGAGACACACAAAAAGGGTCAATGCAGGGGACCGTGCTACTTTCAGTTTCTGTTCTGTGTCTTAATTCGTGGTGTTCGATAATAACATAGACTTCGATTATAACCAGAGTTGAATACGAAAGAACCTCTAAACAGAAAATAAATTTTTTTCCTTTCATCATCGTATTTTCAACACAAAGAACTTGAATTCGAGATTTTATTTAATTCAATTCGAATTAAAAAGTTCAGAAAAAACAAGAACCAAGTTAATATAAGTTGAAAATAACTAGAAAATAATTGGTGAACTTTTCCTTTCTCAAAGAAAAAACTATTTTCTTAAACGAAAAAATAAAAAAAAAACTTTAAAGAGGGTCTCACAATATATTTTTTATTAAAATAAAAATATTTTTTTAAAAAACCTTATACATTATTGAGATTATAAATTAAAGAGTCTTGTTTTAATAAACTGTACAGAGCCCGTAAACCTTTGAACCGCTGATAGAAGATTATATATATTTTAAAAATAGTTAAACATTGAGGGTTCTTTTTGATATTATACCAAGTTTGATTGATTCCTTTATAAAAATTATGAAGAAAAGGGGCCTAAACCAGGTCTAATAATCAATAGCCACAACTCGATCCAGAGTCACTCACTTCCAAGCCCGAGTTAGCCCAATTAATCAGGCCCTGTTTCCTAACAAGAAATAGAGAATCGAGTTCTTCTTTACAGACTTGTACATCATTGCAAAATCACGGTTGCATCGCACTGTAACCGGCAAATAAGAAACGTATTCTGTTGCAATTTTGCTTTATGAAAATATTGTAAAAAAAAATATGGCAGAGAAACCTCAACCGGTGAAAGTATTATATTGTACCATATGCTCTCTTCCAGTAGAGTACTGTGAATTCGGTCCCGATTTCGAAAAGTGTAAGCCTTGGTTGATCTAGAACTCCCCTGAGCTTTACCCAGATCTCCTTAAAGGTCCTTTTTTAACCCTTTTTTCTATGTAAATTATTAATTAGTTTGCATGCTTTTTCAATCCCATGACTTTCTGTTTGTTTATCGACGAAAAATGTATGAAGAAAAAGTTTTTTTTGTGGGCATTTTGGTTTTATTTCTGGGTTTTGAATTTGGTTTCTTTGGAGATAGTTTTCTGATGTGAATTGATCCAATGATTAGAAATTTCTTTGCCTTTTGCTATATATATATTAATTATTCAAATTGATAGAGAGCATAAGTAATGAGGACCAAATGTGAAATTCTGATAGTTTAAAGCTCTAAAAGTTATAGTAAGTTAATTAATAATTTCTCTTTGATGATGGTTTTTAGTGTTTCAGAAGCTAATGAAAAGGAGGCTGAGAAGGTTTCTGAACAGCTCCAATCAATAGGTGTTTCCTCATCGGCTGATGGGGCAGCGTCTTCGGCTCAACCAGGTTTAAATGACATGCTTATGGACAATGTTTTATCACAAATGATACCTTTCATTCTCATTGTTCGAATGTTTGTTTTCGATTTCCAGGGAATGCACTGTCGTCTAAGCAAGAAGATGTAAAACGTCTTCCTGGTGGAAAAATATAAAAGAAAGTATGGCTCCTTTATTTCCTTTATCTTTTACTTCCTTGGCATTATGTGCACATGACATTGTCAACTATGTCATTGGTGTAGTGGCATGTCTTGGTTGACGCTAGGTCGGGTGTTTAAATCTCGGACAACCCCTCTCCTCTCCTTATAAATGCATGCAACATTTATGGGGTGTTTTGAAGCTTTTGATTTCCAATGTTTTCCGTAATTAGCCTAAGTAATGTGCGAGGACCAGGGTTGAATGTTCCAATATTTCAGGGGACCAGCCTTCCTGATCTTTGCTTTTCTTTCTGATGTTTCTTTCATGTTCTAAATCATGTTAAACATATTTTCGTAAATTGTAATTCTTATTCGAAGTCATTGCTTGTGGACCTTTACGTACTAGATTGGTTGTTAGGATGTGAGAATAACATATATAATAAACATCCTAATTGTTCCCTTTTCTTTTTCTTTCTTTTTTTTTTTTGGGGGGGGGGTTCAAATAAAAGGAGAAACAAGAAGTTGTCATTTGAAATGGTTGTACGCAACAGGCGCAAATGCATCACTATTGTGGAAGGATTGGATTTATTTGGTGAGTTTCATTTTCACATTCGATCTTTTTCGCCTATTTATTAGTTTTTTTTTGTGTGAAAATAAGTTAATTTCTGATGAGTTGTTCTTCAGGAATTAAGCTTAGTGATGCTTCAAAGAAGCTTGGGAAGAAATTTGCCACCGGAGGTCGGTTGTTAAGGTGTATAGAAGTCATCATTTTCACTTGCAGTTTTTCATCCCGTTATTGGTTCCTTTGTTTCGTAAGTGCTTTTGATGATTGGTTTCCTTTAGGGCCAGACCGAGGAGCAAATCGATGTTCAAGGGGACATATCATATGATATTGTGGAATATATTACAGAGACCTGGCCTGCTGTAATGTCTTCGATCGGCTTATCTACATTTCGAACTATGAAAATTGCTTAATATGAGAAACATGGAACAATGGTCGCTTATTTTCTTTGTTTTTGATATTAAAAATGACTATTCCTCTGATTTTTCTATTGCGTTGTTAGGTTTCACTATTGCCTTGAAAGTGAGGTTATGTTGTTCGTTGTTAATACTGAAGCTTTGATGAAATTCGATTATATTTGTTTAGTTGTGTGTTTCATGTTCAACTATCCATAGACCCTGATAACGTTTGACGCATGCCTCCTTGCTGAAAAAAGATGGCAGTACCATTCTTTGGAACATTTACCAAATTTTCTTACCATGCCTTTATAATATGTTCTTATGTTTGCTCTTCCCTCCCCTCTGAACATAATCTTGTATATTTGCTGTTCCCTTTCAGGTGCCTGAAATTGCCATCTTCTTCATCGAGGATGGAAAAAAGGTCCCAGCCTCTTGATGCCGGAACTCAGGACTGGAATTTCAAAACACACATCGACGAGCCAGTTCCACTTTGACTCAACATCATCATCTATCCATCCATTGTGGGATAACTTTCATCAAACCTACTCAGAAAAAAATTGTCATTGCAGCATAATCTTTTACATATTAGCAGTGTTTTTCTTTGATGGGGGAAACACTTAAAAAAGGGGTTCATTTTCATGTGAATGATGATGGTATTATAGATAGATAGAGAATATCATAGCACTTGATGCATAATATGAAAAGTGTTTTTGGTGTGTAAGACAAGTATGAGCTTTTATGGTGAATATGAATTGGTTTACCGTCTCGAACCTGGACGGAAATTGGTTAATTGCAAGAGGATAAAGAATACCGTATCAATCAATCCTGGAAACTAAAAACACCGTCGCCTCCTGCATATTCCTCCCAGTATGGGATTGGCTCCAGGTCCTGGGGATGGTAATCCTCGAAAAGAAGAGGTGCAGCCTCTTTGCTCTTCTCCGGCTTTCTATCATTTGTCTCGATGGCTGATACTATCTTTCCCTTGATGCAATCTTCGACGGTTTGCCGACCAATCTCTTGAGACTGCGATAATTTGAGAAGTGAGGTGCATCTGCTTCGGAACACCAAATCATTAGATGACAAGATGATGCCAGCAATTGAGCTTGCAAGGTCTGGAGCATAACTGCAAATCTGAAGTTTATGACAAGTTATGCATGTGAAGTTTAAAGACAATGCCTATTTCGAGTTATCTTTCCCATCTAAATGATCTCGAACAGTGAGAAGCTCAAGTTCGAGCTCGACCGAATACTATTATCTAAGCTCGAGCTCACTCAAAATAAAATTAACTATTAGAGCTCATCATGATTAAGCTTATTTACTCGATTTATATACTCAAACTCGAATTTAGAACAGAAAGCTAAATGGCTCTGGCGAAGCAAATGTCGTTTAATCCGAACAATTCTTCATTACAAGAGAACCCCATGCATTTTAAACCATTAGAATTTAGAACTTTGAAAGAGATAGATGCTTGCCTTCACAGCATGTGCACTGAGAAGAAATCCTGTGTATTTCCCCTTGAAATCATCCAATGCAAATTTCACCGCCTTCTTTATTAGATGTCGATCGGGTTGATGTTTATACTTTCCTGGATATATTATGACCTTGGCAACACAAGTCAAGGAATACATGTAATGTTCAACGTTTTGAGGGATAAGAATAAGCTGCAATACGAAATCGAATCATAGAACATGATGTTGGATATTGTTTATGATAGCAGTGTATTGCCATATCGATATGAAGATCAGGGGGTAAACTTTCCCATTCTATCAATGCATGGTCAACTTGATCCACAATACTCCCGAAAGTTAATCCATAACTTCTCCAGTCTGTGCTGGTTAAAGCATTGAGGGATGAAACGGATGCTGAACATGGAGAGAAATCTTTAAAATGCAAAACCTGGAAGAAATAATTTGATTTCCTTGTGCAAATAAGTTGATGCAAATGAAGAGAATAAAAAGGGGGTTGAAGGTTTACGTGCACTTTAGATACCAACCTCTGTTTTGTTGCTGCGTGACCCGAAGCAAGGAGATTCCGCAAGTTCGCTTATTGCGATTACTGCTTCAACAATTATTCCGGGACCCCTTTGGCCTTCCATGCTGCAAGCTACCCCACTACTGATCTTAAGTTGCTCCCTATATTATAAACAACTTGCATGAGAGAGTGATTAAGAGGGCAAGAACACTGGAATTTGTAAGAACCAAGAAGTATGAATGCAATTACTGGTAGTAGAAATTACCTTCAATTGTTGGTGAAATGTAAAAATATGCAAAATCTCAAGTATATCTAAATCGATAGTATAATCACATCACTCCAAAACTTGTTTTGCCAGCCCTAAAATCAACAGAAGTGGAGAAGCTTGAAAACAGAAAACAGGCTTATATTTTTACCTACTGCAGAAGCAAGAATCACATTTATTGTTTAAGCTATTTCCGTGCTTCAAAACATATTCTTCGAGGCCTGACTTTAGTCTTTCAACATTGGAGCTTGAAAAGTTCAAAGGATTGCATTCATTAGGTAAAAAGACATTTTCACATCGCAATCCAGGAGCATCCCCTCGTTTAATCACCAGTTCAGCAGCTACACACTTAGAAAAATCCAACTCTATTAAATGTTACGTGAGAGAAAATTTCAAGAAAAAAAAATGCTGAATGAGCTAAGTAAACGGAGAGCTATTATCATAAAAATTGTTGCTTGATAGAAAATTCAACCCGCTTACCAAATATATTTGGTATTTAACTTTCAATGACATAAAAACAAATTATAAATGATTCCCAAAAATATATTAATTGAAATACAGAAAATTCAGTCCTAGCCTCATTTCAAGAAGGCTTCATTGCATCTAGGAAAACAAAGAACTTTTTCGGATTAATTTAAGAAGAATTTCCTTTCGTTCCAGTCAGGTTTCCCCATGACCCGAAATTTCAAATGAAGGGTACTGAAAGATTAGTTTCTTCAGATGCATTTAAAAAGTCTCCTTAAAATACAAAGCTCGGACTATATATTTTGTGTACAGATTATAAGACATCAAAGTAGCAGTTGAACTTACGGGGATCATTAGAATGAGCATCTGCAAAACCAAGAGACACGTGGATTCCGTAAATGGAGAGGAGAATTTGAGGAAAAGAAATGAGAGAGAAGGCAGCAGACAACGAAATCCATCAAAGTAAAAGGAAATACACAACACTCCATGATCCATAATATTCTGAGAAGACACTCTAGTGGAGAACTTCCTAGCTACACTTGGAAGTACGATGACATTCTCCTATAGAACCCATTCCAAAAAGGTCAGTTTTAAAATAAAAACCTGGTTAGTTTCCTGTTATGTCCTTATTCTACTAGCTAGTTGCATACAGCGTATGAATGCCAACAATCATTTCTTGCACCTACCGTGAGATCCTCAAGTAGTTGCTGAAGAAACATAGTTTTTGAAGGATGCAGTTATGCTAAAGTGACATTAAAATCCACAGCCAAAACCAAATACACATAAATTTTTTTTGACAGATTGTATTTGAGAAAATCCGTGTATAATGTCATTCAAAAACTCAGTCAAATGCTGAAAAGCAAACCTTTTGAAAGAAGCGTTTGATCTCAATGAGCAAGGCATCAATGGTGTCAGAAATGGACAGACATACTTCAGTGCCGCTGAAAATAAAGAAATAAAATCATAACATTCTAATATAACCTATGATCAGAAAAAATACCTATGATCAGAAAAAATGTTTAACCATGGCACTTGCCTGAACTTTGCTTCATTCTTAGGAATTGAAGGCAGCCTAGTGAGCCTTCTGGAAGAACCACTTTCTCTAAGATTTAACTGATAATGATATATCTTATTATCACTAATGCCTGCAAACGTGGACACAAATTTGAATTCATTATGTACATACATTCACATGTACATGTGAGTGTTATAAGGATACTGAGAACAAAAAAAAAACTGAAAACAGGGACGTTATAATGTTTATGATACACAAATTGAGAGAACAAATGGAAACTTGAAGCAGAATTGACAACCGTATGATCGCCTACATCTTCAGCAGCTCACAACAGATGGATCAAGAGAATATGCAGATTCTATTAGTAATCCGAAAAGGAAATCCCTAGTTCTAATCCCCGTTCCCTTAATTAGAGTCAAAATCTAAGCCATTCAATCATGGATTCTTCACTAGCAGGAAAAAGCATACCGAGACACGAAAACTTACAGGTAGTTCTGATAGAAAGCAACCCATCTGCGGCACAACAAAGTGAAATAATCGTGAAATATAAATATGAATCCAGATCTTTATATACAGAATCAAATGAACTCGCCGTCGTCATCCACTTACCCCACTTCTCCGTTCCGATACCTTCTCTACTGTACTTAAGGTCCTGAAACTCCTCCAAGCAACTACCGGTGCCAGTATCCGATACTGCTCATTAAGATACAGAATAAAAAGATTTTGTCAAAAACAAGCTCCGTTATTTTAACCGGCGAAACTTTATCATTTTTAAAAGCTCATTTCTGCTAATTTTGATGAACTCCTTTGAATCAAAACTACACCGTTTCAACTTCAAATGACATGATTTCAATGAATATTTTCCAACTCAGATATATTTCTCTGTTCTTGTGAAAGATCACGTCAAAAAATAAATCAAAGCAAATAATTCGCAATGTAATCAGGCAGAAATTAAACGAATAGTGAAAAGGAAGTATTCACTTGAAACTCGAACGATAGGAGTAGCTAGAGTGCTCTCGAGAACGACCGATAATCGGCAAAGATCTTCGGATAAACGGCATCTTTGATATGCAGAAGAAACTAACTGCCAAAAATGAAAAACAACACGGGATTAGGATGGATTAAATGATGATTATATTAACAATGAAAGATCCAGAAACCGGATTTGGAAGCCTAATTTGAAGATTGAAATTGCAACTTACATGAATGCAGAGCTTCTGAACTGAAGAAATATCCATTTCAGAGAGAGAGAGAGAGCCAAACAAAAAACGAACTCTCGCGCGCAATTTTGTTTTACAGACTCGCCACTCAGTCGCATAAATTGAATTTAAAATTTCGAGGCAAATTAATTAGAAAAAAGTTTTAAATTTCAAATATGTGGGCTTCAATGTAAGATTTGGGTCGAAAACAAAATGCTCGAATTCATATCTCTTGAAAATTAGAATAAAATAATATTTATTTATATGTTTTTCTTGATCCTTTAATAAAATATACATGTGTTACAGAAAAAATTATTCGAATTTAAATTTCCTAAAACGAACTCTTAACAATTATTATTAATTAATAAGCATGAAATTAAAAGGGTTAATTAAGAAAATATAAAAAAATTATAAAAAACAATTATAACCTTCTTTTTGTTAAACAATAAAATGTTTTATTAAGTGTCTCAATTATCCTGAGATTAATTAGTTTAAATAGTTTTAAAAGTCAAAAGAAACGATATTTTCAATTGAAAAAACAGTTTATATATATATATATATATATTTTTCATAATTCAATTTTTATAATCACCAATAAAAATGTATCCTTCACCACAAAATTTTTTTTAATTCATTTCTTTTTATTAATGAGAAAATTCAAGAATTAAATATTATAATTTTTTAACATTTGATATGATAATATTTATTTTTTAAAATCATTTGATAACATACACTTTACAAACAAATTGCTCGAATATAGATCTCATAAAAACATTTTTTTTACCAAAACCGCTCAAATTACTCATTTATAATTTTCTTTATATTCGTATGATTGCAATACCAATATCGAAAATGCTACTTGCCCACCATTTAAAAAGGAAAAAATTTTGATACACAGGCCGTGTAAACTTTAGTTTACACGTGTCTTTTAGTTTTAGGGGTTAGTGTTTTAGTTTAGGGTCTAAGGTTTAGGGGTTTAAGTTGTAGGGTTTAGAATTTAAGGTTAGTGTTTAGACTTTAGTGTATAGAGTTTAAGGTTTAGGGTATAGAGTTTAAGGTTTAGGGTTAAGAATTTAAGATTTGGGTTTGTATAGTGTAAATATATATGCTTGTGTAAAATTAATTTTACACAGCATGTGTATCAAAGTTTTACCCTTTAAAATTAATTTAGAGTCGAGATTTTTTTTATAAAAAGGAGATTAACTTCCTAATATTATATAAAAGACTTAACACCTCATTGGGTGGTCTATTAAAATTATGATAACTTCCAAGTTAACAATGAGGGATTCAAAAATTTAAAAACAGAGGTTCAAAATTTGTAGGTGAATTGTATCACGACGGCTAGTTCACAACCGAAGAAATGAATAGCAGCCTACGATTGACTTTTCCTTCAATATAATTGTATGAAGGAATGACAGAGGACATGGCTAAAAGAGGGGAAAATATCAGAATATTATTAAAGTCTTAAAGGCGCTCAATTGTTTTTCAAATTAAAAATAGATTAAAATAAGAGTAATTAATCAACAAAGAGGCAGTAAAAACAAAAAGTCTCCACAAACGCTTTGATTTTAGGGTTTATGTTTAGTGGTTTAAAATTGATGATTTGTGGTTAGAATTTACGAACTGAAGTTATAATTTAGGGTTTATAGGTTAAAATATAAATTTCTAACCATATTACACTAAACTCTAAACCCTAAATTCTAACTACAACCCCTCAATTCTAAACTTCTAAACCTAAACCATTAACCTCTAAACCCTAAATTTTAATCATAACCCCTAAAATCAATGTGCTTGTGAAAACTTTTTATTTCCACTGCATGCGTATTGAATATAATTCCTTAAAATGAAAGTAAAAAAACTCACCAAATCAAATCACATGATAATTGATAGAGCAATAAAGTCAATAAAGACCCGTACTTTCAGCTAGCTGTCAACCTTTTAAATTTTAATACTCTTTTTTTAAATAGGCATGCAAAATCTTAAAAAAAAATCTCCCTTATACACTAAACCATACCTAGTAGTTCCCTCCAAATAATGAGAGTGCCACTGCTACCAGGAGGGCTCAATAGATTCACCCTGCAAGCTAGTTTGGCCATGTAACTAGATTAGAGTTGAGTTTTTTTTTTAAAATTTTGAAATGATGCTGAATTTTATTAAAATAAAAAAATTGTTCAACGATATTAAATTTGTTATTAATAAAAGAAGTAAAGCTGCCTTAATATCTATGCATGTAATGGGAGAGAGGATAGAAGAGATTTGTGGACTGAGTTGTCTGTTGTAAAATTGATAATTGGGGATAGGCCTAAGGGGTTTAGCTGAGGATTTTAATATCTATTATAGACCTCAAGAGAGTTCTGATTACAATGGTAGTCAAGGTATTTCTGGTGCTATGAGTGATTTCCTAAAATGTCAGGAGGATATTGATGTCACAGACCATCAATTTTCTGGCTCTTTATTTACCTGGTGCAATCGTAGGGATGATGCTCTTTTATCCAGAAAGTTGGATCGTGTGCTGGTGAATCATAGTTGGTTGGCTACTTTTCCTAATGTATCTGTCAAGTTTTTGGGTCCTGATTTTTCTAACCATTGCCCTAGTCACTTGCTCAGGAAGGATCCTATTTTTTCTCCTCCTCGGCCGTTTAAATTCTTTGGATCCTGGGCTGATCACCCAAGGTTTTTGCATGTGGTTGAGAACTCCTGGGGAATGCCGACTGTTGGCAATCCTATTCTCATTTTGTTTGGAAAACTAAATAGACTTAAAGTTGTGTTAAAGAAGTTTAATAAGTATAACTTTGGTGGCATTTCTAATCATGTGTTGGAGAAGCGTATGGAGCTGCAGAATATTCAAAAATTATTGATGGATATGCCTTAAGCATATTGTGTTAGGAAGGAAAAGGAAGTTAGGGGTGAATTGAGGAATTTAGAAAGGGCTGAGGAGAAATTTTATCAGCAAAAATCAAGAGTCCACTATGTGAAAGAGGGAGATTAAAATTCTACGTTCTTCTTTAGGAAGATTGCTGTTCGACAGAAAAAGCTTTCTACTCAGAGCCTACAGAATGCTCAGGGGCATAAGCTGGAGTCTTATGATGTTATATCTACTTAACTTGTTGAGTTCTTTTTTGCTCTTTGGGTACAAAGGATAGGAATGTTGTTCGAGTTTCTGATATTTTCTTAGGAAAATTCTGAGGAGTGAGCTGCCGGAGTTTGCTAGGGAAAGTCTTGTAGCTCATGTCAGTGTAAAGGAGATAAGAGAGGTTCTCTTTAGTATGAATGGTAACAAAGCTCCAGGGTCAGATGGGTTTTCAGCTCGATTTTTCCAGGTGGCTTGGAATATTGTTAGTGATGACTTTGTGAAGGCTGTGCAATTCTTTTTCTCTTCCTTTTTTATGCATGTTGCTTTTAACTCCACTATTCTCTCTTCGGTCCCTAAGGTGGAGGTTCCTTCTAGAGTAACTGATTTTACACCCATAGCATGTTGTAGCATTGTGTATAAATGTGTTACAAAGATCCTTGCTAATCGAATGAAGCCTTGTCTGTCTAATATGATCCTTCCTAACCAAAGTGCTTTTTTGGCAGGTCGAGATTTAGTGGAGAATGTTTTGTTAGCTCAGGAGATTGTTAATGGGTATGGTAGGCACCATCAATCTCATCGTTGTGCCTTGAAAATTAATTTACGCAAGGCTTTTGATTTCCTGGACTGGGACTTTATCCTCTAAGTACTTCAGGTGTTGGGGTTTCTTCCTATGTTTAGGAGATGGATTGCTGTTTGCATCGCACAATCTAAATTCTCTATTAGTTTGAATGATGGGCTTGTTGGTTTCTTTTCTGGAGCAAAAGAGATTCGATAAGATGATCCATTGTCGCCCTACCTGTTTATTCTTGGTATGCATGTTCTTTCTTGTTTGTTGAACATAACTGTCTCCCATGGTGTTTTTGAATTTCATCCTAAGTGTAGAAGGATTGGTTTGAACCATTTATACTTTACGGATGATCTTTTAGTTTTCACTAAAGGAAATTCTGATTCTGTGTTGGGTGTAAAGAATGTCCTGAGTGTATTTTATAAGTTGTCTGGTTTGCATCTTAATGTTGCCAAGAGCGAACTATTTTGTACGGGTTTGGGGGCTATTGAGATTGAAAATTTGGCAGCTTTGTCAGGGTTTCGATTGGGCCGCTTGTCAGTTTGTTATTTGGGGGTGCCTTTGGTTACTGGGAGTCTATCTAGTGTTGATTGTGAATGTCTTGTGGGAAAGATTATGAGCAGAATTTCTAGTTGGCCTGCTAAATGTTTATCTTTTGCTGGGCGTTTTCAGCTTGTTCAAGCTGTTATTTTTAGTATACATAATTTCTGGTGCAGGGTATTTCTTTTGCCTACTAAAGTAGTTAAGCAGATTTCTTCTATGTGCAATGTTTTTTTGTGGAATGATGAGATTGGGTCGGCTAAAGGTGTACGTGTGAGCAGGGAGAAAGTGTGTCATCCAAAGAATGAAGGTGGTTTGGGAATCAAAGACATATATATATGGAATCGGGCTTGTGTAATAAAATGTCTTCGGCTTCTTATTACCCAGGCTAGTTCACTTTGGGTAGCCTGGGTTGAAAAATACCTGCTGAAGGGACAGACCATTTGGAATATTCAAGCAAAGTCCTTTCATAGTTGGGCATGGAAGAAACTCCTAAAATTGCACATCTTGTGGTTGCAAATTGAGGTAAGCTTGCATGGTAGTTTTAAATCTCGATTTATTTGGGAGTAATTAAGGCATAAACATTATAAGGTTGACTGGTCTAAAATTATTTGGGGCAGTTCAGTTATTCTTCGTTATTCTTTTCTCTCCTGGTTGGTTGTTCAGGATCGTTTGCCAACCAAGGATAGGATGCTCGCTTATGGTTGCTCTTGTGATCCATGTTATCTTCTTTGTGGGGAAGATATGGAGTCTAGGGACCATCTTTTTGCTGAGTGCCAGTTTACTAGGCTGTTGTGGGAAGAATCATGTTAAATTGTGACTGTCAGTTTATCCGTTTCGGATGGTCTGATTTGCTAGCTTGGGTTCAGAGGTATGGCAAGGGTAGATCACTTTTTGCTGCAGTTCTTCGGCTTGCTTGGTGCAGTTTCAATTATTTAATTTGGCAGGAATGTAATGGGCGTTTGCATGGAAAAACTCCTCAATTGGTTGATGCTATCTTAGATCGGATCAAAAAGGACGTTTCTTTGAGGCTATCGGGTCTTCCTAAAGTTGTAAATAATACTTCAAAGTTGACAAATAGTTGGGATTTACTGTAATTAGCATTTGTTGGTTGTATAGGGGTTGACTTTGTTGGTTGGATTTGTTGAGATCTTTGGATGAATAAAATCCTTCATTTATCCAAAAAAAAAGCTGTCTTAATAAGATCCATACATGAAAACTAAAGCAGGACACCAAAACTCAACAACAAACCAGACGTCACTCCCCACATAAACAACAAGGACACCAAAATATGAGTCTAAAACAAACAAAGATCGTTATCCTTACTCCCTTAGATCACACCATTCCTTGGCTCAAAATATCATAACAAAAAGAAGGTACAATTAGGGATGGTCATTTGGCCCATACCTGACGGATTTTGACCTGACCCGATCCTATAGGGTTGAATTTTTTAAAGAATATTTTGAGTTCATGTTTGATCTTTTGAGGATGAGGTTGGGTCAGGTTTGGGTTTAAGGTGAAAAATACTCTACCCAACTCAAAGTAATAGTTTAATTTTATTCTAAATATTTAGATATAATTGCTACAATGCCCCTCTCTTTATACGTATATATTTCAATTATCTCCCTATTTTATCTAATAAAAATGGAATAATTATTATAATGCTCATTCTCTATTTGTATTTTTTTCAATTAGTTGCCTATTTTTATTGAATAATAATGAAATTTGATATTTTTTATTTATGTCGGGTCGAGTTTGGGTTTTTACTCTAGAATTCGAGTTCGGGTCGGGTCGGGTGGGACATCATAAAATGTCGGGTCGAGTTTGGATGAAGGTGCTAAATTTTTGGGTCGGGTGCAGATCGGCCAAAAACCCGACCCATGGCTATCCCTAGGTACAACATTAACAACACAACCAATCAAAGAGAATATTTTAGAGACCATGTCCACAAAAAACCCAAACATAAAACAAAATGAAAAAGAAAACTAAAAAACTCAATGATAGTAGAATCCTTCTTTTGAATCTGACGTCTATCATTCACAGTAACTCAGTAATTGTCAATAATACTCCTTTGTCTTTATCTTAACTAGACGCTTTAAGAATGATGAAGGGTGGTGAGTAAACCAAAGTAAACTTATAGGTTGCTTCGCAAAACAGATATGAATACATCGACAAACATCCACACAAAAAAATTAAGTACTAAAAGACCACCGAAATCACAAATAAAATATGAGCGACGTGAGAATCTCTACACGATTTTAAATAAACTTTTTAACGAACATTTTTTTGGAAGTAATTTTTTATTATTCTAAGTCTATGTTGAAGTGAATCTATAAATTAGTTATCCATGTTCGGTTGATTTGTATAGAATAAATTCCGACCATAAATTTTAAAACTATTTTATAGTTGTAACCAAAATTACCACCGATTAAATTAACTAAATCATAATCAGACTTTCAAGTCGGTATAATTCACAATTGACCTCGAGATTTTAACCCTTTTTAGCCATTAAAATTAAGGTGTCAAGGAGATTGTCGTTGAACACTGTTGCACTGAGTTGGCAGAATCCCGAACCGGGCTGGATTAAAGTCAACGCCGATAGCGCCGTTCACCCTAGAGATGGCTCGGCTATTTTTGGCGGTGTCTTAAAAGACGAACGTATTATTCTCGATAGTTCCAGTGCCTTATCAGATCATATCCTTGTGTCATCAATTTGCCAACTGCTAGCTCGTGAATGGGACATAGAGATCAGACAGTTTGGTCGAATGATCAATCGTGTTGCCGATAGACCGGCCCGTCTATGCCGAGGTGCACCAGTTGGTGTCATGCTTTTCCAGGAACCCCCAGCAGAGGTTACTACAGCAATGTTGAAGGACCTGAACGGTTTAGCTTAATATTTCTTATGATGTTTCGGTATTATAAAAAAAAGTGTCAAAAGCAAGGGGCATCTTCTTTTTGTTTTTACAGACAAATAGCATCCAATACTAAACAAGCAGACAAAATCCAAACAGTACTCTTTGCATTTTTTCATTGGACAAAGGATTTTTAATTACATAAAATGTATTAAAAAGTATAATTATGTAAATATTTTAAAACGTTTTGCATTGTTATATAAATATTACACTATCAAATTGAAATATTCAAAATGTAAAATAACAGAAACTCAAATGTTCAAAATAAATAATATTCAATGTATTAATACGGTTTCGTTGAATATATAGGCCAAAGACAAGTTAATATTTAGAATATATGCGATGTTAGAAGATATTTGGGGATATAGGCTATTTTTTACGGTACTCTATTTTTTTAATATTTGGGGATATAGGTGGCATCCTTGGGAGAAAATATTAAAAAAAATAGCGTCTTCTTCTTGCAGGGTAGAAAATGAGCTATATCCCAAATATTCCCCAACATCCCTATATTCTAAATATTAACTTTTATTTGGATTATTCCCCAAATTTATCCGTATTAATACTTGCTTATAATTTACTATTTGTTTTGCATTTTCCTTGAATTATCAATATAGATTAGACCAAGCGTTTTACTATATCATACAAAGAAATGTACGTTGAATGTGTTTGAAGCAATAAAACAAAGCTTCCACTAATTATACATATATAGATAGAGAGAGAGAGAACTTGGGGAAATCTGAAGAACCACAACCTAACCTTGCCATGGTGTTTGACTGTGCTGGTTTTGTTCCCCATGTGTTGAAGAAGAAGTGTCGAAACGATACTTAAGCTCGGCTAAATCGGGGAAATGATCTCTATGTGGAAATGCTTTAAGACCCAAGAAATATTCTTCATCCCATTCCCAACATTTTCCCCTGTTACCAGCACCATTGCTGGTGTTTCCTCTGGTGTGCCATTTCCTGTTGAAAGACTGTTCAAATGGTGAAGACCTGTCAAACCCAGTTGCAGAAGACAAAGAACACACCGTCTCATTGAGAAGAGAAATTGGAGGAGCAGATGAGTACTGTTCCATAAAACCAGAGGTGATGGCAGCAGCTTTATTCCCATAGGGAAACCCGCTTCCAAGGGTTTGATCATCACGTGAGAATAGACCCAGACCAGAACCTGATGTTGGCTCGGCAAAAGATGTGGAGCCACCGGTTCCGGATGGCATGTAAGGTCGACTTTGCATGGCTACAGGTGATTGTAAGGGCTGGTTTAGGCTCACGGCTACGCCCATTTGAGCTGCTTTCTGCAAGAGTGCAGTTGCAGACATGGTTTGGCTAGGGTTTTGGTTTTGTGACAGTGGGTGGTCTAACTCTAACCATTCAGGTTCAGCTCTTGCATTTTTTACTGATATGGAATTGAAGCCATGGCTATGGAGCTGGGGTTGCAGATTGTTGATATGTGCTGTAATTTCCCTTGCACTCTCCTCGGCCAAGGCATCACAAAACGCTCTGTGAGTGATGAAACTGTCTCTTCTGTACAAAAAAACAAGCATATAAAACAAAAAAACCAACTCATCTAGGTATATTTTCACCTTTTTTTACTTACCCTAGGACAAAAAACATAGCATATGTAAGTAACCATCAAAACTATACTAATTTCTTAATCTAAAGCACTATTAGGGTGTGCAAATCTCGACTCAAAAAACTCAAATTATTTTATTCAACTTGATGCGAAAAGACTTTTCATCTCGAAAAAAATTTCAAATAAAGTTTAAATTATAAAATAAAAATTCTAATAACTCGAATAACTCAAAATTTTCTGTAATTAATCGATCAGTTTTCAAGTTTGATTTGAGTCTCTCAATTATACCTAATCACATATGAAAAATTATGAAAAAATATATATGTATTATATATGGTTATAGAAAACCGTTTAAATTGAAACTATTTAGTACTATAACATTATAAATGTTTACAATTAAATTTGAACAGAAACTCGAACAACTTGACTCGACTTGAAAAAAATTCAAATAAAGTTTGAGTTATAAAATATGACTCTCCAACTTGAAATTTGTCCACTCGATTCGACTCGATCGAATGCCCACCCCTAAACACTAGAAGCTAACACTAAGTGTATGTAGGAGAGTGAAGAGAGAATTTTTTTTTAAAACCGTGCTTACAACCTAGGGGAGGGGAAGGAGAAAATGCTCCAGCGGAGTATTGAACTAAAGACCTAGGGAGGTGTAATGGGAGGCTTGACAACTTGCTCGAACAATTATTGACGAGATCTCTTCGATTGATGAAAACTAATGATTTGAGGAATATTTTGAGATCTTAACATAATGGATACATGATTTGAACATAAAAGTTTACTTATGTTAAGTTTTTTACCTGGAGAAAAGGGTGCCGCAGTCACATCTATACTCTCTGGTGCCACAAATTTTGGAATGAGCTTTCGAGTCAGATTGAACAGCATAAGTCTTTGAACACTTTTCACACTTCCATTTCTTCTCGCCATGCTTTCTGCAAAAGTGTTTCTTGATCCCGGTTAGGTCCCCGAGCGCCCTAGACGGATCATGGTGCACGCATGTCGTCTCCGGACAGACATACACTTTCTTCCTCGGCACATCCTTGTTTGTTCTTTGCTTTAGCTTCCATGGCAGATTGTGTCCTCTTCTGTGTAGCTGGAGATTCTGGTCTCTTTGGAAACCTTTGTTGCAGATCTCACATATGAATCTGTTTGTCGCGAACAGTGTCTTGGGTGACAACGCTATCACTTCGGAATCTGGGTCTGAAAACGAAGGAAAACACAACATCAAAACCCCATGTTGCAAAGTTTTGTTTGTTTTGAGAAAAAAAATGAATGAGACCTGGGTTGCCTGGTAGATTTCTCTTCTTCTTTGCTGCTGTGGGTGCATGATTTGCTGAAGAAGCACTAAATTCACCAGATGTTGAAGTCAAATTTGACATACTCTCGTCCGTCATTATTTATACATATACATATATAAATATATATGTATGTATCAACTTTATAATATATGAAACCTAATTTAGAAAGGCTACTCTTAAAGCATTCAAGTTCCAAAGAGAGAAATTAAGAACACTTTGTTTGTTGCAGATGATAACACCATAAAGATCAATGGACAAAACGCCACAAAAAAAAACCAGAAAAGATTTGAAAAAAGACTAAATGAATATGAACTGGAAAACGTGAGAGAAAGGGAGATGTGGGTGAGAGATGTAGAGGGGAGAGAGAGATTCCCTAGAAACAAACACTCCGCTCATCCCGAAATCCAATACCCAAAAACCCAAAGCAAGTAGAGGCTAGCTAAGCTTGTTTGTAAGCTTTTTCACTTTCTGTCTTTTCTTTTGTTTTCTTCTTAGGCTTACTCTCTAGAGGGGGAAAAGGATTCTCTTTTTTATTTCTAACTTCTTTTTTACGCTTTTCCTAAGAAACAAACACTGATTTTATTCCCCCATTTTCACACCGCCTTTCCTCTTAATATGAAAAGTAGACATAAAAGTAACCCATATTAAAACCAACTATATTAGATTTAATGTGATGAGACATTATTCAAATTTTAATATTATAAATAGAACAATTTAATTGAAAAAAATGATATTCATCTTACGAAATATGGATTCAAATCGCTTTATCTGCAAGGTGTATGTATTGTCACATGGTTAAGAATATGTATAAACATACACTACCTTATACTCAACCTTAAGACTATTTCAAAAAATAAAATAAATTAGATCGAGAAGATTGTATTTATAATAAACTTTAATAAAATTTAATTTAAATTAATTATACAATAAATTAAATAAGGAGTAGTAATTATATAAAAATAATCTTAATTAAAAAGATGATATTAAACAAAAACTTATTATGAAGGTAACTCTCTTAACTTTATCGGACCAACATAATAAATATGGTTATTTTCTATATAAAAAAGTCACGTCATATAACAATAATATAATCAATTACGAATAATTAATAACATTATAAAAATTAAAATATCAATAATGTCAAATTAAAATCATTGATGTGTCTCGAATATATCAAGAGATATGATTTCACATTGTGGTATATTCAACAGGTCAGGTATGGTCTTGGGTTGGAGATTTTCTGATAATTTTTTTAATACAGATACGTGAGTTTTATTAAAAGAGAAAAAATTTAAAAATACAATAAAATTTTATAATTTAAGTAAATAAATTTAATTCAGACATATTTTTAAAAATACAAAAATTAGTATCTTTAAATTATAAATTGGATTATACGAAAAAAAGATAAAAACCTTAATTCAAAAGCTTGAAACAAAATAGATACAAACATCACAAAAGCTTAACGATGAAAGGTAAAAACCAACAATAAATAACATTAAAAATATATATTACAATAATAAGGCACGTTAACAATACGATCATAACCACAATTCAATCGTGGACAAGAGCGGTGACTGTGAGCTCATATTCAAATCTAATTCGAGGGTCCAAAACAGGAAGATCAACAAAAAAATTAAAAGAACGCTATCTTGATCAGTCGTGAGTCGTGATGCAGTCAAATTCAACCTTAATAGAAAATCAAAAGAAAAAAAGGGTCAAGCGATCGATTAAGAGAAAAAACGTGCAAAAAGATAGAAAATTCGTATCAAAAGGTAAAAAAAAAACGTGTCACAAAGACAGAATTATTGAATTTAAAAAGCAAAGAATAAAGAATGAAATAAAGGAATAAAAAAAGATAGCAGCAGTCCGCAACCAACATCAAAATTAATACTACCGTCGGTCACGTAAAGATAAAAAAAAATTGCAGCAGCTAGAGGAAAATAGGGGACGTCGGCTAGGGTATTACGACTTTAAAGTTAATTCGAAGAAGCGTCTCTGTGCCCCGAACATGGTCGTAAAGCGGGACGTCTTGCTACCTTATTTACTTGCCCATAATTCTTTTGAGCATTTAGTGTAATCTCACGAGAATATTTGTTTATTTTTATCCGTCTTTTAATAATGTACGTATACCTTACAGATAGACTGTTCGAATTTAATTTTGAATAAATAACAATAACGCTAACAACAACAAATAAAACTTCACAATTCTTTTAGAGTAGCTCTTAGAATAAAGAGAGTTCCTCACTTGTGTGATTTTGAAAGAAAGAAAGACTGCAGGGTTGATTCCAGGCTTTGCAAGGAGTAGGATAAAAGAGGATAGAAAGCAAAACATCTTTCTTCTGAGAAACTTATGTAAAACATGATTGGTTCAGTGATTGAACACCAAATTATTCCAGCAGACACACAGTTCCCAAAATTCTTTTTTTCTTCTTACAGACATTATATATATATGCATGTTCTACCTTTCAAAAAAATATATATGCATGTACTAACATATAATGTTTTGGGATTAACTTTTAAACTGCATCAGGTTATATAAAGAAGAGGTTAGTCCCCAAATATCCTGCCCAACCCATCATCATCACTTAAATTATTGTTGATGAGAGAGAAGCTAAAAGTTGAGAGCAACATGGTCATAAGGCAACATGAGAAGGGTAAAGTGTGAGAAATGTCTAAGTTCTTTAACCAGATGAATGATTGAACCATGTGCACAAGCTATTGTTTTCAAGAGAATTTTCAATATATAAGTTAGTCTGAATTTCTTTATAGTTATCAGTATTCGACTCATTAATTGATTAATTTGGATCGAGTACTTATTAGTTATTACGGGGTAAGCCTCCAATCTGATTTTTTTGAGGATCCAATCTAGTTTTCTCCATGTAAAATATCGGGATCTTAACCTCTGCCATTTCGGAAAGAATCTAGTACTTCATCCCACTAAACAACCGGTTGTTGATAAAAAAATCTCTATTTTTTAACAGTCAAGTGATTACAAGATAACATATGTTCATATTTTTTCCTCACACCTTGTATAAAAAATAACCCAAACCCAAATTTTTTAGAATAAACATCATTATCTTTTCTATTTAAACTACTCGACACACCATATACAGATCTTACAAAATACAAAACAATGTGACATGTTTATTTGGAGATACATTATATATGCTTTATTCATGTTTCACGGTAGCTTTTTGTCTTCACACTCCTAAATGGAACGATTATTGTTTAGAAGAAGAAAAAGTTGTGTTTAATGTGTTTTCATTTGTCATTTTCAGCTTTATATATAAATATATATGTGTGTGTTTACTAATTTCAATTGGCTGGTTGTACTATAATTATAGTTCCCTTCCACACCATTATATATGTATATATGATTCCAGCTCATAATTCCCTTATTTTAGTTATTTTATTACCACAATATCAACATCATGCATGTCTCGTTAAATGAATAGAAATTCTCGATTCTTTTTCGGTGTTTATATTTGATGTCTCACATTAAAAATAGATTTATATTATGAATATTTATCTATGTGGATGTCTATCATGATAAGAACTTTATCAAGGAGATCTGATTTACTTTATCATTATGAATATTATCTTCATTAATTAGAGTTTAATGTATTATGTACTTCTTATGTCTATAAATAGATGATTTGATGAAGGCATTGTACACAAGTCAATATTAAGAATAATACAAATCTCCCTTTTTCTCTCATCTCTTTGTTATTTTATTCTTGTTCGTTGTTCTTCGTTATTTTATTCACAACACGTTATCAGCATGAGACTCTAATCAATTGAGGTGTTTGTCGTCGAATCCTAAAAGAGTTACCGAAAAGAATTTGATTCTAGCATAAATCAAAGATAAGTTCTTCTCCCTAAATTATGTTTTAATTATCGATTATTTTTCTTTCTCTTGATCTTAAACTTGATTTTTAATTTTTTGGTAAAAGATAAACTTTCACAAAATTAACTTTCAACCATGTTATTTTATATATATAGTGCATTCTATTTTGTCTATAATTTTTCTTCGTGAAGTTTGCAGTTTAAAACAATATTGAAAAGCTAAAAAAAGGAGCAGAGATTGAACATGTGCTAGCAGTTTAATCCGAGCAACTTGATTACTTATCTTTTGAGAAATCTCTTATTGCTCATTACAAACAAAAGGCTGTTTTGAATGAACATCATATTTGGAGCCGTGTGGTAAGTTTCTTCTTTAACTCCAATTTCAATTACGAATCACTCCGCGATGGTTATGCTTTTATTTGGATTTTTTGACATTTTATTCTTATTCTTTTTTATTTAACGCCTAAAGCATATTCTTTAATTAGTTAATATGTTCAATGTTTTGTTGGTTTAATCCAAGCATATTGACTGGACATCTCGTTCTGCGAGGCTATTGGCCTCAAAAGAGGTTTTTAAAGGACCTTGTGAACTGGTTTAACAATGCCGCGTACGAGGATTAAATCTTATTTGCTCAAAAACAATAATTTTTATGCGTTGAAAAACTCGACAATAGACTTCTCCCAAGTTAAAGTTATGAAAATTCATCTTGATCCAAAAAATTTATGGGAAGCATTCCCTGAAGTGAATGCAAACATGATATTTATTCCATGCGATTATTGGATAAGTTTCATTCCCTGAAGTGAATGCAAGCGTGATAATTCACTATATGGTTAGTGAATAAAACTCAGTTATGTGAATGTTTCAAATTGAATTGAAATTTTGTGGTCAAAGTATCACTGATGAGGATATGTTAGAAAAATATACTCTACTTTTCACAAAATTAATGTTGTCATGTAGACACAATATCGTGAAAAGGTTTTAAAGACCTATTGGCTCCACTCCATTCCTTGAAGTGAATGTGACATTTTATAGCGGAAAGAATAAATGTCACATTAGCAACTGTGGTTGCAATTGAGGCCATGAACATAGATATGAACAAGATGATTATTTTAACAATGCTCATATGTAGCGATGTCTTTTTCTTCTTTATCGCTAAAATAAAAACGAGGATTTTTGAAGTGTGTTTGAAAGGTGTTTGTGTTTTTTTTTATATAAAATATTTATTCCGTGGGGTTTTTTTTAAAAAAACCGCATTTTATTTAAAGATTGGAGTCGCCACCGGCCACTTAGGTAGGCCGGACACCATAAAACCAGAGATTCAAAGATATTGGGTTCGGGAGTCGGTTACGGATGGGGAAGGATTAGCACCCCCACACCGCCCAAAATTGGTACTTTAATAATTATCGCTTTATTAATATTGGATTTTCCAGATTAAAGTGACGATTATTTTAAAATTCGGTCATAATTGCGAATAAATTTTAAGGGCCCCGTTATCCGAGAATAAACGCCCAACCACTATCACTACGCCTGATACTGGCCCCGTTTACGCTCGGATAAAAGGGCACCGCATTAATAATTTATATACCATATGCAATCTTAATGACAAAAATATAAGACATAGCAGATAATTTAAAAACAATAAATATTCACATATCAGAATACTAATCTAACATAAATGAAATACGCAATTAAAATACACATATACATACCAAGCTTAATATCAGATAAAAGCAAACTTAACATGCCACAATAACAAGGTAGGAATAAATACATATATAGACGAACAAATATTTCAATAAGACATACATGCTAGTAATAAAACATATTTCAACATATGTGGACAACATATCATATATATAAAAGAAAATATACTAACATATAACCTAAAAAGCTAAGAGAACATACACACATACAAAAATACAAAACATACCGTGTACGAGTCAACTAGAACATAACATGCTTAATACGAATAACCGAACAAATAGATACATAATCATTATAAACTTAACACACATATACATGTAAACATAAAAACTCAAGGCATATACAAGAGACATATAAAAGGCAAAAATCTGCATCAACATATACGATCATAATAAATGAACATGAATATTTAAATATGAAACAGGACTGAAATGAAAAGAAATAAATATAAGAAACAGAAATTAAAAGGCAGTAATATGCGATTTAGGGACGAAATTACAAAACCAAGAAAGCTTAGGAGGACTGAACATGTGATTTGACCAAGGGGCAAGCCTAAAGTACAAATATTCAAAACGCGGAAGGACTGGGGAGGTAATTTCACCATTTAAAAGTCTAATTTCACAAAATTAGGGACTGAATTGAGACTTTTCGAAAATGCAGAGGGACCGATAGTGTATTTTACCCGCGTGGTAAACCCAAAACGAAAAGAACGTAAACATGGAAGGACCTTCCATGACATTAGACCCTTTTTAAAATTATTACACATCTAATCCGGCTTCTTTCTTTCTCCCTTAATCATTTCCCATTTTCATTCTAAAGAAACAAGTTTTCCTTTGTTTATTTCCCCCCAAAAAACCGAGAAACCTCCCTAAGTTTTCATCTAGACCATCGTTTCCAGAATCCGACGACGTTTCGGTCGCACCGGCCTACTTGGACGGCCACCAACTGACGCTCGCCGACGCCGGTGGGCCTCGAACCCCGTCCTGAAGCGATCCCCTTTCCAAACCGAACCTAAAATTCTGATTTTTAAAGTTAAAAGAAACCCCTATCTTAGATCTAGAAAAAAAACCGAAACAAGCTGTTTTTCTTTTGTATAAACCGAAACCAAAACTTCCCCTTTTTGTCGGCTCACTACATGGAGTTTATTGCCGGCCAAGGGAGGTTCGTCGGCGACTAAGGTAAACGTCTCTCCTCACTCTTTTTTTCCTTTGATATTATTCCTTTTTCACTCAACATGCAAAGAGGAAGAAAGAAGCAACAATACCTTTCTGGAAAACTCCTTTTTTGATTGATTTTTTTTTTTTTTTTTTTTTCGATCTCGAAAAAAAAAAACCCTTTACAAACTCTTTGAACCCTACTTTATCCCCTCCATTTTCCTTTTTATTACAACATGCCAATAATAATAAGAGTAGATCGATCTTTCTTGTTGATGAGCAAGCGATTGGATATGAAATCTCGAACCCATGCTTGATCTGACTTGTTTATTTATTTCTTGCATGTCCGGTTTGGTGAGGGCCGGTGAGATTGTACGGCGGCAGCAGGCGGAGCGATGATGCGACCATGTGGCAGAGAAGATTCTTGGCCAGATCTGGTTTGGGCCGTTGGATCAGTTTTGATCCAACGGTTAGGATCACTTGGGGCATGAACGGTCCCGATCATTCTTGAAGTGCGTGGTGTTATTTGGAGATGACGACACATGGCAGAAGATATTGAACGGTCGCGCGTGCGTTGCACGCGCGAGTGAGAAGTCGAACGGTCTGGGAGTGTGTTTCACGCGCGCTGGACGGCTCTCCTCAGGCTGATCGTGGCCGTTGGATCTGGATTTGATCCAATGGCCCTCCTTCAACTGCTGCAAAGAAAAATATGATATTAGATATCATATAGGGTTTTAGGGTTAATTAGATGGGATTGGGCTGGCCGAAAATGGGCCTTGTAAATTACATATATATATATCTTGTAATAATATGGACTTGGACTGTTATTATAATATTTGGGTTTTATATTTTAGATTTTATTTTACATTAGTTCAATAATAATAATAATAATAATAATAATAATGATAATAATAATAATACGACGTTACATACGTACACGTGCACACCCATATAAGTGTAACATACGAATACGCATGCAAACATTAATGTAACATACTAACATACATATATTTATATAATCATACACATAATTAACATAACCTCTACACACATTAAACAAATACGCTCGTACTCTATAGATACATACGCGACACACATACACCATTAATACGTATACATACATAGCTTATAATATACATGCACACACTACCTTATATTTATATTATTAACATTCATATATAAAAAATATACATGCAATATGTATTTACAAATGAAACTGAGTGATTACATCATAATCACCGGAAGTGGGTTTATAAAGATGACAAGAATATATTAAGAAAATTAATTTTTTTGCAATGGTACAAACCATTAATCTCGTACTTGTCATACGTCGAAGAATTATGGATCTTTATCCACAATCATAAATGATAAAGGAAAGAAAATATAAACAAATTTTCTTTACGAAAATGGCAAAAATAGTTATGCCGTTATTCGTCCAACTCAATTGGATATTGTTGATTTACTCATAACCCTTAAAGGGAATAATTCACAATTTATTTTATTCCCTTATAATTCCTAAAGGGAATAATTAATCTTTTATTTATTTTACTTTGTGTTAATTTGTTTTACTTATTATTTATTTATGTTAATTTGCTTTATGTTAATTTATTATCCTTTGAAGACTATGATTACTTCCGGAATAAAATATGCAATAAATTGTGACAATTTATGCTTAGCAAACAGTGCAAGCACTCATACTATACAAAAGCATAAGAAATATTTTTACATTTAAATTGCAAGGGAAAAATATGAGTACTATATCTCAAAGTACTAAAATATCAATGCTCCGGAAGAGCAATAAGTTCTTGAGAGATTATCTTTGATAGATAACCGATTTGATATGATGTGCTATATTTAATATTTTCATTCCCCGAAGTGAATGGTACAAAGCACATATTTTTTATTCCTCGAAGCGAATGGAACAAATCACATATTGAAAGGTGCATAATTATGCATATTTTCCCATTTAAAATGCAAAGGAATAATGCGAGTACTATATCCGGGAGTACTAATATCATAGAAGGCTCCGAAAGAGCAAATATGCTATTGCCAAATGGAACTCAATTCCATATTCACAATGCAATATACTCGTCAAAGTCACAAAGAGGCTTATTGAATTTTAAAGAAATATATATCATATTGAGATTATTAGTCAAGAGGATGCTGACTATCTCCATATTACGAGTATAACTCAAGGCAATAAGAAAATCTTGAAAAAATTACATGCACTGTCATCCGGATTGTACTACACAAGAATTAGTAAAAAATTGAAGCTCATGCTATTGTAAACCAGAAGTTTATTAACAACTTTATTATATGGCATGACCGGTTAGGCCATCCCGGTTCAATTTTGATGCGAACAGTTATTGAATCTTCATGTGGTTATTCATTGAAGAACTGACAGATTCTTCAAAGTAATGTTTTCATGTGATACTTGCTCTCAAAGCAAATTGATTATTCAACCAACGCCAGCTAAGATAGATTGTGAATCTATTAATTTTCTAGAACGGATACAGGGTGATATATGTGGGCCCATACACCCTTCTTACAGACCATCTAGATATTTTTATAGTTTTAATTAATGCATCAACTAGATGGTCACATGTATCATTATTATCAACTCGCAACCTGGCGTTTGCAAGGTTACTTGCTCAGTTGATTAAATTACGAGCACATTTTTTTAGATTCTCTTATAAAGACAATTCGTCTTGATAATGCTGGTGAATTTACTTCTCAGGTTTTTGATGATTTTTGTACGTCAATTAGAATAAGTGTTGAACATCCTGTAGCTCATGTTCATACACAAAATGGTTTTGCAGAGTCATTTATTAAACGTCTTCAATTAATTACAAGACCGTTATTGATGAAGTCAAAACTTCCAATTTCTGCTTGGGGATATGTCATGTTACATGTAGCATCACTAATTCGCATCAGACCAACAAGTTATCATAAGTTCTCCTCATTACATATGGTTTTTGGTCAGGAACCAAATATTTCCCATTTTAGAATTTTTGGGTGTGTGGTATATGTTTCGATTGCTCCACCACAACGCACAAAGATGTGTCCTCAAAGGAGGTTGAGAATATATATTGGATTTGAATCTCCTTTAATAATTAAATATCCCGAGCCTTTAACGGGAAATTTATTTACAGCTCGATTTGCTGACTGTCATTTTAATGAGTCAGTTTTCCCAACATTAGGGAGAGAAAATAAACAGTTAGGTAAAGAAATAAGTTGGAATGAATTATAATTATCTCATTTTGATCCACGTACCCAACAATGTGAACTAGAAGTTCAAAGGATAATTCATTTACAAAACTTAGCAAATAAATTGCCAGATGCTTTTACTGACCCTAAAAGAGTGACTAAGTCGAATATACCAACTGTGAATGCTCCAATTAAAATTGATGTCCATGAAGGGCAAACTCTAGTTGCTAATGAGTCTAGAGAACGCTTGAAGCGTGGAAGACCAGTAGGTTCCAAAAATAAGAATCTTCAGAAAAGAAAATGAGTTATATCTAATGATGGTCCGACTGAGGAATCAATAAATTTTAAAAAGTCTCCAGAAGAAAATAATGAAACCCTAGAAGAGACATTAGACATGACTCATGTACCTGAAAATGAATAGATCTCAACAAATTATGTCATGTCTGGTAATAAGTGGAACCGAAATCAAATCAAAGTCGATGATATATTTGCATGCAATATAGCACTAGAAATTTTGGATGATGATGTGGATCATTAACCTATGTCAATTGGACAATGTAAACAAAGAAATGATTGGCCAAAATGGAAAAAGGCAATTGAGGCAGAACTAAAATCTCTTTCGAAAAGGGAAGTGTTCAGACCAGTAGTTCGTACACCGGAAGGTGTAAAACCTGTATGATATAAATGGGTTTTCGTGAGAAAGAGAAATGAAAAAGGGGAAATTGTGATATATAAAGCTCGTTTGGTTGCACAAGGTTTTTCACAAAGACCTGGGATCGATTATGATGAAACATATTCCCCAGTGGTGGATGCAACTGCTTTTAGATTTTTGATTAGTTTGGCAATAAAAAAATGACTTACTTTTTGCCTAATGGATGTTGTTACAGCCTATTTGTATGGGCCTCTTGATAATAATATTTACATGAGACTTCCAGAAGGATTTAGACTGCCAGAAACAGTTAATTCAAGTTCTCGAGAACAATATTCAATCAAATTGAATAGATCCCTTTATGGATTAAAACAATCTGGACGCATGTGGTATAATCGCCTCAGTGAATACTTATTAGTGGAAGGCTATAAGAATGATTAAATTTCCCTATGCATTTTTATTAAGAGGTTTAGCTCCGGATTTGTTATTATTGCTGTGTATGTTGATGATTTGAATATCATTGGGACTCCTGAAGAGATATTAATAACAATGGAATACCTAAAGAAAGATTTTGAAATGAAAGACCTTGGAAAGACAAAATTTTGTCTTGGATTACATATTGAGCACCTAAAGGATAGAATCCTTGTGCATCAATCAACATACATAGAAAAAGTGTTACGAAGATTTTATATGCATAACGCGCATTCGTTAAGCACCCTAATGGTTGTTAGGTCGTTGAATGTAAATAAAGATCCTTTTCGTCCCCCGGATAGGGATGAAGATCTTCTTGGTCCGGAAGTATCATACTTAAGTGCCATTGGTGCACTAATATATCGAGATTTAGTTCATGTCTAACCCGAAGACATTGGAATGAGGTCAAACATATATTTCGTTATCTTCAAGATACGAAAAGCATGGGATTATTTTTTCCTAATCTATCCAAAACCGAATTGATTGGTTTGGCAGATGCAGGGTACTTATCTGACCCTCATAATGCTTGATCAAAAACCGGTCATGTATTTACATATGGTGGTACTGCAATTTCTTGGCGCTCTATGAAGCAAAAAATTGTTGTCACTTCCTCTAATCATGCTGAGATTTTAGCTATTCATGAAGCTAGTTGTGAATGTGTATGGTTAAGGTCTGTAGTTCATCACATTCGAGAAAATTGTGGCTTATGCTCCGGAAGAGTAACTCAGATGGTCTTATATGAAGACAATACAACTTCCATTGCTCAACTGAGAGAATGATACATAAAGGGTGATAGAACAAAACACATCTCACAAAAAAATTTCTTCACTCATGATCTACAAAAGAATGAAGACATTGATGTCCAACAGATCCGTTCAAGTAAAAATTTAGCAGACCTATTCACCAAAGCGCTTCCTACTTTTACATTTGAGAAGTTGATTTTTAACATTGGATTGTGTCGTCTCAGAGATCTTAGTGATGCATAAATGAGGGGGAGTAAATACGCGTTTGCACTTTTTTCCCTTAACCAAGGTTTTGTCCCAATGGGTTTTCCTGGTAAGGTTTTTAATGAGGCAACATGTTATGCGTATCAAAAGATAGTGTAATCTTTTTCCTTCACTGGGTTTTTGTCCCACTGGGTTTTTCCTATTAAGGTTTTAACGAGGCACATAGTTTAGGACATCCAAGGGGGAGTGTTATGAATATTTATCTATGTGGATGTCTATCATGATAAGAACTTTATCAAGGAGATTTGATTTACTTTATCATTATGAATATTATCTTCATTAATTAGAGTTTAATGTATTATGTACTTCTTATGCCTATAAATAGATGATTTGATGAAGGCATTGTACACAAGTCAATATTAAGAATAATACAAATCTCCATTTTTTCTCTCATCTCTTTGTTCTTTTATTCTTGTTCGTTGTTCATCGTTATTTTATTCACAACAATTTAAAGTTAAGGTTAATATTTAAGATTAGAGTTTGTGGTTATCGTTTAGGAAATTAGGGGAGGGTGTATTTTCTAGGGTTTAGAGTTTATGGTTTAGGGCTTAGAATTTAGGGTTAGGGCCTAGAATTTAATTTTTTAGTGTTGAGTATAGAAAGGGGCACTGAAAACGGGCAGAGGATTTTCTCCTTGTTTAACAACCTTAATATGTGCTTTTACAATTGATTATTTTATAGGTAAATTGTAAAATTTATCACTTAACTTTCTTCTCACTCTTATTTTTGTTGCAAAACTTAAAAAATCTATTTGATCACTAAAATTTTAAATTGTTTATGTTTTGATCACTCATGCGATAAATCAAACATATGAGGATGATGTGACAGACATGTGTTGAGGTGGCTTGTTTTTTTTTACTAATGTTGCAGTCGTGCGTTGTCCACATCTTTTCCCTTCTTTTTTATTTTATCTTCTTTCCTATAAAGATGGACTTTACAACTTCATCCATGTGTTATGTCGATGCCAAAATCAAATATTTTTTTATTTTTTTTACCACTCAAAATACCAACAAACGCACTTCATCGTCCTCTTTCACTCTACTAGTTTAGATTTTCTCAAAATCTCTTTAAAACTCGCGAAACTCAACCACAAAACTAATACTCATGAAATTTCAAACCACTCTGATCTAGAATCTCCATCATCTGGTCAACATAGAATCATGATATATAGCTCGTCTCCTCTTTCTCCACCTCCCCACCGTTGAGATTTGAAAGAAATGCATATAATCTTTACCAATAGTATAATATAACAAAAAAATTAATTATATAAATTTAATTATTTAAAATTCTAATTAATTAGTTTCAATATGATTTTTTAACACATGGTGTGATCTTTTAGTAGCATCGTTTTATTTTTCTTAATTCTTAAATAATGCATATGTATCTTATAGATAAACTGTTCAAACCCAATTTTTTTTTAAAATAACGACATATCATTTTTCATTGAAATTGCTGGGAGGATTTTTAACCGTAGAATAAAAGGCAGATTTTTCAAAATAAACTTTTAAAATGTTGTACGATGTATATGTTTTACAACAAAAATGAAATGTTATTTCATGTGATGTGAAAAAGGCTTTGGCTGTAGTTATAATATATATGGTTACGATCCACTTACGCTATTTAAAACTCAACTAGTGTTACACTAATAATGGTTATTAGATGGATAAAATGAATAGATGAGATTTACTTCTTACTTTTTTTTCAAAGTGATAATCTTCACATATCCTACTTCTAATCTCATCCATCCATTTCACTCATCCAATAGTCACGGATTAGTGCAAAATTAGTTGAGTTTTACATAGTATAACATGATCCCATCTCGTATATATATATATATATATATATATATATATATATATATATATATATATATATATATATATATATATATATATATATATATATATATATATAGTAGGAATGATAAGATTATCACGGAAAAATAAGGAAATGATTTTAGTTATTTATGAAAGGTTCAGAAAAGTATAACAATAATTGAGTTTTATACAGTATAAACACATGACACATACATATAGTTAAGCCAGAGTCGGTCTTGAGAGTGGGCAGGAAGAACATTCGCCCAGGGCCACTATTTATAATTAAAAATATATAAATAGTTTTTTAAAATTTAATTATTTATTGATGGTGCACTTCATTCCTAACTAAATATAAAGAACAATTAAAATTTATTTAGTTTAGGTATTAATGGGTTTTAGGACCATAATTAAGATTTTTTTATCAAATAGAAAGGTATTATGTTCACATACCGGGATTCGAACTCATACAAGATGAGACAATATGAGTATCCTTAGCTACTAGGTCAATTAGTGGATTTCACCATAATTAAGATTTTAACAATAGTTTAATTTTTTCCTAATATTTGTTACTAGGGATCCAATTTATTTCAATACTTGTTATTTGAGGTCCATTTTTTAATACTTGCTAATAGAGACTCAATTTTTTTTCTAATATTTATTATTAGGGATTTATTTTTTCAAATTATATATATATATATATATATATAAATTGAAAATTCTGCAACTTTCTTTCTTTTTTTCATTGACTATATAGAATCAATTTTAACTCTGATATTCCCAAGCAGAAGAAAAGAAAGTAATGCATTTATATCCACAGTACTCTGATAGAAAGAAAGAAGCTGAGTCAACACTAATGCTATCATTTCAATCCATTTTTATATATAGGCACAGTGAAGGTAAGATGTGTAAAGCTGAATTTCTTGCCACTAGGATGATTGGATTTATTTCGGGTGGATTCAATTCGGGTTTTAAATATTTATTCGTTTTATGGTTAGAATAATATTGAGTTTTAAATATTTTAAATCGGGCTGGATTGGATATTTTTAGTTTAATATATTTTAAGTTCAATTATTTGATTTTTTAATCAAGTTTTAAGATAAAAACGTTTTGTATTTTATATTTAAATTTGGAGAGTCTAACAAACGCAGCCTAATTTCAAGTTAAAACCTAATTTTAAGTTAAAAGACGATAAATTTTAAAATTTATACAATTAATATAAAATATTATACTTTTTAATAATATTTTAGGATGATTTTTTACAAGAAGTTTCAAAAATTTTGAAAAAAAAACAATCTAAAATGTTATAAAAATAAATTTCGAATTTTGTTTTTTAAGTTTTAAAACTTATTAAAAATCACGAAAAAATTAATCTAAAATGGTATAAAAAAGTCTTCAACATTTTAGATTCTTAGACAATTTTCGAAACTTATAAAAAATAACGAAAAAACCAACCTAAAATATTATAAAAAGTCTTAACATTTTAGATTCTTGGAAAGTTTCAAAATTTGTCATTTTTTAACTGTACCATATACTCACGCTTAAATTTGAACTATTTCAAATTAATTATTTAAATCATTTTAATGAGGAGAGAGTGCACTACTTTTCATGTAGGCTTTGTCTCAATAGTGGAAGGGAATATATATTGACAAACATTTTTTTTAAAGGGAAATTGTATAATTAAAGCCGAAAATCATACAAAATATGCAATGATACGTGTCTCGTTAAAAAATCTCACTAATTTTAAGTGGAGGAAAAAAATACAACGTATCATTGTAGCCGAGTATACAAAAATCAACCCTAATACAAAGCAACTAACGAACCAACCCAAGTACTCAAAAAACACGCCATACAACCATACAACAAACCAGTTATCAACTCACCATTGCATCAGACAACATCAACAAAGCACACACATCAATATTGCAACCCCTCCCAACATTCAGCACCATCACAAAACGATAGCAAAACCTACACAACTGCATCAACAACACACCACGCAATCAACACCTAGGCACGTTATCAACGAATCAACATAACTTCATCAGTCTCTAGGGGTGTGCATTCGGTTAATTCGGTCGATGGCCGAACCGAATTAGCCATAATCGAATTAACCAAAATTTTTAAAACTTTAACCGTTAACCGAACCTAATTAGCATTAACCGAAATTATTTCGGTTAATTCGGTCGATTTTTGAATTAACCGAAATTTGTTATAAAATTTTAGGTAAATTACACAATTGGTCACTAAATTATGGTAAAATGACCTTTTTAGTCACTAAACTTTCATTTTATACTAATTTGATAAAAGTTTAATGAACATTTTATAATATATCAAAAAATTTAATGATCATTTTATAATTTTTAAAAGTTCAATGACCAAAAATAAATATTTGTAATATATATAATATTTAATATATAATAATTTCATTAATTCGGTTAATTAACCGGTTTCGATCCGAATTAACCGATAACCGAATTTCCCAAAAAATTAACCAACCAAATTTAACAAAAAAATTCGGTTCGGTCGGTTAATTCGGTTAAAACCGAATAATGCACACCCCTATCAGTCTCAACCCGCTAAAATAAAAAAGAACATGACAGCAGCAAGACCCTCCATACGGTACTACAAGAATTTACTTTCACCCGAAAATCAAATATGTACTACAATCTTAGATTCGAGTTGAAGACAAATTGGTATAACAATTAGCACCCAATGGAAGCGCAACCCTGCCATACTCACCTACTTCAGTTCACGATATTACATCAAAAGTCTGCTATCACTCAACACCCACTCTAGACAATGAACACCACAACCTAACGGCTTCACTCTCTTTTCTACTGCGATTGCACCCACAAGTTATTTTTGCAAAAAAAATCTCGTAAATATTCTCCTCCATTATAACAGAAGCATACAACATAAAAACAACACCTAATTTATTATTATGAGCTGAATCCTAAATAGGATTTGAGCTTATCTCCCTCGTCACCTCAACATTCTTTTGAGCCTTACTCTTTTGTTTCTTTATAACTCGATCGTGTTTATTTTTATTTTTACCCATAGAACGCGTAACCTCTCTCATAGCATTGGACAATTTTGTAAGGGGTGAATTACAGGCTTCATCATGACTCGAAATGGGATCACATATTGACTCTACATTTTTTAAATCATCAATCAATTTGGCCCCACAATCCACTTGCTCTTTAAGTATCTCACAAACCTTGTCAACTATCAAGAGGATCCCACTCCACTCTTTACTAATAGTTGTATACATAGCTGCAACATTCTCATAAGCAAGCATTGAATTAAAATTATCTTCTCCAAGAATTTTTTCATACAATTTATTTTTTGCATCATCAAGAAGCGACTCTTTGAGTAAGCTGCTTTTTAAAAGCTCTAAAAAATTTAAGCACCCTTTCTTTTTTACGGGAATATGAGAAGACTTGTCCATTCTTCTGACACCAGCGAGGAAGGAGAAACTTCCACCTGGTTTAAAGAATTAGCTCTATTGAAGCAACTTTGAGATGCATCGAAGGCATTCTCAACGTGATCAAGCGATATAGGGGTAAAATCATCTCCCTCTGAAATCGAAGACTCCTCCTAAGATGAACATGGACTGAAAAATGGTTCAAACTCAGAAACGTGCACCTTAAACAACTTATTTCCCACTTTGAGATTGGTAGTTTTTTTCACTCTAAAATTAAAGAATGTAATAATTTGAATAAGAGCTCTATCAAAAGAACCTAAATTCAAAGTATTCTCATCTATCGAAATTAAGTTTCCCCATTTACCCGCAATGCTTTGAAACGTCTTTGGACACCAAGCGAACGTCAAGACCCCATAGCAAGACAACCAAGCATGACGACTTCAACACTCAATATTTTCCGATCACACTTCTACCTTCTCAAACCATTTCTCTAAAATAATTTTTTGTTCAGTAAAAGTTTTGTTCATGCTCTCTTTATCTTCAAAGATGATTAAAACTGCTAATCCTCTAAGTCTCATGATCGTTGCCCTCTCACTCCATCAATTTTTAAACTCTTTGCAAGCTCCTTGACTGATATAAAGTGCCTGTTGTTGGGTTTCATAGGAAATTAACTGATCTAATCAGGCATATAAACGTAGCAAAAAATATCCTATAAAGAATTTTCAGGATCTCATGCTATCATATTAATGTACGAAGAGGAAATCAAACATTACCTAGATATTTGATTCAGAAATCCGGTTGAGTTGAGGCGCTGCCTTTCTAAAAGACGACTGCCCTCTACAAGTATCCACATGCGAATGGACGACGAATGGCTATCAGAATGCTAGTTCTAATCAAGATTTCGAAAATCTAATTTTTTAGTTTGGTGGCTATTTCGAAAATCACTCACAAAACCCCTTGACATACATACATATACATATGACTTGATTAAGGTTAGATTGAGTTCACTTATTATAATTTAATTAAAACTCTTTTAAATAAATTATAAAATAAATTATTTTATCTGATAAGGAATTCAAGTTCAACCAAAATCTAGATGATGTGATTTATTTAATAATATTATTTATTTATTTAAATAAATAATATATTTAAAACGGATTCCTTATCCAATAAGGATTTTAAATCCAATCAAATCTAGATAATTAGATTATTTAATATTATTTATTTAGTATTTTTTTTAAAAATAATAAAATAAATAAAATTCTATCACAAGAATATGAATTTAACTTCTTTAAATTCAAATAAATAATCTCTCTCAATATAATTTAAAATAATTACATTATCTTAAATTTATTATTGGGAGTAATAACCACAACCATTCTTATCCATTCTTAGCGTGCGACCCTATAGGTTCAATTAACGTTGGCAGTAGATAAAATCACATTTTATCCTACAAGTCATAAGCGGCCTCTAGCAAGACATTATGACTATCCAAGTTAAATGAAAAGCTCATAATCCGAGACAACCTTAATTCAATTTATGTCATAATCCTTTTATCTCACGATATCTTGATAGAATATAAGGCATGGAAAATGTTAACATTATATCGTTCTATCTTTAGTTTCTTGATGCCCAATTGAACTGATTAAACAAATGACATTGATCTCTATCAACTCATTTGAGCACGACGATGCATTTCTTAGTCTCAATCATCGAGGGGCCCAAAGATATCTCTCTTATGTTAAGAGGGATAAATTCCATCTTAATTACTCACATCTCACTGCATGATTCCTTATTATGTTCAAGCATAACCTTTATAATCGTCCGATTAAAAACGATATTTGACTATATCAAAACGTAATAGTTATCATGTTGATAATCGTAGCAATTTCAAGTTTAAGGATTTAATGTCACAACTGTTTGAAGATTAATATATAACTTTAATCCATGTATTAATCTCAAGACGAGTCGATCCTAATATTTGTTCTCAACAAATATATATATGAATTTGATTTGAATCTCATTCACATATTCATCTTACGAATATCTATCAAATTTCATACTAATATTATCTTATTATTGTTCCCACAATAATAACTGATCAGGGATATTTAAACTAATAATATTCAAGTATATAAAAGCATACAAATTTATCATAATAATAAATTTAATGATCAAAATATCACGTCCATACAATAGGCTTTAGGGCAATGTCTCTAACACCTGCACCAACCCACTAAACTATCCCTTAAAACCAACACTTTTTCTTTATCAATAAAGCCTTCAACAGGAACCGCCTCCTTATCCCCAGATACGGGTCTCTATTGGCAGCCCACCATTAGGTTTCTTCCTCCAAAATGAATGCCGCCATGGGAACCTTGCCATGAAAACTCGTATTTTGCTACCTTGAATTCTAAAACCGTCAAGTCCATTGATAGCTTTACACGCATTTTCTTTCCGAGCAAAACGGACAAATCTAAATTTTCTTTCCCCATGCTCCTCTTGTTCGGGATGAAAAAATCTATAACTACTCCATGCTTATCAAAGATTAACCGTAGTCCTTGATAGTGAAGGCGCTCTGGCAGGTTGAAGACGAACAGCGTGGCGTCCTTTTGAAAATTGAACGGTCCCTATTGACAGACATTTGACATGAGATATTTTTGAAGGGTCACAGTTCTACAGTATATGAAAACTATAAATTGGGGTTTCCAGTCTTGGATAGGGTTCAATCTATAACCTCACAAATCAATCCAATATATTTCAATTTTTATATCTTAACAAATTCATAATATTTTGTCACCCTTAACAAACCCTGAGAATAGGAATTCAAAAACATATTCAATAATCTCAAGGGTAGCATTTCAGCTCTATATTAGAGTTCAGGCAAGAGCTGTGGTTATAGGGATGGATATTTCATCAACCTGATCGAGTCGGGTTTTTTAAGAAAAATTGAGTTCGGATCGGGCTCGATTTTTATTAAGGGTGAAAAACATTTGACCTGACCCCGGACTAATAATGTGAATTTCCTTATATTTTTAGAGATATTTGTAATAATACACATCTTTATATGTTTTTACAATTCGGTCCTTAAAATTGACATTTTCTAATTAAGTCCCTAAAATTATTATTTTTATAATTAAGTCCTTAAAATTATTTTTTATAGATCAAAACTGATTATATTTGGGTTGAGATATAAAAATTTTGAGTCAGGTCAAATTTGAGTTTAAAATCATTTTCAGGTCGGCAAAAAACTTGACCCGTGCCCGTCCCTAATTAAGTGGTTTTGGTTTCATTTAGATTCTGGCAGTGGCGGGTAGATAGTGGACCAAAGTCATCCACATGGTTGGAGACCCACTCGGCTATGAGTCTCATGCCACAGTTGTTTGAAATCATGTGTGTTTGTGTACGTCACATATTAGGGTTGGAAAAGAAATGCGACAGCCTGGGAATGAAATGATGAAAGAAATGGAACAATCATTCCTGTTTTTCATGTATTGTACCACAAATCTCTGGGCTACTTTCATCTGCACTGTTGCTTTTGTTGGTAATTTCCACCTCTTTTTTCCTTTATCTTTTTTAGCTATCAAGTGTTGAAAGTGATTACTATAAGTATTGTTGTTTGTGTAAGTTATTTTAAAATTTTAAAATTTTAATTTTTCAATTTATAAGATTAAATAATGATGAATTAGAGTGTTAACTTAGGGATGACAATGGGACAAGATGATTGTTGACTGACTCGAATCCGATCCGAGTTTATATATAGTTTTACCCATCTTGAATCCGACTCATCCCGACTAACTTGAACTAACATAATTTTTAATTTTCCAATTTTTTGATTAAATATAGAGGTATTACATTCTCATACAAGATTAGGCAATATAAACAACGATCCTTAGTGACTAGGCCAGTTAGTGGATCTCATTTCAATGTTTTTTGTAAAAATAGAAAAAAAAATTGAAATAAATATTAATTTATTCAATTTAATAGTATAAAATCAAAGTAAATTTAATCTAGTGTCATAATTCTAGTACCTTATATGCTAATTTTTAACATATATTTTTATAACACGACTAATCTTTACTGATATAATTATACCATGTCGTAGTTTTCCATCAAGTTTGAGTTATTAATTTAGTAATTATGCAATATATGATCTTGTAGAAACCACGTCAAATATATGGTTGCACGATGAAATAAAAGACAAAATGATTTACGTAGAAAATCTTTTTGGAAAAAATTACGGACAGATGGTGAGAAATTTTGTCGAAAAATAACAAAGATACAAGAAGTTTGAGACTTAATACAATTTAACCCTTATGCTGCATTATGGGGCAACATAACATGGGCTCATTCCATATCGTATGATCTTGTCAACTGGATTCATCTTAATAATGCACTTTTTCCCGATGATCAGTTCGAGATTAACAGTTGCTGGTCAGACTCGACCACGTTCCTTCCGGGTGAAAAGCCTGTGATTTTATACACCGGGAGTGATACCATGAACCGCCAAGTTCAAAACTTGGCTTAGCCGAAGAACCTATCTGATCACTTTCTAAGGGAATGGGTGAAATCATCTCATAATCCTGTCATGACCCCTGTTGATAGTATCGATCCGATTACCCGAAGTTCTTTAGGGATCCAACAACAGCTTGGCAAGGCCCTGAAGGTCGATGGATTATGGAGAGTCTTGGTAGGAAACCAAATGGATGGCCACGGATGGGTGCTGCTATATCGAAGCCGACATTTTGTTACATGGTCTAGGAGTAAAGAACCTCTTCACTCGTCCACAAGGACTGGCATGGGGGAATGTCCCGATTTCTATCCGGTTTCGATTGATGGAAAAGAGGCCACAGATTTGTTGCTAAAGACCGATGTCGAAGTTTCCTTCGACTTGTCCAACTTAAAGGAGGCTGAATTAATGGATCAGAGTTGGATTGATCCTCAACTGCTCCGTAATCAAAAGACAACATCTGTTCGAGGCAATATCGGACCATTCGGAATACTGGCTTTTGCATTGGATGACTTGACGGAGCAAACCGCAATCTTGTTTCGCGTTTTCAGACGTAACGACAAGTATGTTGTGCTTATGTGTAGTGATCAGAGCAGGTCATCTCTAAGGGAAGGACTAAAAAAAGAAACTTATGGAGCTTTCATTGACATAGACCCTCTTCATGAGAAGATTTCTCTAAGAAGTCTCGTATGTTATATCCGCTTTTAATGCTTCATTTCGAGCATTTCAAAGTTCTCCTCTAGACTGATACGTTCCGATTCCGGAATTGCAGATAAATCATTCGATCGTGGAGAGCTTTGGTGGGGAAGGAAGAGCTTGCATCACTGCTAGAGTTTACCCCAAGTTGGCCATTGATAACCAAGCCTACCTATATGCATTCAATAATGGCACAAGTAATTTCTTCCACAAAAAGAAAAAAACCACATCTCTCTCCAATATTCTTTACTATCATTATTTACCGTGACTCTTCACTCAAATCAGAATAATAACCTTTTGAAACGCTGTCAATCATCACCCTCCCATTTTTACCAATTAACAATTATCTAACTTTTGAATCTTACCTTTTCTTTATTAAGCTAAAAAGCTGAATTTAAAAGTCAAAATACACAATTTAAGGAATCCATAATTCTTCCTATGAGATCATAAATAAGAGGATTAGGGTGACACTTGGCAAAAGCTAAAGGGCTTTTTGAACCTTAATCAATGCGAACAAGGAATCTTAATCTCAATTAACCAAAACTGAGAAAAAAAATATAGAATAAAAGAAAGAAAAAGAACCCAAATTCCCTCTGATCAAACAACCCTATTGGGAAATGAACCGACTAGGACAAATTTCATTCTTTTCCCTTTTGGAAACACAGTGGTAGATAAGGGACGAACATTCAGACAAGAGAGAGGGCATCTAAAACTCTGTTATTTAGTAAACAGAGCAGTTTACTATGATTCCATTAATAGCCATTGTTTCTTCAATCATTTTAGCCCACAGTTGTTTTCCCACCATTTCTACCCAGTAGAGGAAAAAAGGGTTCCTTTTTCTTTCTTGAAGTGAAAGCAAATTCTGGGTCTTTCGAAGTTATGAGTAAAGAAGAAGACGAAGTAGAAAACAGGGGAGGAGGAGGGGTCAAACCGGCTTCTGGGCCGTACGAATGGCTGGCGAGCTTCCACCGTGATCTGTTGGCGGGGGCGGTGATGGGCGGCGTGGTCCACACGATCGTGGCACCGATTGAGAGGGCGAAGCTGTTGCTTCAGACCCAAGACAGCAATTTGGCTTTCGTGGGAAGTGGGAGGAGGAAATTCAAAGGGATGCTCGATTGTATCTTCCGTACCGTTAGAGAAGAAGGCATTCTTTCTTTATGGAGAGGCAATGGGAGTAGCGTTCTCAGATATTACCCTTCTGTTGCTCTTAATTTCTCGCTCAAGGTAACAATCCCTTTCCAAATTTGTAATCTTTCCCTTTCTTTATATTGGTTCTTGGTATGAAGTGAAATGAAACATGTGATTTTCTTTCTGGGATATTTAGAGTGAATCAAATGGGGTTTTCAAATGGTATTCATAGATTGTTTGTTAATGTTCTTGAGAAGGAGATATTCCATGCACGTGAAGTGAATGATGAAAGGTTTCTTTAAGGTTCTGGTGATGTTATTTCATTACAAGACATGCTTTCTTTGGTTTGTTATGTTTGAATGGTAATTAATGCGGTCATGCTGAACTTTTAGTCCTAGAATTGGGAATTTGATAGAGTTTAGGATTTGGATGGAACGGGGAAATGTAGCAGCAATCTCATCTGATTTTAAATTCCATGGACATTGAAAGAAAATGTTAGAGGATAACAATCAAACTAGCAATGTTATATTTGGTTTCGGTGTTGGCCTTAAAGTATCTATAAGTGCATGAAAACCAAATGCGTGTCGCGGAGATGGGACTGTGTTATTCTGGATGTCTGTATATGTTTTGGAGATTAAATTGAGGAGTTTAATTATAGTGGAAGAGGGGAGATTTGATTTGATGGAGAATATTTCTTTGTCAAGAGAAATAGATGGAGTCTAATCCATAATGCAGACCTCGTTTGCTGAGTTTGCAAGAGTTGTAATCCTGGTTCTTGAATAGACCACAACAATGTAATATTTCTATCTAGCGAACTCGACCTAAAAGAGGCGTAGTATAAGGTTGTGTAGACTGTTAGTAGAACTAGTCATGATACTATTGGTTATAATAAGGTTGTAAGAATAAAATTGTAAGTTGTCATCGAATTAGAACCTAAGCTGAAGCTTCTTTTACATGTATGTGCACGCTCGTGCCCAGTTTGCCTGTTTCTTTTATTCTTTGTTTTCCATAGTGTGGCACAAAGATAACCACGATGTTGTAATAATAGGACAGAAAAAGGTACAGTGATACTGAAACATGGGCCTGATTGGTGGGATAGCAACTCTAGTTGTTTGAATAGGTTAGATGAATTTGCCTAGCATACATCTGTGAAAAGTTCAATGAAATCACTTGATAGATGCCGTTGAGACCAGTCGACGACAGTCTATTTCAATTCAGATAAAAGTTTACTCAGCGCTAAGCAAACTCAAAAATTCCTAGGGGATTCCCCTAAACTAGGAGGTCTCTGGTTTAAATCTTGTTGGTCGAAGGTGTAGGATTTATGAGATGGTAGAGAGTTATCTGTGCCTTTTACGTATAGTTCAAGGATTAATGAAGCCAAACCAAAAGTTCAAAACCAGTTCCTCAAAAACGAGAAATATATGTTAACTTTTTTTCTTCGAGGTTTTTAATATGACTCCGAGTAAACTTTACAACATCTCCATGTGGTTATCATTTTACTCACCTTACATCTCTTTGCAGGACCTGTATAAAAATATATTAAGAAACTATGGAGACGGTCATGTTTTCTCTGGAGCATCTGCCAACTTTATTGCCGGAGCTGCAGCTGGTTGCACAACATTGATCTTGATCTACCCTCTTGACATTGCTCACACCCGCCTTGCTGCAGACATTGGAAGAACTGATGTTCGTCAATTCAGAGGCATCTACCATTTCCTGAGCACCATACACAAAAAAGATGGATTTCGAGGAATTTACCGGGGTCTTCCCGCTTCCCTACATGGGATGATTGTTCATCGGGGTCTGTATTTTGGAGGATTTGATACCATAAAGGAAACCTCGTCAGAACAATCCAAAACCGAATTTGCATTATGGAGACGTTGGGTGGCTGCGCAGGCCGTGACAACGTCTGCTGGATTGTTGTCATATCCACTCGATACAGTTCGGAGGCGGATGATGATGCAATCCGGTTTAGAACAGCCAATGTACCATAGCACCCTGGATTGCTGGAGGACGATTTATAGAACAGAAGGGGCGACTTCTTTTTACCGCGGAGCACTATCCAACATTTTTAGGAGCACTGGTGCTGCAGCCATCTTGGTTCTGTACGATGAGGTGAAGAAATTCATGGATTGGGGTGGATTGTAGAATAGGAAACAATTTTTTGACCGTCTTCTTTTTGAACAGGAAGGGTTAGAGTAGAATGAGATTCGGGATTACAACCATGAAAATCAGTTCTGAACCGGTCGGTGCGCACCGTTCCGGATCACTCAACTCTCGAATCAAGTGTATACTGACTTAAAGGAATTCTAAAAAGTCGATAGTTGTATAAGAACAGATCTTAACCATTCACTGCAAGAATGTTTCAATTGTCATCCATTGTAACATGAAGTTGCTTGCTTGTTTCATTACTTACTGCTTCCAGTGTAGCTCATGGAAAGTTTAAGACATACGTATACAAGTGGGAAACCCCATAAAGAAGCCATAACCTCACCCATCAAAGAAAAAGGGTAAAAAGTATGAATTAAAGATGCTTTTCCCCCTAGTTTTTAGAATACCTTTTTCAGACCTAATAAAATGCAAAACCATTAAGGGGTTTTTGAGTGGGTACTTGGGTTGCCCATTTCTCATTGCTATCCACATATTTGAGCAGTTTGCTTTAACATCTCGAAGGTCAACTCCTAATTTTCTTAGTGATTTTCTCAACAAGCACTGCACAGTCATTATAGGAAAGATTTCGAGAGACCAGTGGTACTCTCAAATACCTCATAGGTAGTTTTTTAATTTGAAACCCAGTTTGAGTTAAAGCCAGCAGTTCAGAAGGAGATACACCAACACAGAACAATTCACTCTTCGAATTATTTATCTTCAGCCCAGACATACCATAGAAAACATCTATAATCCTCTAGATGGCCATAACAGAATTAACATTGCCCTTGGTAAATACAAGTAGGTTATCTGCAAAACAGATGTGAGTGAGACTAATTCTCTTGCACTTAGGATGGTACCCAATAACACCAAGCTTGCCTGCCCAGTTTAATAAACCAGATAAAATATTCATCATTAGAATAAAAATATATGAGAAGAGAGGATTCCCCTGCCTAACCCCCTTGGCTCTAGCAAAATAATCAACTAGGCCCCCATTCAAAGCAATGGAAATTCGAGGATTAGTTATACAAGTTCTAATACAGCCTCTAAACTTCTCAGGGAAATCCAAAACTTCAAATATCTGCATAACAAAGTCCCAACTGAAAGAATCAAATGTCTTTCTAAGATCTATTTTCAAAAGGCACCTAGTAGAAACATGTTTTCTACCATAGCCATTCGCCATTTCTTGAGCCAAGGGTACATTCTCTACCAAATCTCTCTCTTGTAAAAAGGCACTCTAGTTCAGGAAGATAATCTCTGAAAATCACATCTTCATTCTATTTACCAAAATCTTTGTAATACACTTATACACCATGTTACAACAAGATATAGGTCGAAACTCAATAGCAAAACTAGGAGCAGTCACTTCGGGAACGAAATTAATAATTGTAGAATTATATTCAACAGACAGACAGTTAAAGATGAAAAAATGCCGAACAACTTTAACAAAATCGTAACCAACAATGCTTCAGGCAAGCTGAAAAAAACTGGCAGGATAACCATCTGCCCAGGGGCTTTGTTCCCATTCATGGAAAAAATAACATCCTTAATCTCTTTTCTAAAAACAGGGGAGATCAGATTATTAGTCATCTCATCAATCAGCTTAACACAAAGGATCTCCTTCAATAACTGATTCGAAACAACAGAGATATTCGAATCCATCACCCCAAGAGAGTTTGTAAAGTGCCTAATAAATTCAGTGGAGATTACTTCAAAAGACTTCAGCTTTACCCCATTTTCATCCTTAAGTATATGAATTGTATTTACTCTTTGCCTTGCCGTAACATGTCTAAAGAAATAAGCAGAATTCTGGTTTCCATCCTTAACAAACTGGATTCTAGACTTATGCCTTAAAAAAATTTCTTCTGCTTTGTACAAGTCAGTCAACTCTCTAGCAACTACTGTAACGGCCTGATTTTGGGTCTAGGAGTTTTCTAAGTTGATTAGACGGTCCAATGGATTGAATTAGAGGATTCGATTCAGTTTCTGAATTAATTCGAAATAAATATTTTTGGGAGAGATAAAAATATAGAAAAATATTCTAAAATCATTATTTAATATGTAAATGATTTTGGTAAAATCAATTTTACAAGAAAAAGTTTCGAAAAGTGACATTTTGGGTTAGTGACCAAAATGTAAAGTTTTAAAACTATTTTTAGTGGCTGTTTTCTAAAAGGGTCAAAACTTAGAACTTTAAAGAGCTATTTGGCCAAGGTATAATATCAGACTTTTCCCTTTTAATTGGATATTTTAAAAAGATTTTAAAGTAAATAAAAAGGCTAACTAACTTTTCACCAAAAGTTTTTCTCTCAAATTCTCTCCAACCAAACACTCTTTTCTACTTCAATTTTCTCAAGTAAATACTTGATTTCAACATTCTTTTATTTTCAAATGAACCCTTAATAGTTTCCTAACAAAATCTATTTGATTTGATCTTTTTTTCTAATGGAAATTCATCCACTTAAAGGGGAAAGTCAAGGTTAGAGGTGAGCTTCGTTCTTCTCCTCTAATATAAGGTTTTTTACTGAAATTCCCAAGTTATTAATCCTTTACATATATTTTCTAATGAGTTTCATATGGGCTCTGTTTTGCAATCTGATGTCAATATAACGTTCCCGCTGAAGCATGTTCACCATAGGAATTAAATTGATGCATTTAGACAAAATAAAAAGGAAAAAAAATGAACCCGGTTTAGAATATTAGCTCGGGTTTGCTTCGACAAATCTAATGTGATTTTTTTAGTTCGGTTTCAGCTAGGCCAGACTAAGAGGTTACAACTACTCTCTCCTTAGCAATGTTTGCAGCAGTGGGAGAGCTCTGTATTAATTTTTGCACATCTTCAAGTTTCCTTTGATGAGCCACCACAATATCAGAGATGCCACTAAAACATTCTCTATTCAGCTTCTTCAAAGGCTCTTTCAGCCTTTTAAGCTTTGCAAGCAAGGCCTGTAAAGGGTTACCCTCAACTAGTGCCCCCTAAGACTCTTCCACAATAGATAAAAAATCAGGAGAATCAACTTATAATGAAAAAATTTAAACGATCTAGGTGATTTAGTTATGGGAGTCTTCAGCCTAATATACCTTAGACTATGATCAGAACAATCTGGACGTAAAAACTCCACCTGAGCATTAGGAAATAACTGCATCCATTCTTAATTCACCAAAATTCTATCAAGCTTTCTCCCTTTGATTACACCAAGTAAATTGAGGGCCTATGAAGGCATGATCTACAACATCAATATCTTTTCTGCAGTTTGCAAAATCTTGCATTGCAGCAAAAGTCCCTTGACTGCCATTATAATCTGAGGTTTCTTCAGAGGAGTAAATGATATTAAAAATCCCCTGCAAGAATCCAAGGACCATTATCTATTCTGGATTTAAAAGACACTAAATCCCTCCAAAGATCCTTCCTCCCAACTCTATCATTATTCCCATATGTTGATGAAAAGTAAAACTCCCTATCACATTTACTTACTAAACAGGAAATATGCTGGTCAGATTTATAAATTTTCTCAATTCTCCAAGAACCCCTACTTAATATCCAAACTCTGCCATTCGAAGCTTCTATGTAGTTATGAAGAAAATTTCAGCCACCAAAATTTCTTTGAATAATGTTTGTAGCATTACCAACTTTAACTCTAGTCTCAATAAGATATAACACCTCAATATTCAACTTCCTAACAACATGCAAGATTCTTTGTTGCTTTAAAGGGTCATTACAACCTCTAACATTCTAAGTTAAAAAAGTCATTATAAATTTAGAGAATTATCTCCTTCTTGCTTATTCTGTTTCTCACCTTTCGTCTTTATCCTCTTTTGTTGTTGTTTTGGCTTCAATTGATCCATCAAGCAGCCACTCCTCCAGCAACAAGCCTGGTTGTTCTGACCATCAACAGCATTTACCAACAAATCAAACGTATTTGCACTTTCTACCTCACCTAGTTCAATAGTTGAAGCATCTTCTAATATGTCCATGACCTTAGTGTCCTCAGTAAGAGCTTCACCAACTACAGCAGCATCACTATTAGCCACCACACCATCACTTCCATCTTGTTTTCCTGCGGTAACAGATGTAGAGTCACTATTGCCCATAACAACATCAACATTCTGGACTGCAGTAGTTTCCAACTCAACCTGCACATTTTTTTATGTTAACAGAATCATCACCCTCTGAACTTCTTTCTTTTCACAAGTCCTTTTTAAATGACCAAAGATATGGCAGAGATCACAACGAGCCATCGACGTAAGATGATCGCCCGATTCTGAATATGCTAAGGGCCAGACTCTAATATGAATATGTTAAGGGCCAGACTCTAAAACTCAGTCCCTAACCCGCTGAGATAGAAAATTAATCATGTAAACACTAAGAGCTAAAAAACGAATCTCAACAGATCACTCACGCCCCCATAATTTATCCATAGTCTTTTGAAAAATACTAAGCGTAGGAGATTTGCCCAGAAAATTTCCCAGCAGAGCCCTATCCCACTGTTTCGCACCATCATCGAAAACAATCTTAGGAGGAGTAACAACCAACTTACCATTCGTTTCCACCGGAAGGAAGAACTCCAAGGAAGGATCAAACAAAAGACCCCAAACCTTACCTGAGCCAGAGATTTCATTCGCAGCTTTCCCCCAACATTCAGAGCCAGATCTTATTAAATAATGTTTCTTATAACAAAGTATTTGATATATAAATATAGAGTAGGTTTAACATTTTAAATTACGAGATAACAAGAGAATGAGAGAGAGGGAAAATTACTTTAGAGAGATGTAATCACTTTTAAGATCTATACAATTATTGTGCCTACGTTGTAGAGATGAGTATTGTAGGGATGTTGAGAAGAGTATTTTGATTCTACCAGGTCATGAGATTTGTATATCGGGTTTTGAGATTACATGGGTTATCATGTATTTATACTCTTCGGGTTCTCTACATTATTAGTGGATTGTTCATTTCTCTCGTTCGTGGAAGTAGGCTATGCTGAATCATGTTAAATCTTATCTCATGTGCATGTCTTGGTCTATGTCGTTATCGCTTTAGTTATTTTTCCGTATACCAAATTCCTAACAAATAGTATCATGAGCTATGGTTCGAGCTGCGCAATTGTGGATGAATTTTTGCTCTGGGCTTTGTGGTGCAATGTTGGAGACATGCCAGAAGAGTACTGCTGCAACGAGCTTTCAGTTGTAGGAGGAATAATTCTCAAAATTCAACGGTGCTTCAACGAATATTACGTAAGAATTGAAGTTGTTGAAGACTTGGCGGCGATGCTTCAACGAATATTTGGCTTACTAAAAATTGAAGCTGTTGAAGACTTGAAGACTAATGCTTGAATAGAATTTGTGTCAAGGGGGAGATTTGTTATATTTTGACTCAAATTCTAATTGGTAATTAAGATGAGTTTTATTGTAATTCTAGTGGTTGAAGATTACTTGGTAATTATGATTTACTTTAATGTGTAAATATCTATTTTAGGTTGAGATCTTATTGAATAAGATTTATTGGTGACCAAGCATTTAGGTCTATAAATATATACTAGGTTTAACCTTTTGAAGTACGAGAGAACAAGAGAATGAGAGAGAAGGGAAATTATTTTGGAGAGATGTAACCACTTTTAGGATCTCTACAACTATTGTGCTTACGTTGTAGAGATGAGTATTGTAGGAATGTTGGGAAGAGTGTTTTAGTTCCACCGGGTCATGAGATTTATACACTGGGTTTTAGGATTACATGAGTTATCATGTATTTTACTCTTCGGGTTCTCTACATTATTAGTGGATTGTTCGTTTCTCTCGTCCGTGGAGGTAAGATATGTTGAACCACGTTAAATCTTGTTTTATGTGCATGTCTTGGTTTATGTCGTTATCGCTTTGGTTATTTTGCTGCATACCAAATTCCTAACACTTCGCGTCAACTGGGTCAGAACAATTACCACTCTCACTACCAGAAGCACCCAAAAACGAAAATTTTGTCGAATTAATTCCTCGAGAAATGTCATGAGGTTCAGGAAGGACAATTTTTAATCCCACCATGAACAAGGAAAAATCAGAAAATCAAGAGCACAGAAGCAAAAAATAGAAGAATCAGATCAAGAATAGCACAAGAATCAAGCAAAAACCAGGAAGAAAATAAAATCCTCTACCGGCACAGATTAGTCTTGCTATCGTGCACCCAGAGAGAAAACCCCTTTCTAAAACTAAAATCTTAAATTATTAATCTTAAACCCTAAACTTTAAATTTTAAACTATAATTTTTAAATTATAAACAATAACCTTACATTCTAAATAAGGGTGGCACTTATAAGGGACCGGTGAGGGCCACGACTCCTAAAATTTTAAAAATTGGAAATTTGAAGATAAGATAATCATAAAACTGTATTTTAGTCCCTTAAAATATATAATTTACATTGTTGACCCTTTCTAAATTTAAATATTTTTAAATGGCCCATCAATAAATAATGTTAGGTTCCACCATTAATTCTAAACCCTTAAACCCTTACCCCTAAAAATTAAAGACTTGTATAAACTAAAATTTATACCATATATTTTTTTGTAAATTACATTAGAAGTCATTGAACTATTGTCTATCTACTATTTTGGTCAGCGAACTAATTTTTTTGGCAAAACCATCACTAACGTTACTTTGTTTTCTTATTTTGGTCACCGACTGTTAAGCTTCCGTTAAAAACTAACATAAATGGTGACATGGTAGGTATAATAACAATTTTAGTCCCCAAAACATATACATTATATCAATTTGATCATAGTTCAAGTTATTTCAATAAATTATTGACAATCATGGAAAATTCCATGCCACCGTGAGAGAGAGAGGGAGCAAGCAATGTCTAAAGGTAACTCTAAATGAGAGGCCACCCACGTTTGCTTTACGTATGAAACCTTGAGGTCTGGATCTTCCAAGTAAAGGGTCAAAGCATATAACCCAAAAGAATTTTTCAGTTTCTGGTCGAATCCAACATGCCTTGGGAGACCACGAGGGTTGTCATTCCTTTGGTAAATGGTCTTTTCACTTTATTTTTATTTTTTTATTTTGATGTTTCCCTTTGCAAACTAAATTCATTTGTTGTCTCAAGCGGAAGATCAAACGGGTTCCTGTTTGGGGATGGAAAGTTTCTATATTTATGATTCTTTAGAAGATTTCTCCACTATCTCAAGTTTCACCAAGTGCCGGTAGCACAGTATTTCCCGATGTGTAGTAATAGGTTTGATAAGAATCATTTTCATAAACTAATTGGTAGATTCATACAATCATAGACTAATTGGCAGGAGACTAATTGGTAGATTCATACAATCAGAGACTAAGGTTATTTTCACCACCAAGTGCCGTTTCCTCTCTCTCTCGGTGGCATGGAGTTTTCAGTGATTGTCAATAATTTATTGAATTATTTTTAAATACAATCAAATTGATAGAATTTATAAGTTTTAGGGACTAAAGCTATTATTATACCCTACCATGTCACTATTTCTGTTAGTTTTTAACGGAAACTTAACAGCCGGGGACAAAAATAAGAAAATGTAACGTTAGTGATGATTTTGCGAAAAAAATAGTTCGGTGACCAAAATAGAAGAGAGACAATAGTTAGGTGACTTCTAGTGTAGTTTACCCTAATTTTTTTCATATATTTAACCTCAATTCATCATCTTTATGACTTTAACTCTCACATTGAGGTTTTTAAATTATCACTGCCTAACACGGTACATATGAAATGTACATTTGAGTACATACTATTAATTGCTCATTTAAAGTAAGGTTAGGCCACTAATAATGAGATTCCCACTTTCCTCATTTTTTTAATTACTATTAATCAAGAATTGCTCGTCTCAATAACACCCAAATATATAAGAAAAATGCTTGTATATATAGGTTATTGTAAACTAAAGTTTACATAAGTTTATCTAGTTTAGGGTTTAAGGGTTTAGATTATATAGTTTAAAATTTAAGATTTGGAGTTTAGGATTTAGAATTTTTAGAATTAGAGATTTAGATTTTATAGTTTAAATATGAAGGTTTGTGTAAATTCTTTTACATATAATGGGTCTCTACATTATCCGATATAGATTAATCAATCAATATGTTAAATACTAGTGATTATAAAAAAGAATTTATTATTTAGTTAGGTCAAATAATAATTTTTTTGGCCTTTATTGTTCTTTAAATTTGGAATTTAATATATTTATTTTAGTTTGCATAACTCGATCATTCTATTTTGACTTAATAAGAAATATATTATGAAATTAAAAAAAGAAATTATATTGAATTAAAAAAGAAATTATTATTTAGTTAAGTTTGCATGAGTTTATCTAAATTTGAAACAGGAAAAAGATATTACTTTTTAATTGAATTAAATTGCTTAAAAAATATAAAAAATCAAGTACCAAATATGAACGTAATAAAAGGCTTAAACAAAAAAATAGCCCTCAAACTATGTTTTTTTTTCCTGTTTTTAGCCCTTAAACTATGATTTGGGCAAAATAGGCCCTTAAACTATCATTATTGATCACTTTAAGTCGCTAAACAATAATTTGAGCAAAATAAGCCTTTAAACTATCATTTTTTGTTACTTTAAGTCCATGGTTACAAAAATATCATTTTATATGCTTTTATAACATATATAAATATTTATGTTGTTTTTAAATTTTAAAATATCATATATCAAAATAAGCCCCTAAACTATCATTTCTGCTCATTTTAAGTCCGATACTTATTTAAGTCAAAAGAAAATTATTTCGACTAATAAGATGTTGACACATCACAAAGATTTTTTTTGACCAATTGATAGTTTTGAGGACTAAAAGAAGAAAAATGACATAGTTTAGGTACTTATTTTGACCAAAAATGATATTTTTATAATCATAGACTTAAAGTGACCAAAAATAATAGTTTAATGGCTTATTTTGCCCAAATCATAATTTAGGGACTTAAAGTGACCAAAAATGATAGTTTAAGAGCCTATTTTGCCCAAATCATAGTTTAAGGGCTAAAAGCAGAAAATGCATAGTTTTAGGGCTGTTTTTTTGTTTAAGCAATAATAAAAAGGACCAATACCAAAATTTGACTATTTTAATATTTGTTTATATATATTTTAACCCTTTGACAATGCGCATACATTTTTTTAGATAAAACGATTTAAATTCATGTCTCTTGAAATAAATATTTTCTACTTTTTTATTGGAACAGTTCTTGGGTTCAATTTATTTTGTTTAGTAATACTAATTGGAATTTGAGGCTCGTCATTGTCACAAAAAAGCACCACTAAAACATCTTTTTCCCAAAATAGCAACCCCAAACCACATTATTAACCATTCATTTTTTTTTCATCTACACCTAACAAACATCAAATTCAACGGCTCAGATTGCCCCATAATTGGCAATGGATCCCACTTCAATGGCCCCCACAATTCCACCCATTTCTCAATGTCTCAACTTAAATAAAAAGCCTTACCAAAGCACACAAATCCAAGCAAAGAAAACAAATCTTTCTTAGATCAAATAATTAGAAGTTCGATATCTCAAATTCAGATATTATAGATGAAAAAGATAATAACAAAATGATTTATTTTTTTTAAAAAAAGTTTGACTCGATTTGATTTCGAATTTAATCTAAACTTGATTACAATAATTCTCTAACTTTCACCATTAGAGCTAGTAGGGAAAGAAACAAAAGTAAGCAAAGAAGAAGGAAGCAGCAATTTACTTCTCTTTTGGAAGTGGACTGCCCCAATATTGAAAACCAAAAGGCAGTGTAAATGGCAGATTGATTTATATTATTTCTAATTCTATTGTGATTATATGTGTATACGTGTATATATATATATATAGATATATATATATCATACCAAGAGAACGCCAACTTCGAAGAGCTTTGGGATGAGGTGGCCACTAAGGTGGAGAGCGACGAGGGATTCGAGTCCGCCGACGCAGGTTCCGCCGATGAAGACGACGGGGGAGAGATTCTGGGAGGAGAGGCCGCTGTGAGAAGAGGGTCGAGGGATGGAAGCAAACTCGTGGTCATCGAGTTCGATGACGGTAGGGTGAACACCGATGGTAGACAAGAGCTTCTTCATGGCATGGCACATGCAACAAGATGATCGGCTGAAGATGATGAGTGGGTGCTCGGATATCAGTCTTCGGATCCGTGTCTCCGCCGTCTCCTCCTCGCCTATCGAAAGGCAGCCGCCGCCTACGTTGGGGCTACTCATGGTTGTGGTGGTGGAGGAGGAATAAAGCTGCACCAAAGTTACTAGAGCAAGTGTTATTTTTTTTTTTTATAATTGTGATTTGTGGTAATGGAGTGTCAATGAAGGTTAAATATACAAGAGAGAAAGGGGCAATGCTTTGCTTACATCATAAAAGTACTGTTTTACATAGGGTCTCTTTATGACTGTGGATCATGGGACTTTTGGGTGATGGTGAATTGGGGAAATAATATATAAAATTAAATATTTGAATTTATCGAGTGATTTCAGTGGATTAGGACCGTTTATTTTTTCTTGATGATTTAATTTTAAATAACTATGTTTTTGGGTAGAGACTCGATTAGGGATTTAGGGTAGTTTAGAATGGACAAAAATTTTCTGCTCATTTTCGGTGCTTTTTTCTATGCCACAACACTAAAAAATTAAATTCTAAACAGTAACCCTAAATTTTAAATCTTAAACCATAAACTCTAAAAAATATACAATAACTCCAATTATAAACTTTAAACCCTAAATTTAGGCTTTTAATGTGGGGCATAGAAAAGATACTAAAAAGGGACAGAAGATTTCTATTCGTTTAGAATTATTAAAAAATTAAAACCTCATGTGTATTTTATCATTCATGTTCAGAGTTTATGACTGTGGTTGGAACACATGTTGTCTTTTTCAAAATACAATACGTCTTATTTCTACACTCGATACTTGGATGTTTATAATATTTATGTTTTGGTATAGTCTTTCTTGATTATAAAGAATTGATCATATTTTAGGATGAAAATCGTCTGCCCCAAATCATGCCCCTTTTAGTATTCTACTTTAAAAAAAATGAGTTTACGATTTAAGGTTATGGTTTATGGTTAGAGTTTAAGAAATTAGGGGTATGATTTAGAGTTAGGGTTTAGAATTTAATTTTTTTAATATTTTTTAGTGTATGGCATAGAAAGGGACATGATTAGGGGAAGAGAATTTTTGTTCCATATTTTATTATGTGTTAAGATGTTTTGTTGAATTGTCTGGTTTGATTGATAATATATGTTCAACCATCCTACTTTTTTAAAAACGCACACACACCATGCAAACAAATTACTCGAACATGAATCATCTAAAAATAACGATTTAAATTACTTTGTAAAATTGGTTGTCAAAATTAACGACTTTCCTCCAAGAAAGTTACAATTACACCATTATAATTAATACAATTCTCATAACAATACTTAAACTACCTATAACCCTCAACTAATAAATAAAAGATAATTATGTTTAAGTGGACTAGAACTCAGAACTTCTTAACTATTACAACAATAACATATCAACTGAACTAATATTCAATCTAATAAAACTTAAAAAAAATTAATACATCAACCGGACAGCTTTGATAAATAAGAGTAAAGCAAAAATATAACATATTAGAGATTTTAGAACATAAAAAACAATAAAAAAAAGAAAATTGTAAATCTAAAAAGAAAATATAAGCGTTGCATCGGTCAGGTCATACACTTCCTCTTTGCACCCCAAAAAAATTTATGGTCCATTATAGGAAGGGTTCTGAGGAATTGTCAAAATACGAACTAGATGAAATCCCCAAACTTAGTTACCATCTTTCACGCCTATTCCAAAAACGACGATTCGCTACAAATTACATTGGCAAACAACCCAAAAGGGGATCAAACTATCTACGACCACCGAAAAACACGAATAAAAAACAAACGTCGTAAGGGTCACTGTACAAACACCAAACACCCACAAAAAAATCTATAGGTCATGCCATAAGGCAGAGACGTAGCGTGAAGGTAGAGAAAACGTACTGCATAGGCAAATAAAAGCGCATCAAGATGTACGAAGAAAAATAAAACTAATAAAATTAAATATAAAAAACAAAAAAAATTATGAATCACTGGCGATTACAATCAGATTATAAAACTAGTGTCGCCGCCCATTAGACAATAATAAAATGAAAGTCAAGTTTTGAGGGAAAAATGTTTGCTGCGCTAGGGTTTTTTTTATAGATAAACATTAATAAAACCTAAAACTGAACCTCAAAAATTCTCCAATACTACATACTATAAGCTAAACTCTTATGGTAACTTAGCGATTGTTTTTTTATGTATATTTTTCATTATACGAGTGTTTGGAAATTATTTATTTTTTATACTAATAAAATATAATATTTTTAATTGGGAAAAGATGGCTGACGTGGAGGAACACTCGTGGGTGGGGAAGGAGGGAACAGTGGGCCCTACTACCATGACATAATCATCGGAAACTAAATTGTCGTCGATTTCTTTATTGGCACGTGGAAGCTCCTTTTCACTTTCCTTCAGGCATGGAGATTGGTGGGCCTTTACCGGGGGAGGGCGAATATGTGGGACCAACCAACCCTTTTGAAGTCTTAGGTGGAACCAATCGAAGTTGCCCTAAATTTTCTTTATTTTTTTAAATTATTTATCAAGATAAAGTAACCATAAATATTAACATTTTAAATATCTTCAAAATTTTAAAATTTCTCATTCAAACGTATCCTTATAATTAAATCGTCTTTTAAAATAAATAAATAAATTATACTACTTTTTCAAAAATCGAAACCTCCCTTCTTTAGTATATATAGTATAATCAATTAATCATAGGGAAAAACTCCGATACACAGGCCGTGTAAACTTTAGTTTATACGGTGCCTTTTAATTTTAAGGGTTTGTGTTTAGTTTAGGGTTTAAGGTTTAGGGGTTTAGGTTGTAGGGTTTTAGAATTTAAGGTTTGTGTTTAGAATTTAGGGTTTAGGATTTAGAGTGTAGGGTTTAGATTTTTAGGGTTAGGGTTAAAAATTTAATATTTAAATTTTTATAGTGTAAATACGCATTTATGTAAAATTAATTTTACACAACCCGAATATCAAAGTTTTACCCTTAATCATATATGTTAGGCTAGCCGACTAGGTTATGATAGTTTCACTATTTTAATGATTAAATGATTTTGATACTTTTATTGTTTAAGATTGGTATGCGGGTGGAGCGGAGCAAAGAGTTATTATAATTGTTCCGTTCCACTATACACGTTCTTTAAAAAAAAAAATCTTATTTAATATAACTCGAAATTTGTCATCTCATATTTAGGGGTGTGCAAAATAATCATAAAACCAAAATTGATTTCGAAACCCAAAAAAATCAAACCGAAAAATTCAGTTTCGGTTTGAATTTTTATTTTTAAAAAAGAAACAGGTTCAGTTACGATTTACGGTTTTGGGACAAATTGGATAACCAAACTGATCAATTATATAATATATATTATTATATTATATGCCATTTTAATATTTTATATTAAAAAATTAGATTTTATTTTATTTTCTCATTCCCCAAAAGTAAAAACATAATTTCATTTTATGAAGTTTAAGTGTTTAACTTGTTAGTATTAAAAAAGATACTAATATAATGTGTCAGTTTTTAAAAGTATATACTTTTTTTCTAACATATTATTAAAATTTATATTTTTAATAAACAAAATAAAAAACCGTTACCCGAACTGAACTGAATTTTCGGTTAACCAATAAACGGTTAACTGATTGAATAGTTACAGTTTAGGGTCGAGAATTGGGTGACCCGAACCTAAAGATTGACCGAAATAATTTGTAAATGGTTAACCGAACCCGGTTTTGCACCTACTCGTACCACTATTACCCCCACTTGAAACATCATGAATAACGTTTTCGTGTGGTAAAACTACGTTCACAACAAGTGCATAAACAAAGATCCATTCAATGTTGCATTTCAACTTTTTCCTGTGACCAAAAGGAAGCAAAGACTAAGCTCTGATTGGAGTTGCAACATTCAAAGGCAAAAGAAGTCCATATTACTATATAAATATAAGGGGAAACTACAAAAATAATACTCCATCTATTCCCGTGTTACTGTTTTGGTACTTCAACTATTATTTTTAATAAAATAGTATCTAACGTTACGTTTTTGTTTTGTTTTGGTACCTTTCTCGTTTAAAATTAATGGAAATGGTGGCATAGCTTGGGTTAATAACAGTTTTAGTCCAAAAACTTATATAATCTATCAATTTAGTCTAAAATTATATCAATTTAAACGTTATGTTAATTTTTGGATTAAAATTGTAAATTTCTCATTTTTCTTCTTCTTCCGGTCGAATACTTTTTGGGTTTAAAAAACACGCTAAGGACAATCAAAACTTTAGGATTTAAAGATCAATGAGGGACTAATGCGGGGTTCATTGGAGGACCCAAACTCCACGATCGGGATAATGGTAAGAATACGAGGGGTGAGAAAGGGATAAGACAAAATAGGATCAAAGCTTTGCAAATCTCTCTCTCGGCGAGAATATATATAAGTGTTTTGGATTAAATTGATAATATATATAAGTGTTTTGTACTAAAACTGTGATTATACCAAGCCACATCACCATTTCCGTTAGTTTTTAACGGTTGGGGTACCAAAACAGAACAAATATATAATATTAGGTACTATTTTGTTAAAAATAATAATTGGAGTACTAAAACAATAACGTAAAAATAAGTGGTACTATTCATGTAGCTTTCCCTAAATATAATGGGTATTTTGTTGTGACAAAAGAATGCGCGAATTGAAAATATATTTTTAATCGACATATATCTTTGTATGTACAAAAGATCTATGATGATCAAGTTACTCTCTTCAAAAAAAAAAAAAACATGTCTTGGAACTCACATGACCTACCACAAGAATATATAAACTTTCTCCGCTATTCAGAACACTCCAAGGCATCATTTTGATCTATCGAACCATTGATTTCTCATACCATTGAAACTTTTATACAAAACTTTCAACATCTTGATGCGAACCTTCTGCCACTTTTAATATTTTTTTAAACAATGACATCTGAATTTTATTAATCACCAAGAAAGATAATTCAATACATTAAAAAAAAGGGACAAGTCAACTAAAAATCTCTTACAATAATGCAAAAAAAAGCAGACACTTCTATTGAAATTAGCATACCAAAATTAGAAACCTTCCTGAATCTCCTTATCTCTATCCAAACGAAACGCTTTACGGGGTGAAAATGAGTGGTGAGCAAATCAGGCTATTAGGCAGATTGCTCTGCTACCCATGTCTAATTATATCGGCAACCAACTATCAACCGAGTGAGGATCCATCTTTCTAAGACTACAACTTTCAACGCTTATGTTAACATATATCGTGTATCATAAATGAAGTCGCTTTAAACAATATAAAATTATACATTATTAATACATCGAACAAATATTCATTAATTAATAATTAATTTTTGTAGATGAAACATAGAAGTGGCACTCGTGGCCACCATGCATAAGGGTTTAGTCCGATCATCAACTCAAAAGGAAGTTATCGTCATGCTTAACATCACCCGCCATTGTTGATGGAGGGGAAATCTTGTAAGGGCTATTTGTTGCAGCCACTTGCTTGCCATTGCCTTTGCCATAGTGTGTGTATAGGCATCCCATTAGTCATATACTATGCAAATTAGGCATGAGGTTTAAATGAAAGCTTAATCGTTTTTAACGTTCTTAATTTGGTATCGTGACAATATTTGCCCTGTATTTTAGCTCTAAATAACTCATGCACAACGCATATGTTTTAACAACGCTGCTAGAACTTGAATTACTTAGATTAAATGTCATTTTTTACCATTGGAATCAGGCAATGATGACAGATATGCTTAAACCTCTTCGAATCGATAACTACTAGGAGGTGTTAATCAAATTATTCGATTCGATGTAAAAATGAACTATGGTTAGAATATGTTTAATAAATTAAAAGTATATATTTGCAAAAGCAATTGATAGGAAAAGGCATGCCCGAGCAGCTGTCATTCTAATCCCTTCCCATTTAGTTTTGGCCATTATTTGTGGTGGCTGGTGGGCTCCTATTATCACTTATTTCTTTTGATAAATCTCTTTTTATTTATGGTTTACAAAGGATCAGTGATGCTGCATGGACAGTGACACTAAATTATTGATGATTTTATTTAATTACTGTTTAATTAATTACTATAATGTAAGTCAAATCCCTTTTTATACGGGGAGGTTTCATTTTGGTTTTGGTATCGGTTCGAAAGTTCGAATCTTTACATTGTGGATAAAATAAATTAAGTTAGATAAGTCACTTCCGTAATATATTTTTATTATATTTGATCCGAATTAGTTAGTCAATGAATTGAATAAGTAACATTATTGACACTCTTAGGCTAGGAAGTCCCATGTTTGCAACCCTGGGTAAGACTAATTTTTGGGCTTGGACCAGAGCTTTCAAACCGACCATTGCTGATGACTGTTGGAGACAAGTTCACATGTTCCATAGACTGAGATTGCAATGCGAGGACCAACACCACTAGTCCACTTGCAAGATAAAGTCACGGCCTTTGAATCTGTTGGTTTTGGTGTTGCCATTGGATCTTTGATCATGGACTCATCCTCCACCGCACATCTCTGGCACAACAAATGAGATTTTCGGACCATTTAGAGCCAACAGAGAGGGAGTGTAGTTTCATGTTTTTTTACTACCTTAACGTTGGTCCAATCCACACTGTGCTCCTATAGGAAGATAATGAACTCCTTGAAGTAAGGCCGAATAGCCTGGAGAACTCCTCGAGAAGACGCCTATCTCCCTGACAGCTACCATGGCCTCACCGGAGAGGAAACTCGAGTGTTGAAAAACACCTTTCTTCTTCACCCCAACATACAAGGATCTTGATGTGCCAAGTACAAAACTTAGAACCTTCAATCGTGATTGGGAGGTTCAGGTAATGCATGTATTACGAGAAGGCAATAGACTAGCCGACGCCCGACGGGATGGAAAAGTTTGTGTGAGATGATGGTCCGGAGTGTTGGATTTCCAATTTTCCTCCCGACGAGAACTTAGGCATTTTACATGCAACCGTTTTTAGTTAAGGATTTGTTTTAATGCCACACTCTTTGTTTATAGAAAATGGCACTACATTTTAGATTGAAATTGATGCATTTCATAAGTAATAAAAGCAATGAGACACTGGTCCATGATATTCAAATGATCTCATGGTAGCATCTATTTATTTTTCTTAGTCCATTAATAATACACGTACACCTTGCAGACAAACTGCTCGAATCTAGATCAATATCTTTTTTATTGAAACCAATCAAAAGCTTATTTATTTTACAAGTGGTGGGATGTGGGGACTTTAATTGTAATATATCTGAACAGTTGTCGTTTAAACATCGTTTTCAGCCATGCTGGTAACATGGATACTCAAGTTGACTATAACTCATTGACCTTTTCATGATTTCTTGAATCGGCTCTGTTTTTGATCAAAATCAATGGTTTTGATAAGACAAGGCATTTTATATGCATCCCAAAGAGAAAACAACATAACAATCACAATGAATTGTGGAAATAGTTTTTATGTTGACAAAGATTTCTGTTCATACAATACTACCAAGAAGTTTTTCGTTTGAATTTCGGTTGCAACCCATCATAAATCCATCTCTCCATCTCTCTTTATCCAGACGATGCTGCCTGTGATTTCTGTCGGGGTGGAACCCGGAGCCAAACCTTCAACATGTCGTACGTCGCGAATCCAACTGCCACTGAAGGAACAATCTGACAACCAAATCGTAACATACAGCGTTAGAATGAAAACTAGAAGCTATGTTTGATATCATATCATTGCTCAGTACATAAAATACCTTGATGTAATTAATGCTCAAGCCTGCAAACAATTGTCTCCATCCTTGATTACGGACGATTGTAGTAAGCCCATCGTATGTGTTTCTATATCTTGCATCACCTTGAATCGATGAAGACTGAAGACTTCCAACCTGTAGGGTAACATTTAACCTTTTGAATCAGATTGCTTCGATTGATATATATATATATATATATAGCATTAAGGTACGGTGTAGCGTTTACTGAACAATACCTGCATCTGTCTCCTTACAACGTCTAATGGATATGTGAAGGTCTGTCCAAGTAATCCAGCTGTTGCTCCACAAGAAAGATTCATCACAATGGATTTTTGGTGTTCTTCGGGAACACGTGTCTTTATTACCTCATAGATGTAGAACTTTAAACCGGCATAAGGGAGGATCCCGGCCAGTGTTGGACCTATGTAAGCAAAAAGTTCCATCAAGTTCAAGCACATCTTGCAAAGAAAGTAAATGCAAAATGAAACAACTACACTAAAAAGAATTTCAAGATTGCACGTTGAAGTGATGAAAACCTCTAATACCATGAAAAACTGAAAGTACTTCAAACAGGAAAATAAGAGTGTTCGTGCCGGTTACAAGAATAATGCATAGAATTTGAAACATTGTCGAAAGAATTCAATCAAAGTTGTAATATAAAGCATTCGGAACAACAGCATACTACATACCTACACCTCGATATAATCCACGAATTCCTCCTTCCCTGTAAACAGTTGTCAGTACATCTCTTATGCCACTATATGCAGGTCGAGGATGTAAACTTGTCATACCGGAACTGAATTTTGTCCTGGTGTCAACAACCTGTTAAACCGTAAAATTTAATGCGAAATATACAATGGATTAATTCATTAAAGAATCAGCAACTGCGCGATATAATGACAGATTTGATTAAACTAGTGTGAAAAGATGGAATTAATTTATAAGAAAACTATGGCATTCTTATTGAAAATTTCTTACCTGATAGGCAAGTTTAGTGCGAGCCAAGTCCAAAGGATAAGTGCACAAAACTGCTGTTCCACCAGAAGCAGAACCGGCTAAAAGATCGACAAGAGGCCCTGATCCAAAGAAAGTACAGTTATCTAACATCCAACCTCGATACTGCTCGTAAGTCATGAAATGCAAGGCTGCATAAGGAATGATCCGAATAACACTCGCTCCATTTCCTCTGCGAGTCCGAATAGGCATGGGTTAGTCCAATTTTTAAGGGAGAGTCGGCAGAGAAGAAAGGAAAATGGTGAAACAATCTGTAAACTTACTTATAAAACCCCATAACACCTTCATGCTTTAGCACCTTCCTTAAGGATTGATACACCCCAAGAGATTGGAAACCATCAGTCCTTGTCTGCAAAATCGATCGTAAGAACCAAAAACATAACTTGACAAACAACAATCAAGCACCAGAGTAACATACTCATACATATACATAAACATATATATAGGCAACATAGATTATGTCTGTTAGCTCTCACCTGCAAGAGTATTTTAATCCGTTCTAAAGGCGCAATTGTCGTTTTAGCAATGGCACCGGCAGCGCCACCAGCTATTAGCTCTTTGACATAAACAGGCAAACAATCAATGAAGGAAACATCACCGCGAGCCGTCGAACCATCGACAAGTCCGGCCACATTCGCCGTCAATGTGGAGCCTTGAGAAGAACCCATCTCAAAAAAAAATCCAAACCCAAACCGATTATGTTACCAAAATCAACAAACCCTTCAAATTATTACAATCACCCGCCTTGAAGCTTGAAGAACTCTTTATCCCATCGATCTCTTGGGATACAAAAGGAAAACAATTTCTTTTCAAAGGGTAGTTTCAATGGCCGGAGATCATCCGGATAACGAAAGTCAGACAAGTTCAGAAGCCGATCGTTTTCTTCGATAAACACAAGATTCATCCAATCAAAAGAATAGGGTTTCAGTTATAAAACTGCTGTCCCATGGGATCGATGTTATAAAAACGCTTGGATTATCCTCAAATCTGTATTTATCAAATAAAAAAGTCTCCTTTAAAGCACCTTCGAATTTCGATTACTCCAAGGGGGATTAGAAAACGTACCGGAAAGGGGAAATAGAGATCATAAACCAGAGAAGAAGAAGCGTGTAAGTAGTGAGTAAAATCCAGAATCCGAAAATATAGAGATTTCCTTGTTGGGTTTTCTGTTCTTCCCCCTTTTTTTCAAAATCTCGATTTTTTATTGGTTTTTTTAGCTTTTTTGGGGGAATTTGAAATGGGGAAATACTATTGTTTGACTATAAATATTGAAGATGAAGTTAAGGTCGGTGGATCTTCAAACGTAAACCGCGTTGGATAAACACTGTTGCAGGGTAAAGTTGGCTTGGTTTACGGCTAGGAATTAGGGATTCTTGAACTGTTTTGCTTGGACTAGGATGTCTTTTTTTCGCTGTTCGATTTGATTTCTACTACTTATCTACTCTTTATCAGCTATAGCCTGTACGTTCTTGGGATGATAACGGGGCGGAGTTAAACGAATTTTTGATCGTGTCAATTTTGACTCAAAATTTTAAAATTGTAATTCAATTTTGATTTGTCTCAATTCAATTTCGATCCGACATAAAAAAAAACATAACACGAATTCGTCTTGACCTAATCTTTATCAACATCTGCCCCGAAACCAAAATTTAAGAGAAAAATTCGTTTGAGTCAGAGTAAGTCATGTCGGATCGAACAAGTTCGGATTATTTTGACGTTTTTATATGCTCTTCACTATGTGAGCATTCGATTAAGCTGAAGATCTTCGAGTTAGTCGAGTTAATAAATTCTATTTTATAAAATTTTATATGAAATTTTTTGAGTCAAGCCAGATTTGTTCAGCTTTATGTTCAAATTTAATTTTCAATATTTATTTTATTATGATAATAATTGTTTTCAATTTAAACAATTTTATATAACTATATACAATATATATATATATATCTTCATATGTGATATGCATATTTCAAGCGGAGTTAAGGGACTCGACTTGAACTTAAAAATTAATCAACTAATTACTAAAAAATTTGAGTTATTCAAGTTCCGAAATATAACTCAAACTTTATTTTATTTTTGCGAGTCAAGCCATGTTTAAGAAATTACAATTCGAGTCAAGTTTTTCATGTTGAATGTTAAAAAATTATTTTTTTGTGTTAAATCGAATTTTGTTCACTTCTACTTTTTTCCATTTACTCTCAACCACAATTCTCTATGACATTTTGGCTTGTTTTAATTTAGATAAACTCACACACATATACATACTACGTTGAGTCAAACCACTAAAATCACTAAATAAGTTCAACATATTTAATTTAAATATTTTTTACTTCTTCATTTGATAATTTCCTAACTTAAAAGTCTTTAAATTATTTTTAATTCAAAAATTCTTATAATTCTTTTATTCATTTAATATAATAAAAAGTTATATAATAGCATATTAATTAAATAAAGTTTTTAAATAAATATATTTTTTTATGAAAAGAGGTATGTTTCCATTGATCAACCAAACACCTAACCTGTCATATTAAATAAAGTTCTTAAATAAATATATTAAATAATTAAAGGCGTTTAATCATTTATTTATTTTATTTTTTAAAAATATATGTTTTTTATATAAAATATTTTTATTCGTTTATATTATAATGTGTTAAATATCATATTAAATAATGTTTTAATGATTTTAATACTTGACTATGTTTCAAATAAGTTATAAGTTCGTTTTATACAAATTTTAATTGATTGTCTTTAACAATATTAATATCGATCGGTTAACAAATAATCTTACTACCGTCTCTACTAACTAATTCAAATTGAATATTACAAAAATTCATTACGAAGACGATCTTTCTAACGGATCTGCTTCATTCACAAGTCGATATTCGAACATTTAATTTTGTTTAAGATATCTAACGCTTTATATCACCGGATTACTTATTACCAGTAATGTAAAGATTTTTTTTAACGAAAGCTACATCGTTTTGTTCTTGTTTAAGACATAGCTTTGCTATTATGAATGTATGATGATGGCATAGCAATGTCATAGACAAAGTAATTAATATATAATACTTAATTTGGTCTCAGACTTATTTACATTAACTAATCCTTATAATATATAGTTAGAGGTGAGCGTTCGATCGAGTCAAGTCGAATTTTACTCACTCCTGTATATAGTTTTTGGAACATTTCACAATCACGAAGTCCATTGAATTTGATCATCGATTCCAAAGCTATGAGAAATTGTCCTAAAAAAGACATATATAATCATCATAAAATATGGACAAAGTATACAAATAGGTCACTGACGTAAACAAAAATAATCTTTTTAACTACGGAAGTTTCAGAAATTATAAAATAATTCTTAAACTTATCAAAAGTTGTTACTACTTTGTAACAGATCGATAAATTTAATAATCGTTTTATAATTTTAAAAATTTAATGACAAAACTATCATTTCTATTTAGTTTAATGACCATTTGTGTATTTTACCCTAAAACATCATAGAATTTTTAACCTACCATAGCTTTATAGCCTAAACATTCCAAACAAAGGACAGATTGTTTTCACTGACAATGTTTCACCTTAAAAGTTCTTGCCGGCATAGAGCTGTTTTTTTTAGATTTATGCCTCACTTAGAAGGTTTTATTATATAAGGGTTAATTCTACAAGAAGTCCCTAAATTATAATAAAGATTCAAATTGGTTTCAATTTGGACCCTCAAATAATCAATATAATGTCAATTAGATCTTTTATAACCTAATCATTAACTAAGATGTTAAATGTTCGTTTGGATTTGACGTGGAATACATATTAAAACATGTGGATAAAATCAGAATCCCATATGCATTATTGGGGGTTTACTTGTCGTCTAAGTTGACAGGAGCCGGTTTGTTATATAAGCCTAAATTGAATTATCAATTTTTGGAAGGGTGAAAATATAATTTATTCACTAAAATAAGGTGCTAATAGGTATTAAATTGAGTTATTAGATTTTTTAAGGACTAAAAATGAAATTATTCCATTAACAAAAAGGAGCCTAAGCCTATTGTCACACTTGGGAAGAGACGAGTACATTAATCCCACATCAGAAAGGAAAATTCAGGTATTGAGATATAAAAGTGATGGCGCAACACATCCTATTAAACATGTCTCTTTGGAAGAGGGTATGCCGAGTGCCCCAAAAGTGGGGTAGGCAGGATAAACAACTGTGACAGTAGCCCCATCATGAGGTTATATTATATGACTTGTGACGAGGGCGTCACGGGGTTGAGTGGGGGAGAATCTCACGCCTAGAGAGAGAGTAATGACATCGTGACACTATGCTTGCCTCTTGCATTTGTCCTTGATTCATGTGTTTTAAAATACAATCTGCATCAAACTCAAACAAACATTTAACACCTAAATTCACAGATTTTTTTGAATACGAGTACGTCGATTTTATTAAAAGATGAAAGATTCAAAATACAATGAGAGTTTACAACTCAAGTAAACAAACTTGATCCTGACATATTCCTAGAAAAATTAACGCCTCTGGATCATAGATAGGACCATATAAAGAAAAAGGTAAAAACCCTAACTCAAAAGCTCGAAACGAAATAGATACAAATATCACCAAAGCTCGACGATGAAAGGTAAAACCAACAACAAACAACATTAAAAAATGTATATTACAATAATAAGGCACGTTGTCAACACGATTATTAACACAACTCAATCGCGAACAAGAACGTTGACTGTGAGCTTGTATCCAAATCTAATTCGAGGGTCCAAAACAGGAAGATCAACAGGATAATCAAAAGAGCGCCATATTGATCAGTCGCGGCGGCGTTAAATCTAACTCTGATAAAAAAGAAACGGCCAAATGACTGATTAAGAGAAAAAAATGTGCCAAAAGACAGAAGATACATACCAAAAGATAGAGAAAAGCATGTCACAAGGACATAATTATTGAATTTAAAAACTAAAAAACGAAACAAAAGAACAAGAAAATATTACCGGCTGTCGACAACCAACATCAAAGTTGGTGCTTTCGCCGGCCACATAAAAATTAAGAAGAAAGAAAACTTTGCTGGTTTAGAAAAAAATGGAGAGCGGTTAGGGTTCCCAAGTTTTTTTTTTGATTGATATGAATATAATATTGAGAATTTAAAGATTCAATCAATTTTTCTTTTTTGAAATTCAGATATCAATCATCATTTGAATAATTAACCCAATTTATAATTGAGCCTTTATTAATATATCCACTATTTTCCAATAAAATTGGGAGGGGGAGTTGGTCATATATTATTCAAACAAGCTAGCTAACTAGGCAAATAAATTAATTAGTTGGAAATTAATCAAATTTGTCTTTAATTTGCATATGTCAATGGCAACAACTGTGTTATATCATAAAACACGAATCTACCTACTACTTTTCAACTAAAATATGTTATTCACCAATATCGAAGAATCTTCTCCTATTAAAAGATTCGGGTCTAAATAACTTGTTTGCGAGGTATATATATATTTTTAAAGTATTAAAAGTAAAGAACATGTACTAGAAGAATACGAATATTTAGAAGATTCATGTTTTTTTAATACCTACTTGTCTTGATTAGGAAGCATGATTGTGTTTTTCTTAAGATTTCATCATATTTATTTATATTTAGGGTTAATATTTAGAATATTATATCTTTAATTCATATCTGAATATATGTCAAATACGGATATTTGATACAGATAATGTTAGAAAACAACATTATCAAATATGAATTTTGATTTTATTTCTCTCTTAAATCATAGCGGAGGAATTAAAACATTTTTATTTGGTTTATATTTAATTACATTTTTAGTCTTTCAAGCATGTTAAATTTAGGGATTTAATCTTTTTATTCTTTAGTATTCACCGATATGTAACTCATTGAGTGACTAATTTAAATTGAGTATTGTAGAGGTCCGTTATGGAGGTAACGCTCTCAACTTAATTTGTTCCAATTCAAATTGTCATAACATGATATTCTGACTTTATTTAAATGACCTAGCATCTCTTTCGCCTAGTTTTTAAGGTTTAGAAATTATGGTTTATGGTTAATGTTTTAGTGTTTGTGGTTAGGTTTTAAGGTTTGAGAATAAAATTTATGATTTAATGTTTAAATTTTATGCTTTAAAATTTAGGGTTTAGGGTCCCTAAAGGGACATGTTACAAATTTAGAAGTCTGTTTGCAAAAAAAAATTCATTGACGGTGCATTAAATAATTATCTATTTGGATTTCTGTTTTTAAATAATAAAACAAATACTTCCTCCATCTTACAAAATATGTTTTTGTTGACTTTTTACGTAGTTTTAAAAAAAAAGTTTGTGTAAGAAATGTGTGGTAAAATAGTTAAAATAATAATTTTATCCTTAAAAAGTTAAAATTTATTTTGTTAAAAAATAAAAAAAAGTAAAAAAAAATATGCATACTAAAAGTGGTTAATCAAGTACAAAATGTCCATTAATTATATTTTCTAAATATATTATTAATTTAAGCAAGAATAATTGTAAAAAAATATCACACACGAAAGATTGAAGCCGACAAGGAGACGTTGGATTAGAAAGGGATATAGCAGGTGGGCTTCCTCATGTTCACTTCTTTAATTTAAAAAGTCCCTCTTTTTTCATTTTTATTTTATTTCCCCTTATTTATTTATGGACTTGAGATTAATCTAAACTCGAATTAGATCATTTTGATAATAAATATGATATTTTAATTATTTAATTTGATAATTCATTAAACTTATTATTAACCTAAATTGATTTTTTAAAATAATATTTAATTATTTTTATATTCTAATTAAATATAATAAACATTACAATTGTTATATATATACAGACCAAGGATAAAGCTATGTATGATTGTGGACGGGACCAATCAGTCAAAAAAATTACTTAGAACAGAGTCCTAGTGACCCGAGTTTAAATAGCTTGTCAGCATGTGCTTTGTTAGAGGACACATTTAAAAATATAATTATTTGATGCATTTAGAAAATATAATTAATGGAGACATTTTGCACTTGCTAATTATTATTTGTTTTCTAAATGTGTCCATTAAATATATTTTCTAAATATGCCCACTGAGCGTATATTATTTTGAAAATCACACCAGACAATTTAAAAAATACACATTTAAAGAGAGTTATGGTCTACTATAACCAGATGAATTATAATTAAAATTAATTATTATTCTCTATATCCCATGAAATTTGTTACATATTGACTTTTTTGTCAATTTTTTTTAGTTTTGATTCATAATTATTTAAAATTTATTATTGATAAAAATATGAAAAAATATATTTTAAAACTTATAATGAAATAATTTTTAAATATATATTTTATATTTTATAAAATTTAATTATTTAAAATATTTAATATGATTATAATAAGTTTAATTTTAATATTTAAAAAGTCAATAAGTGATATTCTTCGTGTGATAGAGGGAGTGCAAAATCCGGTCAAACTAATAAACAAAGGTGGGAGTTTAACATGAGTAAAGACCAAATATCCTTTTGCCAACTCTACCATTTGCTTGAAAAAAAATTATTATGTAATTAATTATGTAGGTTTTCAGGTGTACTATTTTTTTTATTTAAGTTTAGAAACGTTTTTTGACGAGGTACCTAACCGTTCTTTTTTTATAAAAAATATTAAAATGGAAAGTTTAAAGTTGAAGTAAATTGATCCAAACGAGTCATTATCCGACAACTTTTGATAAAAATACAAAAGAAATTACTTTTGGTCTTTCTTTTCTATATATTGTAGTTAAATTATAATTTTGGTCCTTGTAGATAATATATATTATTAAATACAAAAAAAAACAATAGCCTTCCCCTTTGAAGAAATTACTTGAACATGGTTGATTTGATTTCAATAGCCTTCGACCGTTTGATTGAATAACAATAAAAGTTCTCATCAAAAATTTAAAGACAACAATTAACAATGTCTTCAATTTGGTCTACTAATTCTACTAATTACATTATAAAAGTGGATGGGTCAAAATTATGCTAATTAAAGTAAAAGGATTGAGTATAAAAAATTAGCATAATGAAAGAACTAAAACAACAATTAGACCATTACAATATTAAGAGTTAATTGCATTCATTTGTCCCCAAACTATGACCCTCGTTCTAAATTGATCCTCAAACCTTTAAACATTCCAATGGCATCCTTAAACTTTGACTCTCATTCTAAATTGGTCCCTAGACTTTTGAACATCCCAATTTCATACTCAAACTATAATTCTCATTCTAAATTGGTCTCTATACTTTTGAACATTCCAATTTCATTTGCAAAATCTTCAAATTATTAGTATATACTAATCATATCTCATGTTAATGAAGTCTTTATAAAACTATTAATTGTCAATATAAACATCAATGTCTATTATGTAACAATATGATGCATAATAAACGATAATTTGAGAATGAAATTGAAATGTTCAAAAGTTTAGGGATCAATTTAAAATGAGGGTTATAGTTTGGGGATAAAACTTAAACATTTAAAAGTTTGAGGATCAATTTAGAATGAGGGTCATAGTTTAAGGATGCAATTGGAATGTTTAAAAGTTTAGGGACCAATATAGAATAAAGGTCATAGTCTGAGGACATAAGATGCACTTAACTCAAATATTAATTATCTATTAATTATATGAATTGATAGAACGTGTAAGTAATGAGGACATGATGTGTTATTATACAAAAAATTTTAACTGCCACATCAACAATTCTGTTAACAGTTAATAGTTGTTGCCTTGATTGAAATTAAATTGAAAGTTCAATGACCTAATTGATGTTTTTTGTTTAGTGATGAAGATAAAATTGACTTCATACTTTAGTGACGAATATGAAAATTTAACATGAAAAAACCACGTATTCATAGGTGTCGTTACCCTTTTAACCTATTTGTAAAGAATAAGCCTCCGTTAATAATTTTATTCTACAATTTCTCGTATCTAATACAATTAATATAATATATATGATTAAATTCTGTGCTTTTTCAGTTTTTGATTGTCAGGAGGACAATCTTTATCTCTTCAAAGGGGAAAGGCTATTGCTTTTTTGTTTTCTTTAGCAAAATTCAATGATTTAAGATTGTAATAAAAACAAAAACTGATAAACACATATTTGTTAATGGAAGAAGATAGAGCCAGAAGCAAGTTCAAAAGGGTGTGTGTTTTCTGTGGAAGCAACTCCGGTCATAGAAAAATCTTCAGCGATGCTGCTCTTGAATTGGGAAATGAACTGGTTTGCCTTTTCTTCTCACTTCAACACCATCTCTATACACATTAGTTAAAAAAAAGAAGAAGCAAAGTTTGTGTTTTTTGCTTTAAAAAAGATGAGGTTTTTAATGTTTTAGCATATGTCTTGTCTTTTATGGAATTGGGGTGATTATTTTGGAGTATTGGGTGTTGGTTTCTAGTGAGAAAGATGAGATTTTTGCTGGAGTTTGTACATTTGGTGTTTCATGTACTGAATTGAGGTTGCTCTGTTTGCTGTGTTTTAACATCAAAGGTTGTTGCTTGCTGACTATACATGAGTTGAAAGTTGAAGTTTTTGATGTTTGTTTTTTGGGAAAAAATGGGTCTTTTTTTTCCCTAGTTTTTTCTTTACCTTGACTTCTTTGCCTAAAATTTTTACTTTCTTTTAACAATTTGTGGACTCTACTTTTTGCTTATTTGTGGTGTTTTGATTTGATCATAGGTTAAGAGGAAGATAGACTTGGTTTATGGGGGAGGAAGTGTAGGGTTGATGGGTTTGATTTCCAAGACAGTACATGATGGAGGCTGTCATGTTCTTGGGTATGTAAGAAACTTGCATTAATCCGTTACAAGTTGCAGGCAGCTTCCTTCTTGTTTCACATTAGGTGTATTACTAAGTAAAATAATTGTTCTTTACATGCAGGATAATTCCGAAAGCTCTCATACCTCTTGAGGTATCTATACTTGCATCCATATGTTTTAAATCTTGTTTATTGAATATTGGGTGCAAGTGTCTTGTTTAATATCATCCTAGCTGGTAAATCTTTGGTTTCCGGCTTTCTGCATTCACCGTTAGAAAGGTTTTATATAGTTTCATCGTTCACCTCGCCGTATTTGGTACATTACTAATACTTGATGCTGCTCATTGGTTCAAGAATTTGGCGGAATATCTTTAATTTCAATTGATGCTTTCTTTAGGCTTAATCCTGGATAACATTGACAGATATCGGGAGAAACAGTCGGAGAAGTGAGAACAGTTTCAGACATGCATGAGCGCAAAGCTGCAATGGCCCAAGAAGCCGATGCCTTTGTTGCTCTACCTGGTAAAACTTCCTTAGCCTTTGTTTCCATGCTAGAGATTAGAAAAGGAAAATTTTGGTGAACGAGTCGTGTTTTTAAATAATATAATACAACCAATTCTAACATAGAAATTTGGTGTTTAGGTGGATATGGAACAATGGAAGAGTTGCTGGAGATGATAACATGGTCCCAACTTGGAATACATAAGAAAACAGTAAGGAATCATTCATCAAGTTCGAAGAATTACGCTTGCTACGTTGATATTTGTTAATATAACTATGTGTAAATTAATCTTGATGCAGGTTGGTTTGCTAAATGTTGATGGTTACTACAATAATTTGCTCGCTTTATTCGACAATGGCGTTGAAGAGGGTTTCATCAAGCCAGGTGCGAGGCATATAGTTGTCTCTGCTCCAACAGCCAAAGAACTTATGGAGAAGATGGAGGTATGAACTTTATCTAAACATTTTTTTCCCGATCAAGCAGTTAAAGAAATGGCTAGCCCAATGGCGGATCCACGTATGATGTAGGCCCACCCTGAACTTTTCAAAGTTCACACATATGTTCTTAATTTTATTAATTTTTATGAATTAGTCCTTAAATTTTCATAACATTTAAGGCTTGTGCCCACCCTGAAATTTTGAGATTTTATTGTCCACCCTCAAATATATTTTTGGATCCGCCATTGGGCTAGCTTGTCAATCATAACAATCCGAAACATTCCGAGCAACACATATTGAAACGAGGCGTATTTGTTACAATTATCCGCCTAGGCCTTGTATTATGATTATCTAAAATTTTCACTTAAACTTTTGCAGCAATACAAACCTTTGCACGAACATGTGGCTCCTCAAGAAAGCTGGCAGATGGAGCAACTTGGTGATTATCCCAATCAACTAAATGCACAATGAAGCTTTGTTGGTAGGTTTCCCCTTCTTTTGATTCCTGATGTGATTCATAATCATTGAGTTATGAACGACAAAACTCTCTTTGAATGGGCCACATGTTGGTCGTTTACTGAGTACTTTTATCACCATAAAAAAGGGATTTGATTCTATTAAAACCATCTTAGCTGTTTTTTCACAGACATGCACTGATTTATGGCCAACCAAGTAGCCATCAGATCTCATTCTATAGTCATATTAAGCTGTTACTACAACTATTACTACAAATTGAAAACAAAAGTACTTTGTAATGCAAAAAGTTTATTGCAGAATCTTCTATAAAGTATAGTGAGATGGCCCGGCGTGCCTTAGCTAGGGACATCTTATGAATTTAGCAGTAAAGTTGAAGAATCTCAAGGACCTAAATTTGGGTTAACTTTAACTACTACCTGGGTATCTTGGTGATAGCTGTAGGTATTTAAAGGCAAAATTTGGCTTGTAAGGCATTTCTTCAAGGAGAGGGGAAACTAAAGTCGAAACTCGAACCGTTTTTACATTTACCGGAGGGAATGGGGCATAGGGTAAAGTTGCTTGTTGACAGCTGATCCATACATCTTTTGACAATGTTTTGCTACAAGAATGACCGACCCCATGGCCATGGGGTCACCTTTAGGTCTAATCTCTAAAGAGGGTTATTCCTTGATATTAGTGCTCAAGCAATCATTCCATCTCAGTTCCCACCTTTTATATTTCCCACTTTCTAATATATTTAAGGTGATATTTTTGCTTTGGTTCATTCCCTTAGTGGGGCTCAAAGTGGAACATTTTGGTTCTGCATTACTTTTGACAGTGATAAATTCTGCAAGTTTTTGAATGATATTCCAATGCCAACAATCCTAAGTTGATGTCATAAAAAGTAGTGAAATAGAAAACTCATTACAAAAACCCCAATCATCTTTTTCATTATTGCTTCAACTTTCTCCCTAGTGGCTAAGCCATGTAGTCGAATCCGAGACCTTACTTAAGGTACATTAAATTCCTTACACTCGACTCAACAGACATCGGCTATTCCTTAATGTTTAGTACTACACTACACTACATTACTTTTTGTTTGTTTGTTTGGGTGTGCTTGTTTTGCTGTTATCTGTCATTTCAAAACCAGGAAAATGGAACAGGCCAGCCTATTTCCAATGGTAGTAATGCCACTTCAGGGCAGGGGTGGCCCATGCTTGCCTAGTTTTTGCTTATGGAACATTCACTTCACTAATGGTGGACCTTGGTTGTTGGAGGTGACTGCTGGTTGCACCAGGGTCCATCTTCTCTCCATTGCCTGTTCTTAAATGGTTTGCTGCAACAACCCAAAAGCCATTTACTGTTTACTAGACATACCATGAGTTATTTGCAGAGGTTTCCCGTCACTCTTTTTTCTGCCAAATAAGGACTATGGGGAGTGGGGACCCTCCTTTCATTTTGACACCTATTTTTCATCTGAGAATCAGATATTGTTTCCATCTCCATACATAGTCTCTTTCATTATTGTCCTCTCATTTTTGAGTTGTGCGAGTTGATTGTTTCACAAATATATTCCTTCTTTTTTGGTTGGCCTCCTGGTTCTAGAGTTTCGCCCTGACTAATTCGGACCGACCTGTGTCGTACACATGGTTTTGATGGGAGGGTCTCCTAGTGGGAATTTTCTGCATACTCAAAGTTTCAAACTTGAAACCTGCCTAATCGATACCAAGTTGCTTATCATTTGGACCAATCCCGTTGGTACAAATATATTCCTTTCATTCTAACATAGTATTGTTCTTTCTATAAGGGAAAGGTAACGGTGGGTGAAATTGACAATATTAATGGTTAGTTGCACCGATGTCCCGGAACTATAGGATAATTGTAAATTAATCCCATTACTTTAATCCTTTCTAATTAAGTCCTCAAACTATCATGTCCTTTAGTCAATCAACCCTTTAACTGTTCTGTTAGATATCACTTGCCACTTGGTGGCATTTAACCATTTTACTGCCACAAAAAATAAGTATGAAAAAACAGATATGTATCCAACTCCAACTAAAAGATTCAATTATAATGTTTTTAAGATTTAGGGACTAATTTGAAATTTGTTTGCAGTTTGGGAATGTATGATGCAATTAACCTGAAGTGGTCACACTTACAAAGAATGGGTACATGCAAAAATGATTATGTTAAAATTATTCTAGAGGGCTCAAGTATGTAGCAATAGTTGGTACAACTAGGGACGGAATTGGAAAGTATTGTGGTCATAGTAGAAGGAAATTTCATAAAACTATATTGCAGGAAAACAAAGAATGCCTATAAGATGGTTGTATCCGAATTCTGTTTTGTTATTTGTCGAAATTTTCGTGGTGCGATCAATTTTGTGACAAATAAAATTGAAATAATGGGATTTGTAGTGGATGTGACCAGAGTTATTGTCCGCACAAGTCGTGTTAAGTTACAATCTTCTTGTATTATCGTTATTATTCGATATTAGTGAATTTCTCAACGTAAATTTTAATGTCTTTTATTTTATTGAAAGATCTTATACTATTTATCTTTCAACAAAAAATTGACCAACAAATGGTGATTTATGTTACAAGTGTTGTACTCTTTGGAGACCCAAAGCTCATTTATATTCTTAGCAGCAAAAGGTTCAAAAACTTATCCAATGGAAAATGAAACTATGAACCAAATACATTTTTAGGGTAAAGTACACAAATGGTCACTAAATTATCCTAAAAATATAAAATAGTCACTAAATTTTTAAAAATTACATAATACATATTAAACTTTAGTTTTTGTTATAAAATGAGGACTGAGCGGCTAACTGTCGTTAAATTGGTGAACTGATAGTTATAAAAAATTGTATAATAACACATTTAACCCTTCGTATTTACACATTCAATAAGTTTAATCTTATTTTGAAAAAAATCATTAAATTTAGCCCTCAATAAATATGCTATTATACAAATTTTAGTAACTGTCACATCACCCATTTAATGATATTGAACGGTCCAGTGATCATTTTGTAACAAAAGCTATAGTTTAATGCTCATTATATAAGTTTTGAAAATTTGGTTATCATTTTATATTTTTTAAAATAATTTAGTGACTATTTATATACTTTACTCCTTTTTTATCATGAGTTAAGAAGGATTGTCCAGGCTTGAATAAGAAATTTTGTGTCAACAAAGACTTAGGCCCCGTTCATGAATGATTTTAGAACGAGATTTTATGTGAAAAGCAATGAGAACGGTAATTTTGGAAGAAACTAAAAATTTTAGCATTTCCAAAAACTTGATTCAAAGACCAAATCAGTTGCGAAGTTAGTTGAAAAAACATAATTTTTGATCGTTCGACGTAACTTTTCTGTTAGCGCTTCAAAAAGTGATTTGGAACTTGTTCCTGAACAGGCCTGCAACTCAATGGGAATTTGTTCTATAGGAAAATGAAACCTTGAACCACTACATATATGCAGCATACCATATGACTAGAAAATACCCAAAAGTTCAAACTGATCAATAAGGCTCCATGGAGATTTATTCTCTAGGAACAAAATCTATTATCTAAGCTACTCAAAGACTACAAGAAAGCTAAGAACATCAAGAATTTGAAAGGATTTTAACATGTAAAGATACACCTAGAAACCCTTTTTTTTTCTCAGGAAATAGAGCAGAATGAACCAAACTCACAATCAAGTTAGTCCACATGTGGTCAACCACATCAATAATCAATCAAAAACCATCCTTTTAAAAACTGAAACTTATCTGGGTTTTTTTTCACAAACACCTTGGATACAAAGCAAGACAACAAAACACAAAAGCAAAAAGGATTCAAATTCAATTCAACCAAACTGCAACAATCACCACCAGCCATAGACAACTTGTGTGTACTTATCTTTAAGCCACCTAAAGCTCCTCCTCAAGGACCCTTTGACCTTACCTTCAACGCTATACATCTTGTAGCTAGCAACCCTTTTCTTCCTTTGGAACTCAGGGTCCGAAGCAAAGCTCCATGTTTTCGAAGAAGATGAACCAGAAGTGCTCTTCACTTTCTTCAACTTCAAGTCCCTGTTGCTGTTGTTCCCCATGTTGTTGTTGTAGTTGTTAGCCGCCATCTGGGATTGTGCATAGGAAACACTATAGGACCTGAGCTCATAGGAGCCGGGCCTTGGCGGCGGCGGTGGTGGTGCCTCGCGGTAGGTTTCCAACTGCATCATTCCATTTCCGTATGATCTTGATCTGCTGTAATCTTCCATTGAAGTTTTTTTTTTGGAAGATTCAAAAGAGAGGATTCTTTAAGAAATTGGTGGCCTGGTGGTGGTGTTTATTTTTGTAGTTGATTTTTCTTGTGATGTTGTTGACAGGTAAGGGATGAAACAAGAATAGTTATAAACTGTGGGGGCCTAGTACAAAGAAAATTTACTTAGTGTTTTAGTCCCTTTACTATGACATGATTTAATCTTCTATTTTGTATATTGTTTTTAGTGATCCAAATTAATAAAACCTTTAGATACTGCCATTAAAACGATCAACAGTCTAGTGAGATGAGATACTAAATCTCTTAAGCAATGTTAGAGGTTCAAATTCTGACGTCGTGAATAGAGCAAATTGGGTTGAGAGGGTTGTCTCCATAACAGGCCTATGCAATAATCGATCTGGATTAGTCAATAGATTGAATACCGGTGGTTAACCCAAAAACATAGAGGATTAAATCATATCAAATTTAAGTAAAATGATTAAATCTTGAATTTCAACATAGTAGAGGGACTAAACAATAATTAGACCACTAAGGGATGATCAAATATAGTTATAATTGGTAGATAAAATGGTTGTTGACTTTGGAGACAAGGGGGAATGATTGTAGATGGCGTGTTTAACGGGAAATCATGGTGTCCAGTGTTTTTCCGTTTTATTGTTAAATTATATATAATATAAATTGATATCAACAATGGGGTCTAGCAGATTGAGGAATTAAATCAAAGAAATTTTAATATTATAAATAAAATAATTGAATTAAAAAGATCGTCATATAATGAATATTTAAAATATTTAATTTGAATGAGATAATTAATAAGTTGAATATAGTTAGTTATAGAAAATAATATAAATCAAATAAATATGTATTTTTAAATAATTTTTGAATCAATTTAAAATAAATTTCTTATTGGACTGGCTTATCTAATCCATCACGTTGGCTTTGAAAAATATTTGTCCCAACATATACCCTTTGAAGCAGTCCAAATACTCAACTAAATACATTCATTTCCTCATTTTTCTTACCGTGACATTGGAAGTCTACGCTTCACACGTTTGCATTTGGGTCTCAAAAGTTTTTTTTAATCATTTTAAATTAACTCTTATTAAGGAGTTAATCCAAGTGGTAAGTATTTTAGTATCGTTTAAGTATGTATCAAGTTTGAGGTTTTGTGTATGCATAAAATTCCTGTTGGGAAACTCACCAACCGAAACCAAGTGTGCGATACGAGTCGATTCGGATTAGTCAGGGTAAAACCCTGGGGAACCGGGAGGACAACAAAAAAATCTCTTAATTACTTTATGATACCTTATCGGAGAGTATTCGATGAAAGATATTTTGTCTAAATTATATATTAAAATTAACTCATGTCAGCAATCTCTAAAACAAGTGGTTAAAATTTTCAGTTGACACTCTCCCTTGGGTTGTGGTTTCATAATTCATTAAGAGCAAATCCCTCTCCCCTAGGTAAAAATTGTTTAAAATTAACACGTGAGAGTATTTTCGGTGATTAGGAGTGAATATTCAATCGAGTCGAATATTTTTTTTTGAGTTAGTCAATGAGTTTTATTTTATCATTCAAATTATATTTGATTATTTTTTAGTCAAGTCGAGTTTTTTAAGTTTTCGTTTAAATTTAATTGTAAATATTTGTAACATTATGATACATATTGATTTTATTTTAAATGACTTGCTATAGCTAGGCATGGTGATTTGACACATGACAAGTTTCAACTCGAACCTATATGATTGGGTTTTTTTGTTGATGCAAATTTAGGGTCGGGTTAGGTTTTGTAAAGGATAAGACCAGTTTAAGTTTAGAGTGAAAAATATTTGATCTAACTTGACTCAATATAGTAGTATGATTCTATTCTAAATAATTGGGGATAATTGCTATAATGCACATATTTGTATATTTTTTCAATTATCTCTTTATTTTATCGAATAAAATAGGATAATTATTATAATTCAATCATCTCCTTATTTTGTACAATAAATATTTCCAAATATATTTTTATTTGTGTCAGATCGTGTCAGAATCAGTTTTTACTTTAAAATTCAGGTTGGTTCGAATTAGACAGAGTGTCATCAAATCATCGGATCGAGTCAAATTTGGGTAGAGGCTTTGAAATTTTGGGTGGGGTATAGGTCGTCCAAAAATCTTGTCCGACCCATGACCATTCATATCTATAACCATATACACATATATCTTTTCATATTTTTTTTATATGTGTGAATAAGATTTATAATGCTATTTAATAAATTAAATATCATATAAATTTATATAACACATTTATAATATTATTGTTTTAAACAAGAGATTTTGAGAAAAAAAATGATAAGAATATAAAATAATAAAAAAATGGTGGAAAAAATTATAAAGATTTGTAGTAAGATGATTAAATTAAATAAAATACAAAGTTGAAATATTAAATTAAAAAAATGAGAAAAATTGTTTTTAAAAAGTAGAATTGAAATTATATAGATATTTTAGGTATTTGAGTCCCATTTTAGGTTAAGGGTATAAGAAGCTCTCGAATTTTTGAAAAAAATAATTAAGCCTTTGAACTCTTTTAACATCCAATTAAGTCTTTAAACAAAAAAATTGAATCAATTATCCCCTTTGACCAATTTTGACTATTAAATCTTATCATTTTTTATTTAGATATTACTGACACGTGATACACTACAGTTATATCATGTTGTATTTACAATTTTTTTCAAAAAATCATTTTTGTATAAATTTTGTAAGTTTTTTATAGAATTTTTAGAACTTATAATTTTTTTAAATAAAATAATTTTTTTTGAAAGTGTCCCATGAAGACATTGTGATACGACTTATAACACGAACATATCTAAAAAAATTATCGAGATTTAATGGTTAAAATTGGTCGAAGAGCTCAATTGATTCAATTTCTTAGTTTAAGGGCTTAATTAATTAATTTATTGGTTCAAAGATTTAGTTGAGTGCAAAAAATGTTCAAAAGCTTAATTAAATTTTTTTCCTAAAAAATTCAAAGACTTCTTTCACCCTTAAGCCCTTATTTTATTATTCAAAATTTATTTCAAATTCATATAATTAATTTTATGAAATTCGAGTCGAATAAAAATATACATTTGTTCGAATCTAATTTTACTCGCCCGTGTCAATGATGTGTTATATAAGAGCCAATCTGTATATATTTGTAACTGAACGTCGAACCACCAGGAAGTCAAACTTGAAAATCGCCACTCTCAATATATAATACAAACGCAACGGCATTTTTCAATCTTTTAAAGCCTCTTCTTTCCAAACCCAAATTCGAAACCAAAATGGATCCGGACCCGAACACTTACCCTCTCCTCTCTTTTGTCATCTCCCGCATCGCTTCCGGCGAAACCTCTGCCGTCTCCGCTTCCACCAATCCGCCACAAATATTGAGCAAAATGCCCCACCTATCCCGTCCCAATGTCATCGCCTCAATGATCGATGCAGTCTCCGATGTGTGCAAAACCCGCTCGTTTCTCCAAAACCTAGGCCCACGGCCCGATCACGAGGCTGTGGAGACGGCCCGATCCAAACTCGCGGTAATCGAATCCAATCTCGCCGTATCCCTGGAAGAATTGTCCTTGTGTCCTCGACCCGGGGTGGTGGATCTACTCGAGTGGCGGGCCTTCTTGGCGGAAAAGGAGTTCGAGATTCGACAAGACGCTGACAAAGAGAAGCATCCTCTGAAACTGATTTTGCTGTGGGATGAAATGCACGAGGCGTACGGGAAACTCCTCAAGGAAGCGGAGGAGAGATTGGTTAAGATATACGAGAACGAGGCGGAGAATTCGGAGGAAGTTAAGGCGGAGATCGCTAGGATTTTGGAGGAGGTGGAATGGAAACCACTGGAAAGAGTAGATTTATCCGAAAGGAAGCTCCGGTATTTGCCGCCGGAGTTTGGAAACATTAGTGGCTTGCTTTTGCTTAATCTTTCCTCTAATCAGCTTAAGGTCTGCTCTGTTTTCGCTTTCTTTATGATTTTTACTTCATCTGACTCACCGATTATGAGCGAACAGGTTATTCCCGAGTCGATTGCTAGATTAGAACAACTCGAAGAGCTCAATGTTTCTTCTAATCTTCTTGACTCACTACCGGACTCGATCGGGTTGCTTCACAAGTTGAAAGTTTTGAACGTTTCTGGAAACAAACTGAAAGCCTTACCTGACACCATTTGTCTTTGCAGGTAATCTTGATTCTATTATAATTATAGTATTAAATTCGGTTGCTATGTTGCGAATTACGTAACTTAACCTTCAATGTTTTATTTTGAGTCAAGATGACCTCTCTGCGGATAGAAATTATCAATAATTGACAATAAATGATTTGAAATGACGTGACAAATCTATACGGCAGTACACACTAACATTACAGTATCATATATACAAACGTTTTTGACTTGAAAAAATATTACATCAATCAAAAATAATTTTAAAAAATTATTTAATATATAAAATAATTTTTCTGCTGATTTATCATTATGTCAAGTCATTTTAAACTATTTGTCGTGAGTTTTTTTAACAATTTTCATCTGCGGAGCGATCATTTTGACGCAAAATGAAACGTTGAGCGTTGAATTGCTCTAAAAAAGAATATGGACCAAAGTGACAATTCAATAAAACGTTGAGATTATTTTTTTGACTTTATGCCTTCTATTTATGCATGTTTTCATCATAGTTTAGGTATAGTAAATATATTAGGCATAAAGTCAAAAAATTCTTCTAACGTTAAATAGAGAAATATTATATTTTCGTACCAAGATTCGAACCCATACAATATAGTTTAATATGAGCATCCTTAGCCAATAGGTCAATTAGTAAATTTCTTTAAGGTCAAAATAGCTCATCTACGAATGAAAAATGTTAGTCAAATAACAGTTTCAACAGTAAATGACTTGACAAATCTACATGACAATGTATGTTGACATGACAATGCCATATAGTCATATACACAAAGGTGTTGGCTTAGCTTGAAAGAATGTCACATTACACAAAATAATTTTATAATTTAATATAAAATATAAAATTATTTTTCTATTGACATATCATTCTGCCATGCCATTTTAAGCTATTTACCGTCAGTTGACTAATAATATTCACCCGCAGATAACATTGAGGGTCAAATAATATGAGCCAAAATAATTATTTAGTCAAACGCTATATGCATTTTTTAACATTATACCAATATATTAAGGGTAATTATTCGATACACTAGCGGTAGATACTAAAAGTTTTCACAAGTGCCTTAGTTTTAGGTTTTACAGACTTAGTTTAGGGTGTATGATTTAGGGATTTAGGTGTATGGGTTTTGAATTTAGGGATAGTGGTTGGAATTTAGAGTTTAGGGTTATAATTTAGGGTTTATAGATTAAAACTTAAATCCTCACCATATTACCCTAAATTCTAACCCTAAACTCTAAATTCTAACCACTATCTCTAAATTCTAAATCCCTACACTTAAACCCCTAAACTAAGCCCATAAACCCTAAAACTAAGGCGCTTATAAAAACTTTTAATTTTCACCGCCAGTATATAGGATAATAATCCATATATTAATACAGTGAATCAAACTCAAGAGTGACAAAATGACATAGTTTCATATAGGCTTAAATGAAAAATAAACCTTTAAACTATGTATTTTGTTTGTTTTTAACCCTCAAATTATTTTTTGGTCAAAATAAGTCCCCAAACTATCATTTCTAGTCACTTTAAGTCCCTAAACTTTTTTTGGTCAAAATAAGTACCTAAACTTTGTCATTTTTTCTTTTAGTCACTAAACTATCTATTGGTCAAAAAATCTTTGTGATGTGTCAACATCTTATTGGTCGAAACAATTTTTTGACTTAAATAACTATTGGACTTAAAGTGATAAAAATGATAGTTTAGAGACTTATTTTGATCAAACAATAGTTTAAGAGCTAAAAGCAAACAAAAAATATAATTTAAGGGTTGATTTATATAATTTAATTTAACTTTCATAGAGAATGAGAGAAGAAAGAGAGAGAATGATCAATCACATAAAAAATATCTGCATGTCAGATACCATTTGTTGAGAACAATGCTTCACCATCTAAAAAATCATAGAGTAGAACTGTAGAAATTAACGGTAGCAATAGACAATAGATATAAACCGAGAATCCCTTAAAATCTTTACATTCAACACCAATTTTTTTGATGAAGTTGTAATTTCACATTTCGGGCTATTTAGAGGTCTGTTGCAATGTTGTAGACACAATACATAACCTGATGCGACGTTACACAACAATTATAATGTGGTTACTTCATCCCATTGCACCAATATTACGTATTTGCGACCCTAAGTACCGTTACCATGCGAGCACAATTTAATACTATGATTATAAAATCAAACACTTTTGTTGATTATCATTATCCGGAATTTGATCATCGACGATTCAGGTCTTTGATAGAGTTAGATGTGAGCTTCAATTCCCTGTCAAAGTTGCCAACCGATCTCGGCAGATATTTAAGCAATCTACGGAAGCTTTCGATTCATTTGAACAAGATCCGCTCCCTGCCCGCCTCTATCGGCGGCATGAGTGCTTTGTATGTTCTTGATGCTCACATGAACGAACTTTCCGGCCTTCCGGACGAAATCGGGAGACTAACAAATCTCGAGATCCTCAATCTGAGCAGTAATTTCACTAATCTGATGCAACTCCCTAACACGATCGGGGAATTGAAGAACCTTAAAGAGCTCGATCTGAGTGACAACCAAATCAATGCTCTCCCCAATTCACTCGGTCGTCTCGAGAAGTTGACGAAACTGAATTTGGAACACAATCCTCTCGACGTTCCGCCGCCGCAAGTAATAAAGGAAGGGGTGGAGGCGATCAAGGCTTTCATGCGCGACGTACTTGTTGAGGAAGAAAATAAGAGGAGCTTAGAGGGAAATGAACAAACACGGAGAGGGTGGTTGATGAGTAGCGGCTCGTGGTTGTTGAATTCAGCTTCGTTCGTCGGTGGAAGCATCACGGGCTACCTTGGAGTTGTCGGAGGTGATGCCAAGAACGCCGCCTACCTTGAGGAGGCGCGATGATTTCATAGTCCATATTTAGGGTTTACCTTAAATGTATAAGCTGTATTCCCGTTTCTTATAAAAGAAGATATAATAAGTATTTAGGATTTATTAATTAATATAATTCTGTCATAGTTTTCTTACAAATAAAATGAAATTCATTTATACATATATTTTTGAAGAAATTAGACTATATTCAAAGTGAAAAGGTTATAAAAGAATAATACCACAAACATTAAAATTTCAATACATAAAATAAAACAATAAAGTCTTAAAGGTGTGAAAGACAATAAAGTATAAGGCCTATCACTTTCAAAAGATCTAACAATCTTCTAATAAAAATCCAGCAATACTACTACTTTGACCAGAATGCTCTAAGAAGAAAGCAAATTCTTTCGCTACTTGATCTTGGCAAAACGGCAACACCACAAAAGGGAATCAAAAGCTTTATTGACTACCGATCTTCGCTGCTAACAACGCTCGAGTAATATTCATCATACGAATGTTAAACTGCTAAAAACAGATAACACTGTCACAAAGACAGACTAACACTGCCATAAAAGTAAATGAATGAACTGCTATAAAAGCAGAAGAAAGAACTACAAAAAAGCATATATGAGATGAAACTGGCAAAGTAAAAAACAAGAAAAACTTGCAAATAGAATTCATCAACAAAGATAAATTTTTATTTATATACAAAACTAGTAAAACAGCTAAAGGCCGTCATCGGTGAAAAAAAATCTAATAAAAAAGAATTTAAAAATTTTTTGTAACCGCCTTAGAGCAAATGGAAAGAGCGAGTTTTAATACCACATAAATGTACAAAATACCGCTAATATCACTTATCAGTTTTAATATTCCATTTATAAATTATAACGTTTCAATTTCTTATATTTTTTGGGTGAATAATTTCTTATAGTATAATGTTTTTTCCGCGTAATTTAGGTGAAATGAGAATATTATTATCTCTAAGAAACTCATATTTGAATAATATATTTTCAAAGTGTATTTTATTTAAGAAAAAACTGAACAAATATTTTTTTTTATAAAATTATACATCAAATGTCAAAAAAAATGTCTTTTCACTAATTTTCATCGGAGGTTTATTTTTTGAATAAAAGTTGACCTAATTAAGGTTTTTAATGTAACAATTCATTTGATTAATGAAAAATTAAGGCCTTCCTTAATAAGCAAGTATACTTGGCCGGTTGATCAAGTTGTGCATATTTGTTTTATCGTATTTTCTTAAGTCATGGATTCTAGATCTATTAAGAATACTCCTTCCTTCTCTTATAGTCTCTCTTTCTCCTCTCTAGGTATGATTATGATTAGATTTAAAATTTGTCAAAAAAAATCTTTCTTAATATAAAAAAATAAAAAAATAATTAATCAAATTATTAAGATTTATAGTCGTTTTCTTACTTTGAATATTAACCATTTGATCAACTAATTTTCATGCCAAACAAACCTAAACGTTTCGTTTTTCTTTGACATAACTAAACGTTTACTTTGTTTTGTAGTCCAATTAAAGGACCTATTCTACATACAAGCCTTGTACTAAAATATAAATGGCTAAGTATAATTATGATAAAAAAAAGGGTAAGGATATTATAATAGTAACTAAACGACACCGCATAATTGAAACAGAGGGGGTAAAATCGTAAAAACAGAAAAGGGAAGTTGGAAGGTCGACCCCTCGAGTCATTTGCATGTCCCTGTAGTCTGTACTGTATATAAACTCGTCTCCTTCCCTTTCCCAGTTTCCTTACACCGAGGAGTTTGGTCCAAAACCCTAACCCTAAATTCAGCTCCCTAACAATCTTTGACCGTCTTCAATGTTTTCTTTGCTCTACAGTTCATTACTATTAAATACAAGTAAACGACTGCATTTGTCACGTTAACAACTTGACAGAATGACATGCCATGTAGAAAAAAATAATTTTATAAATTAATTTTTTGATTGATATGATATAATTTTAAGTTAACATTTTTATCTACGTGACATTGTTCTGTCAACATGCAATACCATGTAGATTTGTCGCGTTATTCACTGTTAGTTAATTAACTGTTTTCATCTGTAGAGAACTATTTTGACAATAATAAAACGTTGAATATTATATTATTTCAAGAAAATAAAAATTAAAAAGTGATTATTTAGCCAAACGTTAGAGAGTTTTTTTAGCCTTATGCCTAAACTAAAATATAAATGGGAAAGGATAAGTGGATAACAGTAACTAAACGACGCCGCATAATAGAAACAGATGGGGTGTAAAATCGTGAAAACAGAAAAGGGGAGTTGGAAGGTCGACCCCTCGAGTCTTTTGCATGTCTGTGACAGAGGGATACGAGGAGTTTGGTCCAAAACCCTAACCCTAAATTCATCTGCTTAACAATTCTCGACCTTCTTCAATGTCAGGTATCTTTTCCCTTGCTCTACAGTTCATCTTTTTTTCATTACTGTCAAATATTATACAGGTAAATTACCGTAGCTCTGCTAAATACATGTTCAACGTTCCGTATGTAATTGTAGAAGACAATAGCTCCTGAACAGGTGCTTGCCAACATCCAGAAGTATTACGACGTAGTGATCGAGGAGCTGCCTGAAAATATTGAGGATTTGATTTGATGGAGCCACCATTTTCATACACAAGAGCAAAGGTCGGATTTGGCATTATTGATTTCATTTCTTTTTTGGGTACATTATTGACTTAATTATAATCTCTGTTTTTGTTATTTACATTATCTGGATTTTTTTTTATTTTTTAAGTACCTAATTCATATTTTGATGAAAAACTTGTAAAAAAAATTCTTGACGCTAACTTTTTCAATAACATAAAATATAATTAATTTGAGAATTAAAATCCTTTTTTCCTCTTCAGTGCCCCTTTCTATGATCATACTAAAAACTTAGGTTTAGGGTTTAAGGTTATGGTTTATGATTAGAGTTTAGAGAATTTGGGTATGGTGTATTTTTTAGGGTTTAGGGTTTAAGATTTATAATTTAAGATTATGTTGTAGAATTTAGTTTTCTAGTGTTGGGTATAGAAAGAAACACTGAAAAGAGCTGCAGATGATTTTTTTAGTGTTGGGATATAAAATTTAGCCCTGCCCTTCTCTAAGCCCATGTGTTGAAGCATGGGATGATGCATGTTACAAAGTTGTAAAGAAGCATGTGATATCACCACATGCACATGCTTTGCTTCCATTCAACTATTTTTTTAAACTACATGGATCTTTGTTTATTTGTTTAACCGTTTAAGTAAAAACTACTTTTATACAAATGCGAGAAAATTACTTTCTTTTCAAAAGTCACATTTGATAAGATGTGCAACGTCATTATATTTATTTTTCAATACCTATGTCCCTCGCCACTTTAAGAAGTGACATGTTGTATTGCCAACCTTCTTAAATTTGAAACCTTGATTAAACTAGAACAAAGTATTTGGAATAAACTCAAATGGATAATGTAAGCTAAGCTATATGAAGAGAGAGGAGAGGTGATTCTTGATTGGACACTATTCAAGACTAAAAGGGAAAAAATGGGTTCTCATAAATCTAATGTTGTTCATGCTCAACTGCTTTTGAATGCAATTGTGGCCTTTCTTTTTCACTTTGGACTTTGCATCATTAAAGGCATCAAAGATACACAGAATTTTGACCCGCCATTACTGTTTAGAACAGAAATAAGATGATAATGATGATGACGAAGATATGATATTTTGATGATTCATTTACAGATGTTTTAGAGTTTTGTGACCAATTTTAAACTGAAGTCATAGTTTAGGGACTTTTCGTGAATTATCCCATACTTTTCATAGCTGCGGATGGTGCTGGAGAAATGGGGGAATATCCACCTGTAAGGAGCCGCCTTCATCCCTCATCTTCCTCTCTTGAAAGGGAAAGTTGAGAGCCCTAATTAAGAAATGGCCACTTCCATAATGGGGAAAGTTTATATTTCCTTTTGTTCTATGCCCACCCTTCTTCATCATTTACAAATAAAATAACGCAGTAAATCAGATTCTTCTTCATTACGAATTTTATGAATAGAGAAGGTAAATTTAAAATAGAATGAGTCTATAACGGACGACGCACAACGCTGGACATCAATAATATAATACAACACTGAACATTATTAATTTTTTAATGATTATTAGGAACCTCAAAGATTGAACATATAATTAATTATATGATTAATAAAAATAAAAAATCTTTCGATTGGCATGTTGGTACTCAAATCTTTTCTTAGGGATATATGATTGATAAAAATAAAAAAATCTAAATTTGATATGATATTTTAAATAATTAACAAAATATAAATGAATTGGTTTAGATTTCGATTGACATTGGAGTTAATTGTCGGTTGATTTAATATAAATATTTCGATTAGAGGCGGCTACAAGAAGAACAAAAAATTAGAGACGAGTCTAGGGTTTTTGGTGATAGAAAATTTAATACTAACATAAATTTTAATTTTATTTGAAACGTGTATTCATAAGAAAATATTGTGCAAAAAATAAAGATGGTGTAATTTTATTTAATTGGGTAGGACTATGGATGAGTTGATGAGAATGGTTTATGAAATAATTTCTTCTAATTTTGTTTTAAGATATAATTAATTGCATATCAAACTTTCGAGATTTTTAATAATTATTTAAAAGTCATTAAAAATTAATAATATTCAATGGTGTATTGCGTTAGTGGTGTTCAACGGTGTTCATCGCCAGTCGTAAAATTTTTCTTTAAAATAACTTTATCTCTTTTTTTAAGAATTAAGAGTTCAATTAGATTTGTGATGTAATCAAAATCAAATAGTATCTTAAATCTAGTAATATCAGGATTAAAAAATATTTAGTTTTGTTATATACAGGCTGTCAATAAGAATTAGCACGATTTCTAACATTAATGTTTATTTTGTTTTTCAATTAAATCTATTATAATAGTATGAGTTACATTCTTCAAAAGTTATATTCCTTTAATCTAGAGTGTTTGATGTAATTAAACTCTAAACCCTAAACTATAAAATCCTAAACCCTACACTCTAGACTCTATACCTTTTTAGATGAGTATTAAAATCTTGTTAGTTCTTATTGATAGCCCTCAGGGTTGCATGCATATAGCAAAACCCAAAAATATTTTACATGATGTAACTCAAGTTCGAACTTTATAGATAGTATTATTAGGAGGGAGAGTCACGAATTTTAAACACGGACTATAAAATGGAGATGAAATACAAAAAAAAAAAACTAAATGGGTATTCTTTACATTTGTGATCATAAATAAATATGGTTGTGGTGTTGATTAAGAGGATTAAATCATTATATCAAACGGAAGCATGCATGATCTGCAGAAATAAAAGTAACAAAAGAGAAACGTGAGCTTGCACTTTGCAGGGTGCTTTACGCAAGTATCAAATAAATGGTAACCAGACATTGAGTAAGAGAATATGAAGGAGCGGTTGGGGGTTTACAAAATGTCAAAAGCCAACGATTCTTTACATCATCATTTCAATTAGTATTTAGGGTTTAATTAATGAAAAACATATTTACTTTTGTTGCTCTACCGCCGTATTGGTGCTTTCAGCGTTTCCATGCGTTCATATGAGCTGGTGTTGAGCATGCATTGGCTCATGCTTACTTTGTTTAAAATATAAACAACTCTCTCTTTTTCCAAAGCCAAAGGGCAGTGACCAGCTGCAGTTTCTGGTCCCAATATCCTTCATTTCTTTATATATATATATATATATATATTATCAAGTGTTGTTACAATCATATTTCTAACATAAATGTTAAAGTTTGATCCCACGCAAAAAATAAAGTGGATAAACATTTACGACCACTAAATCAATTAATTAATCTCTTTCATTTTTTATATTAGTTTTACTGATTAACTTCCTTAATATTGCAAACCCTTCATATAAAATAAGGTAATTAGTGTTTTTTTTCCTACTAAACCGATATATGTGAGCAAAAACCTTCTGCTCATCGACACTAAAAAATTAAATCTTACATTTTAAATCTAAACTCTAACTTTAAACTTTAAATCTTATTTTTTAATATTAGGACATAAATAAAGGTACTAAAAGGGTAAAAAATTTCTATTATATATATAGTATATTTCCCATACATATTAGTAGTAGAAATGATGAATAGAAATAGTATATCACTTTTTGGTGTCTTTATGTATATTTTAACATTAAAAATAGGGTTTACTTTTTAGGGTTTAGAATTTAATTTTTAAAATTTAGAAATTAAAGTTATAATGTAATGATTTAATTTTTAGTATTGAGACACAAATAAGGAGATCGAGGTGCATTTTTTGTTATAGAAATGATTTGCCGCTCTTTCTCCATCTTCCAGAGATGATATGGCTTGCTTCAATTTTGACACGAATATCATGAATTTCAATGTATATATTCCAGGAGATAAGAGAGAGAAAGCTTCAGAGGATTGGAATTAGTGGGGAGCATTAGGAAAAAAATAAAGAGAATAATTTGGAATAAATGTTATCAAAGGGAGATAGTCTTTTACACTTGTTTATCTTCAATGTCTGAATTATGGGATTAAAATATTTGGCAGTGACCAATAAAATAATATATCCTGCATTTATTCCCTAAACTGATGTAGACCACTCTCTTTTCCCTTCTATATAAAGCTGTGCTCCTCCACTGCTTCCCACACCAAACCAAACAAAAAACTAGACATGTTTCACTTGTCTGATCTCAGGTTCAACAAGCTCTTTTTGGTGGGAAGATTAGCCAAATAATCTGTCTGTTATGGGGAAAAAAGGGTTTTAGGGTAAGGGAGATGACAGAAGAGAGTGAGCACCCAGGGTACTTTCTTGTATTTTCATGCTTGAAGCTCTGAGTGCTCACCCTCTATCTGTCATCCACTTCTCTCATTCTTTCTTTCTTTGCAATCTTGTGCATGCATGAATCTGTATGTACTGATTTTTGTGTTTATTTTGCATGAGTTTACTGCCCGACATAAAACCTATGTTGTAGTTCACAGTTTTTTCAACCAACTGTATCTAATTCATTAACTGATTTATCCGAATAGGTTATTGCATAAGTCCGTTATGGGGCGACCCTCCCAACCTTTAATATCATGTATTATAAACCAGATCTAAGCTATATTTTAACTGGTGCTTAATTTGTTCACTCGGTATAGACCTAGATTATGTCTCTGAGAACTGTAATAATAATGCATGATTTGCCTCGTTAGGGGAGACACAAAACTTGTATATATAACTATGAGAGAGTGCTAAAAAATATGTGCAAAGATCAGCCAAAACAAGGTTACCAACAGCACATAACCATTTGGCTGCAAAGACATCACAAAGTTTGAACAGGAAGAAAGGTGCCAAGTTGGCTACGATCACCACGATGGCACCGCCCTTGGCTCGTGGACTCGACCGTTAGAACTATCTTCGTCGCATTGGTTGAGGTGGCCGGTTCGGGAGGAAAGGTGCTGCGATCAACTTTGTGACACGAGATGTCATCCAGTACTTTTACAGCGTAGAGATATGATCTGGTTGAGCATCCACGTTCTGACATAGGATCCTATTTGTAATCCAGACAAGTTGAGTCATGTAGTTTTTTTATTTAACTAACAGTATTCGATAAAACTAAGTTTTGCAAAAGTCTAATATGGGACCGATCATTCTAACTCAATTTTCTCTATTTATAACGTTAAGATTTAAACTCTAAAATTGAGTCATGTAGTTAAAATCCAATATAGAATGCTTATTCATACAACATAAGTTTAATATTTTTTAAAATGTTAGTATTTCTTTTGATATTTTATATACCATACATAAATTATTTAGACTCTTTATGCTTTTAACACTCAAATCTACGATCAGGGACGAAGCCAGAATTTGAGATTGAGCCAAAATATAAATGTTTGAAAGTGGGGGACAAATTCATAAATAAATTAATTTTAAAAAAATTATATAGAAAACAAAAGTGAAAAAAAATTATGGGGTGCGGGCCAATTGCCCCCCCTTATCCCTTAATAACTCCGTCACAGTCTACGACCATTCGTATGTTACAATATTAATAACATCAACCTGATTAAACTTAATCGATTTTTCTCTTATCATTTCAAACCTGAGACAACTTTCTTCCCACCTCCAATAAAGCAAAACTAAAGTAAAATAAAACCTTTGTTTTCTTTCTTTTCTTCCTCATAGTGTAATCTAAAGAGAAATTTTGAAACATGTTGTGTAGTCTAAACTACACAATTTTTTCTCTTTTATGGACAAAAGATTTAATTTAAGGTTTAAAGTTTAACTTGTCGGGTTTAGAGATTAAGGCTTTGTGTTAGAGATTTAATTTTTTTAAAGAATAAATATGTAGACTTGTGTTATTTTTTCACATCATTTGCATCAAACAATTACTTAAATCTAAATGAACCCGTTGATAAATTATAAGTATTTTCTTTCTCAATAAACCCTAAATAAGAAAAAAATATACATCATAATTCATATGGTAAATCTAAAAATATCAGTTTCTTGCCATTGTTCTAGGGTTGTGTAAATTTGATCTAAGATTGGGAGATCTGTTTCTAGGGTTTGTATACTTAATTTTAACAATCGAATTTTAACTTTTTTTTATCGGTTGAACAAAACTAAAAAAAACTTTGCAAAATAAGTCATCTAGAACTGAAAGTGCTAAAAATATACTCCCTCTGCCACGAAAATTGTCCCTTATTGATTTTTTTGGACAAATTTTTTTAACTTTAATTCGTGATTATTTAAAATTTATTATTGATAATATATATATATATTAAAAACCTCTAATCAAATAAATTCTAAATATATATTTTATAAAATTTAATTACTTAAAATATTTAATATAATTATAGTCAAAGTTTAAAAATTTTGTGAGACGTAAAGAGTTTTGTGAGCAGGGATCAGCTGCAGTTTCTGGTCCAATACCCTTCATTTCTTTATATTCTACTAATTTCATTTGATGTACCTTTTCTTTGTGTTATTATTCTGATTGTTTTTTGTGTTTTATATTTTTGTTCTCGATAAAAGTATGATTTTATTTAATAAAAATTATATAAACCTTACATTATCATAAGCCTCATTAAAAAAATTAATTTTAAATGAAGGAAAATAGTACTTGTGCTAATGTTCCAAATGATCACAACATAACACCAATGAAGGCACCACATCAACTGAGAATGGACTATCCACGTCACAGACTCGAGCAAAATATAGTGCGAGGCCACCTACACTACCCAGCCATTTTAAATCACGAGTGACGGTCCACACCTACTTTAGCAAAAGTATCGGCCAAACTATTTGCTTCACGAAAAATATTATTAAAACATACACAAGGCAGCTCCTTACATGCGTTATCAATTTTCCGGAAGCAATGCTAATATCTCCAAGGCCGTCGTTCAAAATGTAGAATAAATCATTAGTTTATATATAGTCTTTTTAAGATTTTTAACTTTTCGAAATTTACCCCACAATCACAATTTCCTGCCAATTTCCCTGTTTGTTAGCCTAATTGTTCTCATAGTCGGATATTTTTATGTATGTTTAATGTCCAAGCCGATGATTAGATTGATCAAATGACTTGATTAATATGATAATAACAGTTTAATAACTCAATTATTATGATTTTGAAATTTGGGGTCAATTTAAAATTTAACCATATTTTGGGGGTGTTGTGCAATTAACTTTATGTTTTCTTTTTTCAAAGCTGCTGGAGAAATGGGGGAATATCCACATGTATGGGAGCCGCCCCATCTTCCACTCTTGAAAGGGAAAGTCTGAAACCATCATTAAGAAATACATACTTCCATTATGGGAAAAAAATTAGAGTTCCTTTTGCTCTATTCCTAGTACAATCAATAGAAGTAATTAGGAACAAATATCCTCCGTACATTTTTAGTGTCTCTATTATGTCTTAATACTAAATTAAATCTTAAATTATAACCCTAATTTTCAGACCTTAAACTCTAAAAATAAATTTTACACACTATATACTAAATTCTATTTATAATGTTAAACTTAATTTTTTAACGTGTGACATAAATAAAAACACTAAAAAAAACATAGGATTTCTGTTCTTAAGTTAGGTTCTTCTCCATTATACAAAAGGCACAGCAGATATAAGGATGTGGTAATAAATAAGAAATTTGAGACTTATGAAAGAAAATGAAAAAATTATAAAAACTTTTGTCATTTCTTTAGAGATTCCATCTAATTCGATTTTGAATTTAATTAGAATTTAGTGTGATTACTTGCCGTGATTAGTTTTTGGGTGATAGTGTTACCTTAGTTTTAAGGTTTATGGATTTTAGTGGATGAGTTTTGAATTTATGGATGGTTAGATTTTAGGGTTTAGAGTTAAATCTTAGTGTTTATAGGTTAAAACCTAAATCCCTAACCATATTACCCTAAAAACAAAACCATAACCTTTAAACCATAAATTCTAACCCATAAGACAACTTTGGGCAAATAATCCAAATGGATTAAATATTTGGGAAAATAGGGCACCTTAGGGGATATTTTAGAATCTACGGCAAATTCTACAGTACAGGGGGAAGTCGCCACCTGCACGCCATTTACAGGTGGCGACTTCCGCTTGACTTGTAATAGTTTAATATTTTTCCTTATCGATTCAAGACAAAATCAGGGGAAAGTCGCCACCTGCAGATGACGTCTTCTCCCAAGTCGTCACCTGCAGATGGCGACTTCCCCCTGCACTGTAGAATTTGTGGTAGATTCTAAAATATACCCCAACGTCCCCCCAAAACTCAAAATATTGTTTGGGTTTACATTATTTCCCAAAATACTTGAACCCATAAACCCTAAATTATAGACCCATACACCTAAACCCATAAAACCCTAAAACCAAAACGCTTGTGAAAATTTTTCGTTTTCTACCGCTAGTACATGGGATATTTTCTCTTAGTTTTTTTCCATAGGTATTATTTAGATTTGTGATCATGAATGAATATGACTGTAACCATGGGTAAGGCTGGGTGAATGCATGATTTGGTAAATATAAAATAACAAAAGAGAAAGATATAGTGGCGGATTCAGAAATAGTTTTCAGGGTGAGCACATGTCAAAATATTTTTTTATGGTGAGAACAAGTCATAAAATTCTCAAAATTTCAGGGTGGGCACAAGTCATAAAAATTTAAAAAAATTAAGGATTAATTCAAAAAAAAATTAAAAATCAAAGCTAAATGTGTAAACTTTAAAAAGTTTAGGGTGGACATGGGCCCACCCACCCTTCCATGAACATATGCCACTGGATAAGATAGTAGGGGTGTGTAGAAAAAGTCACTTTCCGATTCAACTCGACATGAAAAAACAAGTCTCGTTTTGACTCGAATAAAAATTTTATAAAATCAATTTGACATCAAATAAATTTTGAGTTATAAAATAAGACTCGAATAACTCGAATTTTTTAGTAATTAGTGGATCACTTTCAAGTTTGAGTCGAGTCCTTTAACTCTGTCAAATATATGTATATCATATACGAAGACACACATATATATACATGTATATGGTTATAAAAAATTATTTCCTAAAGTCAAAACCCACTTCTTACAACCAACGGGTTGATCCGGATTAGTCAAGGTCTTGTGCATGCAGAAAATCCCCGTTGATAGACTCACCCATCGAAGTTAGGTGTGCGATACGGGTCGATCCGAATTAGTCAATGTAAAGCCCTGGAGAACCGGGAGAGCAACAAAAAAACACTCACATCTTACCCATGCATTCTTTAGTGGGGATTGATTACCCCACATGTTTGAAACTATTTGTCTAACACCTTAGGAATATATGATATGATATATACGATAATCTGTTAATAAAACTGTTATAAAAATAGTTAATTGCCATGAAATACCTATGTGTATTATGTAATAATATGATTTGGTATATACGATAATTTGATGATGAAATTGAAATATTCAAATAGTTTGGTGATGATCGAATTACTACTTACGATGAGGTCTACGATAGCTTTGATGAAATGGGATTGCAAGAAAACCTCCTGAGAGGCATCTACGCTTATGGTAATCTAATCTTCTTTCTGTTCTAACCATTTGTCCTAACTTCTATTGTTGTGGTACTAGTTTATTTCATTACCTTCCTCTCAGGGTTCGAGAAGCCGTCTGCGATTCAACAGAAGGGAATTGTGCCCTTTTGCAAAGGTCTAGATGTGATTCAACAAGAAGAATGGGGTACCGGTAGAACTGTGACGTTCTGTTCCGGGATCTTGCAGCAGCTGGATTACAGTTTAGCAGAATGTCAGGCTTTGATTCTTGCTCCGACTTGGGCAATCTCGCAACAGATTGCGAAACTCATGCGGGCTCTCGGTGACTATTTGGGTGTAAAAGTTCATGCGTGTGCTGGTGGAATCAGTGTCCATGTTGTTGTCAGTACTCCTGGTCGTGTTTTTGAAAGGCTCTGCTGGCACCAGCTTCCTGCTGATTATATTAAGATGTTTGTGCTGGATGAAGCCGGGTGAAATGCTCTCTCGAGGTATTAAAGATCAGGTCCGTATCTTTAATGGTTTGGCATCATAGTAAATGCCACATTTGTTAAATTTTGTATTGACATGCGTTGATGGTCAACGCGGGAGGTGGTTGTTCATCGGTTAATGTTCACCTCTCCCTCAATTCAGAAAGAATGAACCACCTAAACCTCTACCTCCCATGTTGACCATCAACAATATGACTTTTGTGATTGATTAACCGTTGTGTTTTCATTTTTAGATATACAATATTGTTAGGAATTTGGTATGCGGAAAAATAACCAAAGCGATAACGACATAGACCAAGACATGCACAAGAGACCAGATTTAACGTAGTTTAGCATAGCTTACCTCCAAGGACGAGAGAAACGAACAATCCACTAATAACGTAGAGAACCCGAAGAGTACAAATACACGATAACCTATGTAATCCCAAAACTCGGTGTACAAATCCTATGACCCGATGGAAACAAAACACTCTTCCCAATATCCCTACAATACCCATCTCTACAACGTAGACACAGTAGTTGTAGAGACCTAAAAGTGGTTACATCTCTCCAGAGTAATTCCCCCTCTCTCTCATTCTCTTGTTCTCTCATAATTCAAAAGGTTAAACCTAGTCTATATTTATAGACCCAAATACTTAGTCACCAAGAAACCTTATTCAATAAGATCTCTACCTAAAATAGATATTTACACACTAAAGTAAATCCTAATTACCAAGTAATCTTCAACCACTAGAATTACAATAAAACCCAACTTAATTACCAATTAGAATTTGAGTCAAAATATAACAAATCTCCCCCTTGACACAAATTTTATTCCAACATTGGTCTTCAAGTCTTCAACGGCTTCAATTTTTACGTAAGCCAAATATTTGTTGAAGCACTGCCGCCAAGTCTTCAACAACTCCAATTCTTATGTAGTATCAGTTGAAGCACCGTTGAATTTTGAGAATTACTCCCCCTGCAACTGAAAGCTCGTTGCAGCAGTACTCCTTTGGCATGTCTCCAACATCTCACCGCAAAGTCCGCAGCAAAAATTCCTCCACAATCACGCAGCTCGAACCATAGCTCATGATACCATTTGTTAGGAATTTGGAATGCGGCAAAATAACCAAAGCGATAACGACATAGACCAAGACATGCACAAGAGACAAGATTTAACGTGGTTCGGCATAGCCTACCTACACGGACGAGAGAAACGAACAATCCACTAATAACGTAGAGAACCCGAAGAATACAAATACACGATAACCCATTAAATCCCAAAACCCGGTGTACAAATCTAATGACCCGGTGGAACTAAAACACTCTTCTTAACATCCCTACAATACCCATCTCTACAACGTAGGCACAATAGTTGTAGAGAACCTAAAAGTGGTTACATCTCTCCAGAGTAATTCTCCCCTCTCTCATTCTCTTGTTCTCTCATAATTCAAAAGGTTAAACCTAGTCTATATTTATAGACCCAAATACTTAGTCACCAAGAAACCTTATTCAATAAGATCTCTACCTAAAATAGATATTTACACATTAAAGTGAATCCTAATTACCAAGTAATTTTCAACCATTAGAATTACAATAAAACCCAACTTAATTACCAATTAAAATTTGAGTCAAAATCTAAAAAATATCTTCTAGAAACCCACTGCAAAAGTACAGATTGGTGTTTCTTCCGCAACAATGCCTCCTGAGGCTCTTGAGATTATCCGGAAGTTTATGAACCAACCGGTCAGAGTTCTTGTAAAGCATGCTGAGCTCAACCCTGAAGGTATTAAACAGTATTACTATTACTACAATGTCGACATGGAGGACGAATGGAAAATAGACACGCTTCTCGATCTCTACGAAAATCCGGGCATTACACGGAGTGTGATCTTTGTTAACACAGGACACAAAGTTGACTGGCTCACCGATCGATTGCGGAACGATGATCACACAGTGCCTGCTTACCATGGAGACATGGACATGAACATTAGGGATATCATCATGCAAGAGTTTCGATCAGGATCTTTTCGTGTGCTAATCACCACCGATCTGCTGGCTCGGTTGGTCGATGTCCAGCAGGTCTTGTTGGCTATTAAGTTTGATTTGCCGACTCAACCAAAGAGCTATCTTCATCGTATTGGTCGAGGTGGTTGATTTGGGAGGATAGATGTAGTGATCAACTTCATGTCACGAGGTGAAGAACAGATGCTTGCCGACATCCAGAAGTTTTACAACATAGTGATCGAGGAGTTACCTGAACATTTGGAGGATTTGATCTGATTGAGCCGCCATTTTCATACACGAGAAAAGGTTGTCTGCTTGTTTTGATAGTGAAAAGGTTAGCGGATTTGGCATTATTGATTTCATTTCTTTTTTGGTACATTATGACTTCATTATGATCATTGTTTCTTGTTATTCACGTTATCTGGGTTTTTCATTTTTTAAGTATGTAGTCCATATTTTGATATGGGCATTGCCTACGAAAAACTTCTAAGCCAATGTGATGAAGCATGGGATGATGCATGTGATGAAGCACATGCATCTGAACCATGCACACGCACAAGCATTCAATTATTTTTTTTAAAACTACATGCGTTCTCTGTCTATCCGTTTAATAATCTAATCAGCAGGTAATCTTGTCGAGTTGAATAATACCTCAAAGATAGTAAAACTCTCATCAAGTATTTAATGTTGTTGCATTATAAAAATTCAAATATGAGACATTGGTTAACAATTAATGTGGCTTGATTTCAATTGTCTACATCCGTGAATGGTGAAAGAAATTCATTATGAACATAGAGATTATAAAGAATTCAGAACATCTAATAAACACACTAAAACCTAGTCCCAAAACAAATTATGCTTACATAAATATCTTTTATCCCATCAACTTGGTATTTACTAAACTTTTTTTCTCGTGTCTCTAAGAGAAATACATCCTACATGTGGAGATCTCATAAAGATTATGTCTCGTAAATCTAAAGATCAAAGACCTACTTTATATTTATAAGTTCATTACTTGGATCAACAAATAATTTTAGGGTAAATTACGTAAATTATCATTGAATTATACTCTCAAACTAATTTTGGTCACTAAAGTTTCAAAACGTTCAATTTACTCACTGAAGTTTAGACATTGAACGTCTTTTTATTACTCCTCCGTTAACTTTTCCAAGATCCGAACATGAAAAGCTTCATCGGCACGAGGAAAGCAATATACTAAGAAACGAGCACCATCCGTCGGCGGAGGAGAGAGATCGGCGAGAAAGAAATTGAAAGATTTATGCTCGATTTGTGTACTTCGAGGCACTTTCTGACGAAATGAGGTTAGATTCGGATTCAGGGGTCGAGATGAAATGATTGGTGAAATTTAGGATCGAACGACTACCATCTACAATCGTTGACGGTGAATGGTAGACGAAGTCCACATCATAACACCGTCAAAAAGTTAACAGAAAAGTGACAAAGAAGTTCAATGTCTAAACTTCAGTGAGTAAATTGAACGTTTTGAAAATTTAGTGAGCAAAATAGGTTTGAGAGTAAAATTCAGCGATGATTTATATAATTTATCCATTATTTTGTTTCCTAAGGTCAAGCCCATATCTTACATGTGCATTCTTTAGTGGGATTTGATTGTCCAATATGTTTGAAACTCTTTATCTAACGCCAAGAGCCGTTCCTGAGATTTTAGTATCCCAGGGCGAATCTAAGAATTAGACCTTTAATAATAAATATTAAAAAAATATTTTTAAAAGTAGGCCCTTAATAACCAGTATTAGAAAAAAAAGTCTCTAATAACAAGCATTGCAAAAAGTTAAATTTTGAGAGTATGTCCCAAATAAGAAATATTGGAAAAAAAGCATGTCTCTAATAACAAGTATTGAAAAAAGTTAGACCCCAAATAACAAATATTAAAAATTAAATTTTAAGAGTAGGTCCCTAATAACAAATATTAGGGAAAATTAGCCCCTAATTACAATTTTAGAAAAAAAATGGCTCTCTAATAACAAGTATTGAAATAAAATAAAATTTTAATAGTATGTCCCTAAAAACAAATATTGGAAAAAATTATTTCTCTAATAATAAGTATTGAAAAAAATGAACCTTTAATAACAAGAATTGGAAAAAAAATTGAACTCCTAATAACAAATATTGAAAATTTGAATTTCAAGAGTAAGCGTTAATAATAAATATTGGAAAAATTGGGTAAACTACACAGATGACCACTTAACTATGGGATTGATGTCAATTTGACCACTATACTTTGAATTTTGGCAATTTTACCACATAACTATTTAAGTGGTTCCAATCAAGCTACCAACCGTTAAAACATAACAGAGAGGCCGACGTGACTATTAAATAAACTGGTATAATTACACATTTGGTCCCGTTATTTGTACAATCTATCAATTTGGTCCTAATTTTAATTTAATAAAATAAATTAATTATTCAATTAGGTTGAGACACGTGTCACCACCTTATTGGAGGAATTTAGACATTTTATTTAATATATTTAATTTATTTTCCTCATTCAATTAGGTGATAACACGTGTCACATGATTGGAGAAAGAAAAATGAAAACAACGAAATTAGCCCTGGGCAGATTCAAACCAGGATGCTCCTAGTGCAAGAGGCATTGGGCCAAGCATGGTTTCATGATATGAAGTACAAAATTTACTATATGTGTTATTTGGTTGTTAATACCAGGAAAAAGAAAGTAAATGTGGTATTAGAGGACTCGAATATGACACACATATGATGCATAAAAACATCTAACTCGATTAAATAAATCTAACAATTAAATTAAAGTAAAAAATATTATATATATATTTTAAATTATAGTTAGTGCACGATTTAAAATTAAAAATTAAAAATTATATTATGTTCGTGAGTTTGAATTTTCTAGATGAATTTAATATAATTTTAAATTTTTGATTTTTTATATTAAAAATATTAAAAAAACTATATTTTTTTATCGTTATATTTTTTACTTTATAATATAAAAAATTAAAATTTTAAAATTATATTAAATTCATTTAGCGAATCCTAACTCACGAACATAATATAATTATAAAGTTTTGATTTTAAATAGTGCACTAACTATAATTTAAAATATATACAAAATGTTGTTAATTTTAAATTAATTATTAGTTTTATTTAATTGGATTAGATGTTTTTATGCATCATAAGTGTATCATGTTCGAGTCCGTTAAAACCATATTTACTTTTTTTTGCATTAACAACCAGATAACACATATATTAAATGTTATACTTCATATCACAAAACTATGCTTTGCCCAGTGGTAAACATGTTCCATTTGCACCTGAGTATCCAGATTTGAATTTGCCCGGGGTGAATTTCCTTTCTTTTATTTTTCTTTCTCCAATCAAGTGACACATGTCATCACTTGATTAGATGAGGAAACTAAATTAAATAAAAATAGCTAAAGTCTTCCAATAAGGTGGTGACACGTGTCTCAACCTAATTGAATAATTAATTTATTTTATTAAATTAAAATTATGACCAAATTTATAGATTGTGTAAATAATGGGGACCAAATGTGTAATTATACAAGTTTATTTAACAGCCACGATAGCCTCTCCGTTATGTTTTAACGGCTGGTGGCTTGATTGGAACCACTTAAATAGTTACGTGGTAAAATTGCAAAAATTGAAAGTATAGTGGTCAAATTGACACCGACCCCATAATTAAGTGATCATCTGTGTAGTTTACCCAAAAAATTGGGTCCCTAATAACAAGTATTCAAAAATAATTGGACTTATTATAACGAATACTCTTTAAATTTTAAGAATAGACTCCTAACAATAAATATTAAAAAATAAACCATAATATTACATATTATGAAAAAAAATTAGGCCCTAAACGAGCACCTATTTTACCTATGCCCAGGGACGACACCGCTAACACCTTAGGACATGTGACCAAGAAGAAAAAAAGAGGGAATAGTTTCAAATGGATAATATCATCTAAGCTATATAGAGAGAGCAAGGAGAGGTGATTTCATGGAGTGACTTATGATTTTATATAAAAGGATGCGAAACTAGTAAGAAATAATATTTGGCTGGTTGGCCAAATTATTCATCTTTGTTATTTTATATTTTTGTAGGTCATAAGTTCGAGATCTATTATGAATATTTTCCCCTTTATTTCTTAGAATTTTCTTTTCTTCTTCTCTCTAAGTAAAATTAAATTTAAAATTTATCAAAAAATATAAAAGTATAAAATTTTAGAGAATGTAAAATTATATTGTCCATAAAAAATGGTAAATCAACATTCCCTCGGTCAATTCCAAAATGATTATTGATTGGACGCCATTCAAGATAAAAAGGGGAAATGGGTTCTCATAAATCCAATGCTGTTCCTGCTCAACTGCTTTTGAATGCAATTTTGGCCTTTCTTTTTCACTTTGGACTTTGCATCATTAAAGACAATCAATAAACTCATGGCTGGGTCTCAGCCAGCAAGGCAAGGGTTAGGTCAAGTGGTCAACCCACTCGTGTACAGATAATCCTAATCTCCAAATTGTTGCTACTTGGCGAAAGTGGCATAAAAGATAGAATTTATGACGTCATATTTTGATGATTCATTTACAGATGTTTTAAAGTTTTGTGACCAATTTTAAATTTAAGTCATAGTTCAGGGACTTTTCATGCAACTTTCCCGTAGTTTTCAAAGCTGCGGATGGTGCTGGAGAAATGGGAGAATATCCACCTGTAAGGGAGCCGCCTTCGTCCCTCATCTTCCACTCTTGAAAGGGAAAGTTCGGAACCCATAATTCAGAAATGCCCACTTCCATAATGGGGAAATTTTATATTTCTTTTTGTTCTATGCCCAATCTTCTTCATCATTTACAAATAAAATATTGCAGTAAATTATATTCTTTTCCATTAGGCAACTTTGTTTATACTAAAGAAATCGCTAAACTTTAGAATATTTTAATTTTATCCTTATACTACGATTCTCTTTTTAAATTGATCCTCAAATATTTTGAACATTCCAATTTCATCCCAAATTATGAATATATACTAATCATATGTTATGTTAATAAAACCGTTATGAAAATGGTTAGTGTTATGTAATAATATGATATATATACACGATAATTTGAGGATGAAACTGAAATATTCAAAAAGTTTGGGACTAATTTAGAATGAGGGTTATAGTTTGGGGATAAAAATAGAACATTCAAAAGTTTGGGACCAATTTAGAATATAAATTATAATTTGGGGATAAGACTGGAACATTTAAAAATTGAGAGACTAATTTAGAATGAGTATCATAGTTCGAGAATATGCTGTGCAATTAACACTTTTTTTTAAAATGAAGAAAAGGTGAATTCGATATACTTTAGGCAATTTTGTTGGGATATTGTTCTTGAAAAATATGTTTTTGAAGTGCGATGCATCATAGATAATTCATGAAGTAAAGATGTTTCTACAATAAGGTGGTAATGTCTTTTTTTAAGAATTAAGAGTTCAATTAGATTTGTGATGTAATCAAAATCAAATAGTATCTTAAATCTAGTAATATTAGGATTAAAAAATATTTAGTTTTTGTTATATGCAGGTTGTCCATAAGAATTAACAAAATTTTTAACGTTAATGTTTATTTTATTTTTCAATCGAATCCATTATAATAGTATGAGTTACATTCCTCAAAAGTTATATTACTTTAATTTAGGGTGTTTAATGTAATCAAACCCTAAACTCTAAAACTTTAAACCATGAACACTAAGCTATAAACCCTAAATTATAAAACGCTAAACCATACACTATAAACTCTAAACCCTTTTAGATGAGTATTAAAATCTTGTTAGTTCTTATTGATAGTCCTCAGGGTTGCATATAGCAAAACTCAAAAATATTTTACATGATGCGTAACACCATGGTTTAAAAAAAGGATTTGAATTGGGTAAAATTAGGCTGTGAGGGGTTGAACCCACGGCTTTTTCCCCCAGCCCATTTCCCTTGCTTAACTGTTGAGCTAGCAGCTCATTTCTGTCTTGGAGTAACCAAGACTTTTACTAGAGGTTTGAATGATGGGGATTTCTGGAGGGAATTAATATCCCACCTATCCCCATCAAATTTTTTAAAAAAAACTCTTACCCAAATGTCTGAACCTTGCCCAAATATCCTCCCCTAACCCTAAGATTTTTCCTTCCGTTCGATCTCTTTCACCGCCGGTGTGTGGTCGTCACCGCCATTCTCTGCCTTTTTGGGGTGTTTTTTGGTCGATATAGGCCGCTCGTGACCCTCACGCGCCGCCGGAGGCCATATCTATGTCCTCCGTTCTAGATCAGTCTGACCGGTTATGGACCGGTCTGGTCTTGAACCAAGCTGGTTCGACTCGAACCCAAACCGACCAGACCCGTTGACTCGTTGATTCGACTCATTTGAGTCAACTCAGTTGACTGAGTCAACTTGGTGATATTAGTGTTAACCGTTGACCTGATGCCAGCGTTGGCTGTTGATGTCACCATTGGCCGTTGACTGTTGACGTCATCGTTGACTGCTCACGTCAGTGTTGACTTTGACCTAAAAAGTCAAAAATTTTAAAAACCCATATTTATGTTTTTTGACGACCTGAGTCCATTTTTGAAGTTAGTTTTGTGAAATTCTAACCCGAAAGCCTCCAAATCCGACCTTAAACCCAAACTTGCTTTGTGTTCGATTAGTCAATTCTGAATAATGAGTAATAGACTGATTATAGTTTACATATGAAATTGAGGTATTCACAGTCCCTGTATCGGAGTTTTGGAGGACGTTGAATTTAGGTTCGAGTGATCGAATAGAGAATTTTGGATCGACCAATGTAGCTTGGAGTCGGGGTAATATATTACTACCCCTTGTATGCTTTATGAACATGTTGATATTCGGTCAATGCATACATAGTTATGATGAGGCATACTGTAAACTCTGCTCAAGTCAAATCAGATACGAAAAATAAATAAGATAATCTAGATGAGATTGTAATACTCGAATAAGAAGATAAATGAATCAGGAGGATCTAGAGTTCGATAAATAGTTAATAAGGCTGTAAATTTCTAAACCTGAATATTAGTGTTAAGAATTCAATGTTAAAAATATTTGGATATGAGATTACAAAAATACCCTTAGGTGTGAAGAACAGTAAAGTACTCATGATAATGAAATAATTTGAGATTTATTCTCGATCTGGTTAAGCACTAATACAACTATTAACTCGATATTTGTGGAAGGTTCTAGCAATATGATTCGGTTCTGTGTGATAATAAAATATTTGGATTCCCTTGAATTTTGAATAAATCTCCGGAGAGGAGATATACGAGAATTTAATTCATGTCAGAATTTATCAAAGTGATGCAATTACTGAATTGATTGAAATGATGAAAACGGCTAAAGAAATGAAAGTTTTGATAAGACTGATTTGATCGGACTGACTGTAATAACCGAAAACACTGAAGTATCCTTATCCTCGGGCTCCGAAAGTATCAAATTAACAAGAAGAATGGATAAACTCTCGAGTTCTGAAATGAATGAAAGGTTTGGAAGTACTGAGAGGACCTGGATGATTGAATCACCCTCGAATGTTTAAGTAGTTGAAATACCTCGTGTTTAGAGATAAGTGAACTATAGGAATCATGGAAATTTCTGATAGAGCACTAGAACATTTTAGCACCATCGAGTATTGAAATAGCAGTAATACCTTCGGGCTTAGAAAGAGAGGGTGATGTCTTCGATAAACCTGACAATACTGATTAAACCCGAGCGACCAACATCTTAATGGGTTGTGAAACTTGGCACAGATGAGTCAGTCATTGCTGATATTTTTGCGATTCTGGAATGATATTACACGGTTTAATATGTTTGATGGCTCGGGGTAAGACCAGTTTTGAGATATGAAAATGATCTGTTCAATTATATGTTACATTTAGTTTTAAGTATTGAATACATGTGAGTTGTACATGTCAGAATACTTGGTAAGCATCGCAATGGTGGGAATTGTTAATCAATTGAAACGGAGAGCGAATGAGTCGTTAGATATTAAAGATACTGTAAATATATGCTCTACCATTATAAAGTTAAATTACGAACTTGCCCTTGAGAGTTAAAATTAACAAAATGCACTTATGAGCTAATTGTATAGAACCCTTTTGATATATCATGAATCCTTAATGATCCTGAACTATTTGAATTTTTGAATTCATTATGGTATATCTAAACTACTGCATGATCACGTTGCATTCTGAAATTCTGAATGGTTCTGATGAATTAAGTTCCTAAATGACGTAATGGTGTCATTATTCTTCGTACTCTTTTTATAAGGACCTCTTTATGAAAACTGCTCAAAATCTGTAAAATAATCTCTGATATGAAACTATGACTATTTGCTCTGATTCAACAGTATAACTGTTTTATAAAATCAAAGTTCAATATCTGGTTTCTGTCATCTGATAAGGAATATATCTGATTTCTGATTTTTGATGATTTTCCTATCTACTGGCTAAACTGATAATTTTTGGGGTGTTATTGGGAATATGATTTGAAGTCTTGTAGGCAGCCCTGATGTAACGCCCTGGTTTTGGGGTTAGATGTTTTGAAGGTCGGTTCGGTAATCTAGAGGACCGATATTAGAGGTCCGAACTAGTTTCGGGATTAAATATTTTTGAAGGTGATAAAAATATGAAAAAATGCTCTAAAGTCATTATTTAATATATTAATGGTTGTGGTAAAATCAATTTTAGAAAATGAGTTTTCGAAATTGTACATTTTGGACTAGTGACCAAAATGAAAAATTTGAAAACTGTTTTTAGTGGTTGTTTTGTAAAGGGTCAAAACTTTGAATCTTTAAGGAGCTATTGAGACTTTATCCATTAATTGGTTATTTTTAAAAGTGATTTATTAAATAAAAGAGGTTGGCGAGAACTAATTGGATATTAAAAAGTCTTTAATCAAAAACAACGTAAGTAACTTTCTCAAAATCTTTTTCTCTCAAAATCTCTCCAGCCAAACACCCTTCTCATCTTCCAAATCTTGAGGTAAACATTCTTTTTCTTTAATCTTTTGATTTCTAAAAGATCTTTGTTGATTTCTAAACAAAATATCCTTGTTTTCTCTTTGTTTTCACAAGTTAAATCAACCAATTAAGGGAGAAAGCATCCATTAGAGGTAAGGTTCGTTCTTCTCCTCTAATGAAAGGTTGTTTACTGAAATTCCCAAGTTCTTGACTCTTTACAATGGTTTTCTAATGGGTTTTGATAGTTTGATTGAGGAAAATTAGATTAATTAAGGTTTAATTGAGAAATTGATATATTTTCGGATTGATTCTGTTTTGCTGGGTTTATGATCAATTTAGATCATGATTTTGATGCTGAATAATGTTAATCACATGGTTTTATCAATGCAATCCCGAAATAGGTTGGATCTATAATGTTTGTGGTTGTTAGTTGAAGGTTTTTATGTTGTTAGTAAGGTTTAATCAATGCTGGAAGTTAAAGGATGATATTAAAGTGTTTTTGGATGTTAATTGATGAAGTTTGATATTTGGATTTGATGTATAATGGCCGGGTAGTGTTTGGAAAGTGTTAGAGGATGGTTCCGAGTTGTTTCGAATGGTTTTTGGTTGGGTAATTGGAGAGTTACGGGTTTTTGCGTGTGGCTGAAGGTTTGAATGCGTAATGATGCATTTATCCTCTGGTTTTATGTGTTTAAAACAGGGGGTAATCAAGGCGAGCTTGAATGAGGTCGTCGATTGCTTGTCGGGAGCTTGTGATCGCTTTGGCAAGGAAGGCGAAGCGTATCGGAGAGTGGAAACTAATTTCAAAGTGTTTTATAAAGGTTTAAGAGTTTAGAGTAAGTTTCCCTATTTCGTTCTTGAATATCGGATTGGATATAAGCATATTTTATTGCATGTTTGGTTTAAACATGGTTTGATTTACTGCTGTACATGCATGGTTTTGAAAACATATGCATGGGATTTTAAAAAGGTAAAAGAATGATTTTGTGCATTGGTTTCATTCCGGTCGGGAATGGGTTTGTTGCTTGGACAATGTGGTTGCATATGTGGTATTGTTAATGCATGTTTAAAACAGCGAGTAAATGGTTTTATAATTAGATTTGGAATGATATATTGGCTAAGTGACACAATATGAAACCTTCGGATATAGTTGGCATGCCATAGGATTAAGTGCACTATAATATGTTCAAAATAGATCGTGGTTAAAGTCCTTGAGGTATGCGGTTGGCTACCGGACAATATTTTTATTACTTGGGTTGAGCGGTCGGTTCCCTTTGTTGATGTTGATCTTGCGGTCGACAAGGTTGCCATATCATGCGGTCGGTATGGTATGCGTTTGATGGCGGTCGGTCATCATGTGAGATCCGTATGTCCGAAAGGTAAGTTAACGGTCGGTTAACTAATGGTTAGCGGTCAGCTAATCAAGGGTAGTGGTCGGCTATCCGGGGTCACTATAAATGCCAATATATGTTAAGTTCGTGTGTTGAACATAATTTGTTAATGCTATGGGGTTTTAGCATGGTTTGTGAACAATGCTTTAGGTTCTAAGCATGTTTGGTTATATTGCTTTGTGGTTCAAGAATGGGTTATATGTATGATTTGGCATAAGGTTGTTATGCAAGTCTCTGTCGGAAACAAGGGAAATGCTTTGGTTGTTAAGCATGTTTTGGAAACAAGTGGATTGATTTTAAATGGTTTTAATTGCATTGATGGTGTGTTGTATTTAAGCACTCCTCACTAAGCATTTATGCTTACGCTCTCTTTTTCCATCAATGCAGAGAATTAAAGGGATTGGAGGCAGCGAGCAAGTGAAAGGAATCCAAGAACTTCGGTTAATAATCGTATGTTTTCAAATTAGACTAGTAGTAATAAAGGCAATGGGGTTCATTGTTGTTTGGGAGTGTGTTTTGTTAAACTCCTTATTTTTGCAAGTTTATGATGATGTTTTGGAGTTGTAAAAGGCCTCATAAGTTTGGTGTTTCCTTTGACATGATGGTTTATGCTTTGATTTGGGGCTTGGGAGAATATAAGCATGTTGGGTAGAAATTACGCCTATAGAATTACCTTTGTGGCCGTATTGCCTATACTTTTATGTCGTGGTGATCTTTGGTTATCGTGATGTCCGTATGGTGTCCTAATATGATGCTTTGAGTGTTATTTAATGTTTGGGGTTAATTCGGATATGTTTGGGGAGGTTCCAAAGTGTTTTGAATGTGCAGATTTTGTAAATCTACAGACAGGTTTCGAAACCAGTGAGCCAATTTTGGCTACTGGAGTGCAAGTTTCGAAACCTCCCCTAAAGGTTTTGATACCTTTCGCGGGGACTCATCCGTAGAGCTGAAAAATAGTTTCTAAAGTTGCGTTTTGGTCCTTGGTTGTTAAATATGCAATTGGATGAGTTCGGATGATCGTATTAAGATGATTTTTGAAATGTAAGCATGAAACCTGATTAATTGAGGATTGGAAAATTAAATTTTAAGTAAGTCCTTATAGTTTTGTAGATTTATGTTTTGGTCCCTAAGTTTTGTAATGCTTAATTGAATGTGTAAATGAGCTTGGTTTAAGGTGAAATTTCACATGTATGTTTTGAATGGACTTAATTAAATATTGTAAACTCAAAATGGTGAAAGTCCCTCTAATTTTCCCAAATTGCAATTCGGTCCCTAAATTACAATTGTGTGCAATTGGATGTCGATCCGACGCCCGATTCAGTTGAATTTTCACCCGCTGCCTAATCTCTCATCATAGGTTATAATATTGCATCTAGATAAGATAAAAGGAAAAAATGGTCGTAGTTTGAGTTAATTATTCACGGTTTGCTTCGGCAAACCTAATGTAGCTCATTCGGTTCGGTCTTGCGACTAGGCCGGGTCGAGGGGGTTACACCTGATCAAGCTGACCTTCCGTTTGGCTTTGTGCCTCCCTTTTGGCTTTGTGCCTCCTATTAGGCTTTGTGTCTTCTGCTAGGCTGTGTGCCTTCTGTTAGGCTCCTACATCCTTTCGGATCTAGGGTAAGCCCTTATGTTAGGCTTTTACACCCTAACGAGCCTATAGTAAAACCTTTTGGATGCAGTTATGGGGAATTACATATTGGTGTTCAGTTGGAGGGTACTAGGTGGTACTTTTCTCCTGTCTTTCTCTGTTATTGTCGAAATTCTACAGTTGTCTGAAAAACACCGTTCTTCCCTATCTGAAATTGGTAGAACACGCTAAACCCTTTGGTTCAATTCATGTAATCTAATCCCCTTGTATGTTTTATTTGGTCTAGTATTCGAGTATTCAAATCAATGATGATTCTGTTACATTCATATCATATTTAGAAACTGTAGTAACCAAGTTCAACATCGTAGTTTTATGTTTAGCCATATGCCTGCTTGTGTGTATAGCATCTTTTGGTAGTTCTATATTACTGAGCTTTTCCAAGCTCACTTTGTTTCACCATTGCAGGTAAAAAAGAATCCGATTATGGTTTTATGACCGATATCAGTTCGGGAGTTCCCTTGGCTTTGCATGCGGAGTACGATATCTGTGTATTAGTGGGCATGTATGTCACATTTTATTTTATGATCGAGTCTGTAATATATTTTCTAGGTTTCGGTTTATGTGTAAACGCAAATTTTAATATGGTGTTTTAACAGAAATTTTGTCTTATACTTTAAATGTATTACTAAGAGTTTTCTTCCGTTTCTAATATGGGCCGCTCCGGTGACCCGAATGTGACCTCCTAGACTTAGACGCATCGTATAGGCGGGTTTAGGGGTTACATGATGTAACTCAGGTTCGAACTTTACAGATGATATTATTGGGAGGGAAAGTCACGAATTTCAAACACGAACTATAAATGGACATGAAATACAAAAAAAAAAAACTAAATGGATATCCTTTACATTTGTGATCATAAATAAACATGGTTGTGGTGTTGATTAAGAAGATTAAATCATTATATCAAACAGAAGCATGCATGATCTAGAGAGATAAAAATATCAAAAGAGAAACGTGAGATTGCACTTTGCAGGGTGCTTTACGCTAGTATCAAATAAATGGTAACCAGACATTGAGTAAGAGAATATGAAGGAGCGGTTGGGGATTTACAAAATGTCAAAAACCAACGATTCTTTACATCATCATTACAATTAGTATTTAGGGTTTAATTAATGAAAAGCATATTAACTTTTGCTGCTTTACCGCCTATTGGCGCTTTCTGCGTTTCCATGCGTTCATATGAGCTGATGTTGAGCATGCATTGACTCATGCTTACTTTGTTTAAAATATAAACAACTCTCTTTCCCAAAGGCAGAGTGCAGGGACCAGCTGCAGTTTTTGGACCCGGTACCCTTCGTCTGCTGATATTTTAAGCGGGACGGACGGAAGATTTTACGTGAAAAGGGATAAATTATTAGAAAATTGTATTAGAAATGTGGAAAGTATAAAATTAGGTTATCAATAGAAATATAAAGGAGATATCTAAACAATAAGAGAATTTAGATTTTTTAGGGGTGCGACCAGGCTATGTTACGTGGTACGACATTAAATTGAAGTATGCGAGCTTACCAAAGACGGTGCTAGAATTTGGGGTTGGGGATAAAACATAAATGTTTGAAAGTAGGGAAAATTGATAAATAACCCAATTTTCAATATATATACATATATATAAGAACAAAGGTAAAAAAAATTGGGGTGGGAGGCAGTTGCCCCTCCCCACCCCATATAGTTCCGTTTGTTGGTGAGATTGCCCCTCCAACACCTCCTCGATCTATTCTTAATTTCACTGATTAACTTCCTTAATATTGCAAACTATTCAAATAAATTTTAAGGAAATTAATGTTTTTGTTCTGTATATATATATATATATAGCATGTTTCCCAAGCATATTAGCAGAAAAGAGAAATGGGGTGTTAACAGGAGTATTAAACATATGTATTTCCCAACATGATTTGCTTAGCAGCCTCTTTCTCCATATTTAACAAGGTTCATTTTTGCCAAAGATGATATGGTTTACTTTAACTTTGACACGAATTCCAGTGTATAATATTCCAAGAGATAAGAGAGATAAAGCTTTGGAGGAATGGGATTGGATTTGGAATTAGTGGGAGCAATTGGTAAAGATGAAAGAGAATAATTGGAATAATTGTTATCAAATTCAAAAGAGATATAGTCTTTAACACTTGTTTGTCTTCAATGCCTGAATATTTGCCATTTGGGGAGTGATCAATAAAATAACATATCCTTCATTTGAAAAATTATTATATAGTTCTGGCATATCACGTCATTCATGATACCGTCCACTAAAAATTAGTCATAATTTTTTCCTGCATTTATTCCCTAAACTGATGCGGACCACTCTCTTCTCCCTTGTATATAAAGCCTCTTGTGCTCCTCCTTTGCTTCCCACATCAAACCATACCAAAAACTAGACATGTTTCGCTTGTCTGATATCCAAACATTTCTGGTTTTTAGGAATGTCCTTGATTCCAGGTTCAACAGGCTCTTTTTGGTGGGAAAATGAGCCAAATAATCTGTCTGTTACGGCAAAAAAAGGGTTTAATTACTTTAGGGTAAGGGGGATGACAGAAGAGAGTGAGCACCGAGAGTACTTTCTTGCATTTTTCATGCTTGATGCTCTGAGTGCTCACTCTCTATCTGTCATCCACTTCTCTCGTCTCTCTCTTTTTCTTTACAATCTTATGCATGCATGAACCTGTATGTAATGATTGTTATGTTTATTTTGCATGGATTTACTGCTCAATAGTAAAAAAAAAACACACTAAAGGTTGCAATCACACTAAAGCGGGGACGGAGCTGCATTGACAATAGGAGGGGCTCTTGCCCCTGGTAGGGAATTTATTTTACTTTTGTTTCTTCATATTTTTGTTTGAAAAAAATAGAATAATTATGAATTTGTCCACCCGCCTTTCAAAATTTATGTTTAGTCCCTTCAATTCTGGCTTCGTCCCCGCACCGAAGTGATCATATACAAAGAACAGTTGAATTGAAAGATTATTCATCTGCAGTTTCCTTCGTTTTGGTCTCTTGTTAACCCTATATATCTTATTAGCTGCATATAAACCAGATCTAAGCTAGGTTTTAACTGGTGCTTAAGTTGTTCTACGTTTCTGATCATGCATGATTTGTCTCGTTTGGGGAAAGGCAAAGATTGTATACATAAGTAAAAGAGTGCTAAAAAATATATGCAAAGATCAACCGGAGCAAGGTTACCATTTTTCTGCAAAGACAACACAAAGTTTGAAAAGGAAGAAAGGTACCAAGTTGGCTACGATCCCCGCCCTTGGCTCGAGAGATCGGTGTCCACCGGAGAACTATCGTCGTCGCATTGGTTGAGGTGGTCGGTTCGGGAGGAAAGTGGTTGCGATCAACTTTGTGACACTAGATGGTGAACGAATGTTTTATAAAATAAAATTTGCATGTTCTTTTTTTATCATTCCACCAATAATTTTATGACACGTGTATTATCAACGTTCAATACTTTTACAGCGTAGCGATTGAAGAACTGTCTTCAAATGTTCCGGATTTGATCTGGTTGAGCGTCAAATAGTTAAAATCCAAGATAAATGTTTATTCATATTACAAATGCAAGTATTTTTTTTTTTGAATTTTTATATATAAATATATAAATTATCCAGACTCAGATATTATATGTTTAAACACACTCAAATTCATAGTCAATTGTCTATTACATATCAATAATATCAATCAAATTAAATTAAAATTCGATCAATATTTTTTTTTTAAAAAAACTCAACTTTTATTATTTTCAAACCGGAGACAACTCTTCTTCCACCTCTAATAAAACAAAATAAATCATTTTCTCTCTTTCTTTTCTTCCTCATAAATTAATTCGATTGCAAATTGCAAGTCTTTTCTTTCTCAATCAAACCCTAAATCAGGATATATATATATATGTATATGTATATATATATATATACTCTTAATTCATATGATAAATCTAATAATATCGTTTTCTGGATAGAAATTATCTGCCCTTAAATATGTCTCATTCCGTGCCCCCATTAAAAATTAAATTTAGAGTTTAGGGCTTAAAGTTAGATTTGACCCCACATAATTTGTTAGAGTATGAGGTCAACAATACTTATTGTAGTGGTATGAGAATCCTTCAAACCTCATACTCCACTCTGACCCCACTATATGAAAATCTTGATTTCGCTATTGGTCTGAGGTATTCAATTGAAGTTTAAGTGAATAATTTGTGCATAATAATAATTTTAGAAGAAATATTTCGATCAATTTATTCTTGTTTAGTAAATATTTTCAGTTTATACAATAATTTTTTTGGATAAGTGGTTTTCCATCATTATCCAAATAATTCGTCCCATCCGCGAATGTCTCTGTCTATTTTGCAAAGCTTCAAAATTGCATTCCAAATGCCGTTCGAGTATTTACACTCAAAGAAAAGGTGACAACGGGTTTCACCAACCAAGCCACACAATTACACCTATCATCCATTACAATTCGAATTCCCATTAAAGGCATATAAGATACACAGATTTTTTTTACCTGTCATTACTGTTTATAACAGGAAAAAGATAGATGATGAAGAAAATGATGCTTGTCATAATTGTTGAAATGAAGTTGGGGTTTGGGTACGTGGTCAAGGTCGAATGCATGATTTTATGTTAGAGTTTGTGGACTCAAAAAAATTTAGGGGCGTGTACCAACAATTAGTTGGTCTAATGAGATAAGACACTAGATTCCTTAAGCAAGGTCAGGGTTTGAACCCTAACATTGTAAGTGGAGTAAATTGAGTTGGGAGGGTCACCCCATAATGAATCTGCAATATCCAGTCTAAATTAGTCAAACAATAAGTTGGATATTAGTAGTTAAACAAAAAAATAGAGGTACAAAATTACAAAATTTTAAAAAGTGTAAAATCAAATTATCAATAAAAATACAGAAAAATACATAAACTATATAATAGTTTAAAATTTTTAAAAAGTGGTATTGTCCTCTCTAGCACCCACTCAATCCATCCTTATTTGCCGTTGTCTTTCATTTTACTTTATGTATTTTGGGTTAATTGTACTAGGTAACTTCAAACTATAGGTTAAATTATAAATAATTTTTTTGATAAGTTCTTACCTAGGAAAGAAGAGAGAGAATTTATTCTCAATGGATATTATACTCACAACCTAAAAGCGGGAAAAAATGTCAATCGAAAATTTTTAATCACTTACTCTAAAAAATATTAAATATTAAAAGAAATCTACATGTATGGGGAGCCGCCCCTTTCCTCATCTTCCACTCTTGAAAGGGAAAGTTCAGACTCATAAGAAATACCCACTTTCATAATGGGGAAATTTTATAATTTTTTTGTTCTATGCCCACCATACTTAATCATTTAAAAATAAATAATGCAGTAAATTAGGTTTTTCTCTGTTAGGTAACTTTTTATACGAAAGATATCGTTAAATTGTATCGAGTTGAATTGTAATAAGTTTGATGCTAAATTTTAAGTTTAAAATAATTGTATTTCTCATTTAAGATTTCGGTTCAACTTAAGATCAAGAGTGGTTTTTGACATGTACAATAGAAGTGACCACACAAGGTCCTTAAAAAGAGAGGTCTCAAACTGCATTAAGTTAAATGCTTATACTTCATATATTTTGAGTCTTGTTGTACTCATTTTTATTCAAAATTCAGTCTAACACGTCCGCAATAAATCAACAAATATTATTTTTTCAATTGAGGGTCATATTTTATTAAATTATACAATGTCCCCTAAATCTTTGAACAACCTATGCTTAAGATAAACTTAAAATTAAATATCGAACTAGTTTATACTTAAAAATATGAAATCTACTAGTATCATCAAGATTAAAAAATATTTTACATAACCAACAAGTGTTGGTGTATTAGTGAGGCACATTGTACTTCCAAAGAAAGGACGCGAATTCAAATTTTAGAGACAATATTATTGGAAGGACAGTCTTATACCCTAAATATAAACCGTAAAACAAACATACGTATTACTAAAAAAATATTTTACATGATGTAACTAAATGGGTAGCCTTTAGATTTGTGATCATAAATGAATCTGATTTTGATGTTGATTAAGAGGATTAAATCATTATATCAAAGAGAAATAAAAATAACAAAAGATAAAGGTAAGATTGTAGGGTGCTTTACGCAAGTATCAAATCAATGGTAACGGAGATTGAATGAGTCATCGTTGTTATTTAAGGTTTAATTAATGAAAAGTATTCTTATTTGTTTAATTTTAATAGGAATTGAAAAAATAAATGTTTAAGTTATGTTTTTTTATTTTAGATGTTTAAATTTTTTTAGAGTACGTGTTTTATATTTTATTCTATTATTATTTTAAAGGTTTTTTCGTGACTTAAGTTAAAAGATTCGTTAACTAATTAAAATGTGATACGTGACATATTTTTTATTTTTTTATTTTATTAAAAAATATTAAATTTTACCAACGGGGTTGGTTCAAGTGGTAAGCAGCTTGATATCGCTTAAGCAAGGTCTTAGATTCGAGGCGTTGTGTATGCAGAAAATCCTCACTGTGAGACTCACCCACCAAAGCCAGATGTGCGACGCGGGTCGGTCCATATTAGTCAGGACGAAGCCCAAAAAACCGGAAGGACAACAAAAAATATATAAAATTTTATTTTTAAAAAACCATAAATCTTCACATCACCAACTAAATTCCTAAATAACTCCTTTGATGGTTAATTCAAACATCATTGAGCACCCTTTTATTTGTCGAACTCCATGATAGATAATTCTTTCATCGTTTAAAATCGACGAACGAACAATCAACCGTACCACTAACAACTTCAATGAACGGCCAATTAGGGAAAAAAATGTTAACTAATGACTATAAGGTTGTATGTTGTCACGTGACGCTTGGACGCCGGAAAGGAGTGGTGGAGAAGCGATAAATGACCGACAAATGTGAGGAAAGTCAGAGGTAAGGGATGGTCAAGGGAGATGAGATTTGTGTTTTTCTTTGAAAAAAAAAAATTGAGAAGATTTTGAGAAAATGAGATTTTTGAATTAAAAAATTAAAAAATAAGACACGCATCACATTTTAATTGGGCAATTGAATTTTTTAAAACCCGTTATAGAAAATTTTTAAAATAATAACAAAATAAAATATTAGACACATACTTTAATTGAAAAGTTTTAAACATTCATCATAAAAAAAAAATAATTTAAATACTTATTTTATAACTAATTTTCTTTAATATAATTAAAGATTTAATTTATCGATGGAGTGAAAAGCATGTTTACTTTAAGCTCCTCTAGCGCCGTATCGAAGCTTTCTCCGTTCTCATGTGTTCTTATGAGGTGGTGTTGAACATGCATTGGCTGATGCTTACTTTGTTTAAAATATAAATAATTCTCTCTTTCCAGAGACAAAGGGCAGGGACCAGCTGCAAGTTTTGGTCCCAATACCCTTCATTTGTTTATATTCTACTAATTTGTTCATCTACTTTTCTTTGTATACTCTTTTAATAGGTGCAGTTCAAAGATTTAGAAGTTCTGTGTAATTTATTAAAATATGGCATTTAATTTATAGTCCATAAAGAATGATTTTTTTTTAAACATCTTAATACAAAAAATTATTTAATTATTTTTTTGAACAACAAAATGTTCACCGATAAGCATCTAAAAATTTAATATTTTTCACTTAAAAAGTGTCTATTTTGACATGTTTTGAAGCAAAATTATTTACAATATTTTTAATACCAACTTCTTCCAAAAGTTCACTCTCGATGGCCATCAAAGCAAGTCCATTTAACCTTTCTTGCAACATAGTTGTTCGTAAGTATGACTTCAACAACTTCAATTTTAAAAAAATTTCGTTCGGCAGAAGCAACAATAATAGGAATAGTCAATAAGATTCTACAAGCAATTATCGCATTTGGGAAGCATTTAAAATGTTTTAAAAATATTAATAAATATATTACTCCCATTTTTTCCTTAGTTAAAAGTTCTCTAAGTAATTTCAGCTCAATAAATAATGCATTTTCATCAATATCAGATAACTCACCTCTTTTAAGAGAATTTCCAAAAATTATAATGAGTTTTGAGATTTACATCCTCAAATGAAAGAGATTTATTAGAATGAAAAAAGAAGCCAAAAAAATTCTCGTATAATTGATATGGTTCAAATCTTTTATCCAAAGAAATAATGATTTGATCGACAATATACAAAAAGTATTCAATTTTAAATGACTCCTCAAGAGTCGAGAGATATTAATGTTCGTATTTTGCAGTTAATTTGAAGGACGGTGTAAGATGTAAGTAAGTTGTTAGTTATCGAATATAAAATTTATAAGTATTTAGTTTATGTTTAATCTTTATTTTTGCGGCCCCTCCTTTTGGGCCGTGTACGGTCGCTCCACTTGGCACGTCCAAAACCTCTACTGTATTTTAATTAGGGAAAATATTTAGTGCACCGAAAATCTTCTACAAGTATGATTAATTTAAGGTTTAGAGGTTTAAATTAGGGTTTAGGTTGTTGGGTATGGTTTATGCTTATAATTTAGGTTTAGGGTTTGGTGGTTAAGGTTTAAAATTTAGGGTTTTAAGACTAGGGTTTAAATTTTTTATTTTTAGAGTGAAATCAGTCACACTTGTAAAAAAAATTCCATTGCATGGAATAATTACCCATTTTAATTATTTTATAATAGTTTTACATTCAACCAAATTATACATTAACTTATTTGGTATAAATATTAGGAAAATAGTTTGATACACAGTTTATGCAAGCTTTTCAATTTTAGGGTTTATGGATTTATGTTGGGATTTAGGGTATAGGGGTTTAGGGTGTAAAATTTAGGATTTATGATTAGAATTTGAAGTTTAGGATTTATGTTTTATGGTGTTAGGGTTAGGAATTTAGGTTTTATAGTTTAAATATGAAGGGTTCTATAAAATATTTTGCACAGCTTGTGTATCAAAAAATAACCCTTAATATTAATCATTAGTTTATATGACTTTTTAAGTATTTTAACTTTCAAAATTTAATTCTACAATAAAAAAATTTAATTCCTCCTTGCTTATAGCTTAATTGTCAGAGTCGTCTCAGATATTTTCAAGACGATAGAGCCTTGAGCGAAATAAAAAATGGCCCCTATAAAACGAAAAATTTCCTACATTGTCCAAATTCTCATTCTAGATTGCCACGAAAACTAATCCATTAAACCTTTTCTATGCTATAGTCTGAAGGTAAATTTGAAACATTCAAAGTTTAAAGACCAATTTAAGTGTCATACAATTAACTCTTTAATTTGTGACCATAAATGAATATGATTGTAACCATGACTAAGGCTGGGTGAATGCATGATTTGGGAAGTATAAAACAAGGGAGAAAGGTACTTTACGCAAGTATGAAATCAATGCTTAATGGCAATGGAGATTGAAGTAGGAAATGTAGTACATTCGAAGGAGTGATTCGGGGGATTTTCATCACGATTAAGCAGCTCTGGCGACGTATTGGTGCTTTTTGCTCTTTCATGCGTTCATACGATGTCAATGGCGGATTCAGAAATTTTATAAAAGTGGACACACTTAAAATTTCGAAATTTCAGGGTAAACACACAACCCATACAAATTAAAAAAATAAAGATTAATTTATAAAAATTAAATTTTTTTTGAAGTTTAAAAAGATTCAAGGTGGACACATTCCTACTCTAGAATACACTTGGATCCGCCGCTGTATGTGATGGTGTTGAGCGTGCATTGTCTGATGCTTACTTTGACTAAAATATAAACAAAACTCCTTTTCGAAAGGCTCTCTCCACTAGTAATTAACTTCCTTAATCTTGCAAATATCTTACCACCGTGAGTTTGAGATTGAAAAGACAATACAAAACAAAGCTTGATGAAGAAGGCATTGGACTTGGGAAGAGAAGATTCATTTCACCGGACCAATTGGAAAGAGGTAGGGTTGAGTTGAGCCATTGAGAGACAAAAGAAGGGATTTGGAGGGGCTTAAACGATTTAGAATCATTGGGTGGGTGGAATTGGTAAACACCAATGGGAATAATTTGAATGAGTGCAGTGCATGCGTAAGGAGGGACAGACGCATAATTTTATGTTAGGGGACGAACCTATAAAATTTTAGGGGAGGTGAACTTATAAAATTTTAGGGGGCAAAAATAGATTTTTAATAGAAAATACATAAAAATTTCTGAATTTTTTTAAAATTATATATGAATTTTAAATTTCCCCCTCCAACTCCTCGGTCCATCCCTAGGTGTAAGGTATGGCTAAAGCCTAAAGTTGTATGGACCACCCTCCTTTCCTTTCTATATAAATCCCCCTGTGCTCCTCCATTGCTTCCCACACCAAACCAAACCAAACCAAAAACTAGACATGTTTCACTTGCCTGATCCCAGGTTCAACAAGCTCTTTTTGGTGGGAAAATTAGCCAAATAATCAGTCTCCTATGGGAAAAAAGGTTTTAGGGTAAGGGAGATGACAGAAGAGAGTGAGCACCCAGGGTACTTTCTTGCATTTTCATGCTTGAAGCTCTGAGTGCTCACTCTCTATCTGTCATTCACTTCTCTCATCTCTTTCTTCCTTTACAATCTTATGCATGCATGAACCTGTATGTAATGATTTTTGTGTTTATTTTGCATAGAGTGTGTTCTTTGTTAACACCAGACGCAAAGTTGATTGGCTCGCAGATCAAATGCAGAGCTGTGATCCCACGGTGTCTGCTCGACTACCACCACCCATGGAGACATGGACCAGAACACTAGGGATACCATCATGGTCGAGTTTCGGTCGGGATGTTCTCGTGTGCTGATCACCATGCGCAACAAGTTTGCAAGTATAATTACATGCGCAACAATCGGTGGAAAAGAGGACGATCTTCATCTTAGGAAGCTTGAGTTCGAGCAGCCTTGAGTTTCGAACGTGTTCTAGTTCTAGTGTTGTTTCGGAGTGGGCGTAGTACATTCGTGTGTTTTGGAGTTTTGTTTATTTGATATCATGTTGGTGTTTGTTACTTAGTGTTGGGGTTCAATTAGTTTGTGGTGAATCCTGTAAATGTTATTTTGTTGTCTTAGACGGATTGGTATTGACTATTGATATTGTATCTTGTGGATGTTTATCGACAGATGGACATTCCTAAAATTTGTCCAGGTGGAATTTATCTATATTAATAAATAATCTCGGCTTAACAAAAAAAATACTACCTTGTAATCATTTTAAAAATATTAAAAAAATCAAATCAATATAAAATATAATTGGACTAAAATCAAATCTTTATAAAGTACAATTAGTCTAAAATTTAATTTACCAATTGTCTTTATTTGGGTAAACTACATAAATGACCACTCAACTATGAGGTTGGTCTCGATTTGACCACTATACTTCTAATTGAAGCAATAAGACCACTCTATTATTAAAATAGACTCAATGTGACCACTTGCCGTTAAAAATTAACGGAGGGAGTGACGAGGCAGTTAGTAAAAATTTGTATAATTACACATTTGATCCTCGTTACTTATATATTCTACCAATTTGGTCTTAATTTTAATTTAATAAAATAAATTAAACATTCAATTAGGTGATGACACGTGTTAACACATTATTGGAGGAATTTAATTATTTATAATTGATTTAATAAATTTACTTTCCTCCTCCAATCAGGTGGTAACACGTGTCACCACCTAATAGATGAGGAAAATGAAATCAAGAAAACTTGCCTGGGCAGAATTCAAACCCGTGTAAGGCACAAGAGGCATGCCTTAGCCACTGCGCCAAGTACAAATTTGTGCTATGAATCACTAATTTTAATATATGTCTTATTCGAACCCTCTAGTATTGTATTATGATTGTTATCGGGACATATAAGTATATTTTTTGAATCTTTTACTCATTTGTACACTATACTTGATCTAAGGTTATTGGATCATTTCCTATAGCTCTATTAGGTGTATATTTTTATTTTTAATGAAGATTGTGTTTTGTTGTTCACCTCACATCTCTTTTTATTTAAGAAATCCATTCAACATTGTAGTTTTTTGAGTTGTGGGTTTTGTTTTGTTTGTAGTCTTGTGTTTCTGGGTTTCTTTTTTGATTCTGTTTGATTCCTGAGAAGACATGGGGGGAAGGGTTTTTGAGTCCTGTTTGGTTTGCTAGAAAAAATCAGCAAACCCAGAAATTAGCCAGCATTTGTCTTGGCCACCTTTACTTCCTATTTTACTGATCACTTTTTATACATGTTGCAGAAGAAGGGTTGCAAAGTGAAACTGGGAAGTTCAATGGAGGGATATTCAACCAGTTTGGATAATATTTTCCCAGGAAAGAAGCTGGAAAACAATCAAAATTACTCGGGTTTATCCATGGCTGGTGCTCTACTAATTTCTTATCCATGGCTGAAATAAGACATATATTAAAGTTAGTGATCATAGCACAGATTTTTGCTTGGTGCAGTGGCTAAGGCATGCCCCTTGTGCCTTACCTGAGTTTAAATCCCGCCCAAGCTAATTTTTTTATTTCATTCTCCTCATCCATTAATTCACCACCTAATTGGAGGAGAAAAATAAATTTATTAAATCAGTTATAAATAATTAAATTCCTCAATAAGACCACCTAATTGAATGTTTAATTTATTTTATTAAATTAAAATTAGAATCAAATTGATAGAATGCATAAGTAACGAGGACTAAGTGTGTAATTATACAAATTTTTACCAACTGTCACGTCACTCATTCCGTTAGGTTTTAACGGCAGATGGTCATATTGAGTTTATTTTAATAGTTGAGTGGTCTTATTACTTCAATTAGAAGTATAGTGATCAAATCAAGACCAACCCCATAAATAAGTGATCATTTATGTAGTTTACCCTTATTAAGTTTATGCTTAAAGGGCATTTTATCTTTCAAAATCGCATCGAATAATGAATTCTTCCTCTCCATGAAAGACGTACCCAATGACCATCGAACTCACAAACTGCATAAGTTAGTCATTTGATATTCTAATTTATATTTTAAATACCAATTAAGGACACTCCAAAGCATACCATATAACTAACCATTTTAAAATTTAGCTTAACGACACTTAACATTTAAAAAAAAAACTTATTACTAATAATATATAATCAATCCTTATATAAAGAATTCATATTTGATGTACTACAAGTGAAGCTGACAAATTTAATTTTAATTTTTAATGATAACGGCATCATCTAAATTACTGATGATATATATGCATTTGATATAAGTCTATAAAATTTATAGAGTTGTTATTTGTTGCACTGCATGTGTAAAAAAATTACACAAGCATGACTATTTCAATTTTAAAATTTTAAATTTTAAATTAAGGGTGAGCAAAACTCGACTCGATTCGGAAAAAAATAAACTATTCTACTCGACATGAAAAAACTCAACTCGTTTTGACTCGACTCATAATTTCATAAGCTCGACTCGACTCAAAAATATTTTAAATAAAGTTTGAGTTATAAAATAGAAACTTGAATAACTTGAAATTTTTAGTAATTAGTTGATCAATTTTCAAGTTCGAGTCGAGTCTGTCAATTCTGCTTGATATTATGTATATCACATGTGAAAATATGAAGATATATATATATATATATGTATATCATATATGGATATAAAAAATCGTTTAAATTGGAATCAATATGTATTATAACATTATAAACAAAATTTGTACAGAAACTCGAAAACTCAACTGGAATAACTCGAAATTTTTTTAATTACCCCAATCAAACGCCCAACCCTACCTAAAATCCTAATGCCTAAATCATGAATCCTAAACTCTAAACCATAAAACCTAAAATTATAAACTTTAAACCTTAAACTAAACATTCAAATCCTAAAATAAACTTGTTTGTGGAAAAAAGTTTTTCACCGCCAACCCATCAACTATTTTTCCTAATATTTTATTGTAGGTCAAAGATAACATTGAAGAGTAATTATTCCATTCATTGGTGGTGAAAATAAAAAAAAACACAAATATCTTAGTTTTATGGTTTAGGAATTCAATTTAGAATTTACGTTTAGATGGTTAGAATTTAAGGATTGTAATTGTAATTTAGGGTTTAGGGTTAAAATGTAGCGGTTATAGGTTAAAACCTAAATTCCTAACATATTAGCCTATAACTTAAACCCTAACCTTTAAATCCTAATTTTTAACCACAACCCCTAAACATAAACCCCTAGGTTCTAAACCCTAAATTCTAGCCATAAACCCTAAATTCTAACCACAACCCCTAAACATAAACTCCTATATTCTAAATCCTAAATTAAATCTTTAAACCCTAAAACTAAGGCACTTGTAGAAATTTTGTGTTTCCAACCGCAAGTGCATGAAATATATTTTTTTGTATGTTGATTTGAAACCCTCCGTTTCAGTGGCGGATGTAAGTGCATCCTAGGGCTCACCCTGAATTTTTTTAACTTTATACATTTGACTTTAATTTTCTCAATTTTTATGAGTTAGCCTTTAAATTTGTTTATATTTAAAAGTTGTGCCACTCTAAAATTTTAAGATTTTATGTATGTCTACCTTCAAATATATTTTTAAATTCGTCAGTGTTCCGTCTAACCCTTTTAAGACTTGCGACCAAGAAAAAAAAGAATATATACATAATACATGTGTGTGTGAGAGATTCTTGATTGGACACCATTGAAGAAGAAAAGGAAATATTGATTCTCATAAATCTAATGAGTCATAATACCCTTTCCAGATGAACTGATTTTGAATGTAATTTTCGACTTTCTGTTTTAGCTTGGACTTCCACCATCAAACAACACATGGCTGGGTCTCTGCCAGCAAGGGTCAAGCCGCATACATAAAGATACACCCAATCTACAGCAACAACTGCTTGTCGAAAGTGGCATAAAAGATGCATAGAATTTTGACCTGCCATCACTGTTTATGCATTTTGATGTCGTCGAATTACGAGTTAAATTTTAGATTATTTCTTAAACTTTAAAATGTTGTAATCGAGTTCTTAAGTCTATCGTTATGTAAGTTTTAATGTCAGTTTGGGTGTTAAAGTACTATTGGTAGAGTGAAAGAAAATTGGAATGATAAAAAATTAAAAGTATAGAAAATTATGAGTATGGATAAATAAAAAAAATATTTAGTTCGGTGTATTTGGTAAAAATGATGAAAATTTGAATGAAGGTGTAATTTTCCTTGCATTCATTGGTTGGTAGGGTTAAAAAATTAGAGAAAAAAATTAAGGCTGTATTTTTTGTTGGGGTTTTCATTTTCATCGGCCGTTTACCTGCCACAACAATCTCAAATATCTTTATATTTAGCTCTCAACAGGCGTTAGCCCCCTATTTAAACACCCAAGCAAATGTTTCGAGATAACTAAATTTTTTAACTTTTGACCAACAATCGTTTGACCCCAATGGGCGTTTGCCCAGCACAACCCAAAAAAACTTAACTACCAAAAAAATTTATATTTTAAACTAACTCACATTCTTTCTTATTTTTCTTCCAAATTAGAATATTTTTTTACACATGAAGATAAAAAATAATCATTTTTTCTTTTTTTCTCTTATTTTTCTTTTCCATCAAACACACTCAAATTTATTTCTACTTTTTCATTCTCTCCTTTCAAAATAAAAGATCTATCTTTTTTTTATGTCTCTATGTACAATATTAAAAAATAAATTCGAGATTTAGGTTTGGAGGTTAGGTTTTAGAGTTTAGTTTTAAAAACTTGTTATTTAGGTTTTAAGATTTAAAATTTAAATTATAGGATTTAATTTTTTTAATATTAAAATATAAATAGAGACAAAAAGAAATAAAAGGATTTTTATTTTTTCATTTTTCATTTTTTTTTTTAAATAAATAGAGTTAAAAATTTAAGATTTTTGCGAGATTTTAACTTTTGTCTTCTTTCGTGTTTCTTTTACAAGTCATTTTCAAGTTAGTCACGAGGTAGGGTATACATATGCCCCACGTGTTTAAACTGGCTTTTATGTCAGATTTGTGTTGGCATTTAATGCCCCGTGTTTAACCACGTGGTTAGTTTAACCAAAAGGGTGATTGACATGACATCGATATGTTGAGGGTTTAACTATAGTGTTTTAAAATTTTGTGACTAATTTGGATTTTGTGTTATAGTTTAGGGACTTTTCAAAGGAATTATCCCATACTTTTCAAAGCTGCTGATGGTGCTGGAGAAATGGGGGAATATCCACCTGTAAGGAGAGCCGCCTACATCCCTCATCTTCCACTCTTGAAAGGGAAAGTTCATAGCCGTAATTAAGAAATGTCCACTTCCATAATGGGGAAAGTTTATAATTCATTTGGTTCTATACCCACCCTATTTCATTATTCTTAGTACAATAATTAACTAAAGCAGTCAATTAGGTCATTCTCCACTAGGTAACTTTTTCAATACAAAGATACCACCGTGAAAAAATGTGATCCAAATCAACATTTGAAAGTTTCGTCCCTATCATGGTCCTTTGCAGTACCCGATCTAAATTAGTCAACTAATAAGTTGCATACTGATAGAGTGATGGTTAAATCCAAAAAAAACATTGAACTTATTATAAATCTTATTAATAGTAAAGATTTTTGTATAAATAAGTTTGAACGTAAAATAAGTGTTTCAATTATATCTTTTTTGTGTTAGGTGTTTAAAGTATTTTTTCTGTCAAAGTAGATATTTAACGTTTTATTTTGTTACCATTTTAAAGTCAATCTGTCAGCAACCGTTGAAAAATTTTCATCACACAATTAAAATGTGACCTATTTCTTAACTTCCTTTACATTTTAAAATATCGTAAAAATCTCTATTTAAAAAAAATTTAAAATTTTTAAAATTCCAAAATTCTAGCTCTAAATCTCTCTCTTCCGACTATCGATTTAACTACCACCCACCACTCATTCTTTCGTTGAACCCACACAATTAAAGGAGTGATTATGGTGGTCTGCGACGATAATAGGTTATGAACTATGTGATCCTATGTGAGCATGATAGTGAAGTAGATTAAAATTTGGTTATTGCACCAAAGCGGTTTGAATGAATCATTACATCAAACATGAAGCATTGGAGAAATAAAAATATAAGAAAAGAAGAAGAACATAAGATTGTAGCTACTTTACGCAAGTATCAAATCAAATGGTAATGGGGGAGGGAATGTAGCATTTGAAGGAGTGGTCCGGATTTTACATATGTCAAAATCATACTCTTCAAGATTTATTTAATAAAAAGCATATATACTTTAGCCTGCTTTTGCGTTTTCATGCGTTCATATGAGCTTGGGTTCACCACTCACTCGCCGATGCTTCCTTTCATTAAATTAAACAACTCTCTCTTTTTCCAAAGGTAAATGAGCAATGGGTAGGGATAAGGATGGTATGGGGTGGGGTGGGGTGGGGTGGGGTGGATTTTCAGCTATCCAATCTTGACTCCGACCTCAATATTGATAATTCGATCTGATTCGATTGTTCGATAGAAATGGGTCATTCTTTATTAACATCTCGTTCGATAGTTCGAGTATTTCATTTTTTCGTGTGTATTTTGACTCGTTTGATGTGATGTTATGTTGTTAGCGTTTTTATTTTAGTTTCTTGTCTTCTTTCTTGAGGGACATTGGAACCATTGTATAGTGGTTTTTCTATTATTAATAAAATGATTGTTTTGTAAAAAAAAAAGTTGTTCTCATTAAAATACCGGGAGTCCAATAAGTCTAATCCAGAGATAGAACCATAATTTGAGATTTGAGATAAAGATAAATATACAATTAATTTGTTTTTTTAATTATATATTGTGAAGATAAAAATAATTGAGTTGGAGGGCATGACCTCCGTCCCCGATCTAATCAGAAAGAGAATAACAAATAATCGGTCCAAGCTCATGTCATTTTGCTCTTGAACCATCTATTGAGAAGCCTTATTGGCATGTAATGTAAAATGGTATAAAAAAGGTGAAAAACCTCTTTAAAAAAGAGGAAGGTCAACGACCAAAATCCTAACCAACAACCTCCCCTTCTAACTAGGTATGGGCATTTTACACGTACTCGACAAGTTTCGATTCGATTCGGCCCAATCGGGTCAGATCTTTATTAAGTGTGAGTTCGAATTAGATCAGGTTTTGTGTGTAAAAAATCTGACCCATAATTAATAGTATAATTTTTCTCTAGATTTTTAAGATATTTTGCAATAATACCCCTTTTTATATTTTTTTATAATTAGGTACTTAAAAATATTTTTTTTTACAATTAGTTCTTAAAATTAATTATTTTTTTATAATTAGATCCCTAAAATTGAATTTTTTTGTATATATAACGGGTAGGGTTGAAGTGTATAATTTTTGGGTCGGGTTCGAGTCGACAAAAAACCCGACCCTGTGCCCATCCCTACTTCTAACATCTTGTTAATCACCAAAATCCATTATCCCTACGTTGAGACATCAACACCTTCCAACAAACCCCTAGCAATAAAATGCAAAGAAAATAATGTTCTTGTTCTCCTAAACCAAACCTCAAATATATATATATTGCATTTCCCATATTATTAGAAAAGAGTAATGCAATATAAATCCCAACATGAGTGAGATAGGGTTTTAGGTTTCAACATACAAAAATTCATTCAAATGTTTCATTTTAAAATATGTGGATCTTTGTTGGGAGGGTTTTAAAATAATGTGGCTTCTGCTGTTGGTAGCTTTATTCTTGGGTGTGTAACGTGCAATCTACCCTCTTTACTTTGCCATGATTGACTTCTCTTTACCTTAGCAGTTACCAGCCACCTTTTCCATATTTAACAAATTTCATCTTTCCAACGATGAACAAACCAGAAACATCTTAGAACAAGAAAAGAAAAGAGATAACATTCAAATTTGACATTAATATCATGAATTCTTGATATATTTCCAATGAATATATTCCAGACAAAAAAGTTCTTCAGCAAGCCATTTGACATGGGAAGAGCAGATTCATTTAATCAGACCAAGTTGAAGATAGCTAGATGAGAAAGTTTTTGAGGATTGGATTTGGAAGTAGTGGGGTGCAAATGATAAGGACTAAAGTGTATAATATGAATAAATGTCTGATGCCTTGTCTAGGTTTGTATGGACGACTAGGTTTGATCAAAAGAGAGAGTCTTTAGGCTTCTTTATCTTCAATGTCTGACTAATGGGATTAAAATAGTTGGGAGTGACCAATAAAATAACCCCACATTTTATTCCAAAACCTGATGTAAGCCCCCCTCATTTCCCTTCTATATAAAGCCCCCTGTGCTCCTCCATTGCTTCCCACACCAAACCAAACCAAAAACTAGACATGTTTCACTTGTCTGATCCCAGGTTCAACAAGCTCTTTTTGGTGGGAAATATGGGGAAAAGAGGGGGTTTAGGGTAAGGGAGATGACAGAAGAGAGTGAGCACCCAGGGTACTTTATTGCATTTTCATGCTTGAAGCTCTGAGTGCTCACTCTCTATCTGTCATCCACTTCTCTCATCTATTTCTTCCTTTACAATCTTATGCATGCATGAACCTGTATGTAATGATTTCTGTGTTTATTTTGCATGAATTTACAGTCAACGGAAAGAAAAAGAAGTCGTCACAATGGAAGTGGTCCTTGAAATGGCAAATCAATATATGGGTGTTCTTGGCCTGCACTTTTACAGTCAAAAACCAAAACCCTATATGTCCTCATCACATACAAAGAACAGTTTAACTAAAAGACTGTTAATGTACAGTTTTCATCGTTTTTTAGGTTTTTCATAGGGTCTTAATTACTGCATATACACTAGATCTAAGTAACTTAGGTTTTAACTAGTGATCACAAAAGGTCTTATTACAACTTAGGTTTAACTGCATATATATGTTTCGATTGAGTTTGCTTGCTTTTATTTTTCCATTGAATTTGATCAAGGTAGCATATAATCTTTTCACTGAATTTCTTTATCTCTTGCTAATCTTAATTCATTGAAGCATCAGATCTATAGTTATACACTTTGAAGCTTCCATGGAGGTCTTAAGAGAGCCTTGCAGCAAAAATCTTCCTGCCAATGATCCATGAACATGAGCTCAGTGTTTGAAACAGAAGTGGTTCTTAATTTGTTAACTCTTGTCCGAATAAACCAACCATTCCTTCAAGCAGAAAAGACCATGAATTCTCCTGAAACATGTACAAAGGTTGACATATATGTTCAATTTCAGCATAGAAACAGGAGATGGAAGTTTCTCAAGCATGCCTGGAAAACCGAGGAGAAAGAAGACCAGTTTCCATTTCCTTTCTGTCATTTTCTTTTGAATGTTTCTTTTCTTTCTTCTTCCCTTGCTGTAAAAGTGTTTCAGTTGTGGTCCTGTCAAGGCTTCCTTGGTGTATTCAATAATATTAGTATATATATTTCCTTTGCATGCTTAGCAGCAGAAAAGGATTTATATTGAATTTAGTTTTGATGTATTAGTAGTGTATTTGGATGTGTGATAACGTATTATTATCTGATTCACTGAAAAATCACACATATATATGGTTAAGATCCACTAATGTAAAGTTAAGTTTTACACTTTTTTAAATCGTCAGATAGGTGAAATGAATTACTGAGATTAATTCCTTTTTTACTTATATTTTTTAACTAATAATCTTCACACATCTTACTGTTAATCACAGCCATTCATTTCACCTATCCAACGATCCAAAAAACGTGTCAAACTTAAAAACCATTACACTGTGTAAACGTATCATATTCCATATATGTAAGGTTAGAATCCGTTACACTATAAAAACTTAAAAGTTTTACTCGTTTTTTGAATCATTGAATTAGTTGGATAATCAGGAAGTCGAGTACAATTAGGTAAATAAAATTCAAAACTCTTGTTTGTATTGAAATAGGAAGATAAAAGGGTACAATTTTACTTCATCTGCAAATATGAATTCAATGCTAATAATATAAAGTACTTATCTTAAAAGCAAAACCAAGAAAAACTATGATTAATGTGAAAGCCTATGTGATATATAATTCAGTCTAACTGGAAATACATGATGTTAAGTGCTGAAGTTGGGATATGGTCCTCAAAACTGTTCTCTGGAAACCAAGAGCTGATCAAGCTTCGAGACTCAGACTCGTCGGTCAAGCTTCGAGACTCAGACTCGTCGGTTGGACTTCCTTTCGCCCATTTATCTACCAATCTAAAACCATACCGAGATGCAGCTGAAAGTAAAGATGGTTCATCGACTCGTCGAAAGATATGACAGAGGATAAGTGCAGATGCTTGGTCTTTCTCAGCACTGCTGTTGGATGATATCAACTCTCTCGCTGTTAAAAACAAAGGTAAAATAGCTTCAGCCATGTAGGTGACATCTGTTCCTATGATGACTTCAAAGCCTTCGTTGTTCATTGATCTGATAGCATCGATATCATCTCTGTCTCCCCATTCGAGTTTCTTTGAAACGAGTTTATTTAGAAACGGTGGTCTAAGGTTTGATGTGATATTTTGGTTCAAAAGTTCAAGCGCTTTGCTGTCTCCGTCAGTGGCGACCACAATGCTTGCTGATCCAGCTGCAACCATCGAACAGATGCCTCCACAGCCAGACCCCAATTCCAAAACTCTTTTCCCTGCAACAATACTTGGATTTCTAGCGAGGATAGCAGCCATCAAACGAGCTGATTCCCACAACATCAAGCCAGTTGATTTGCAGGTGTGTTGGTGCTCTTTGGATAGTACTTTGATCTTGAAATCACAACCTCCGAGCTCAATCTTAATAACCTGAGGCAAGCATAAAAGACGGAACAACTTGGTGTATTTGAAGGAAACACTGAGCAGCAAGGATACATCCCTTGTTCAAATGTATATGTGTGTGTATATATGTAGCATTCATTCATACAATCTTCAATAAGTGTTCAAATTTCAAATATTTACCTCATTATCATTAGTAGTTGGAACTCCAAACATTTCGCCTGCCATACCTTCAGACATGTCAACAACAAAATCACTAATGGGCTCTGCATCAGCCTTAAGCTGACTGATCACTTGACAACATAGGTCTGACTTAGTTGGAGCCTCTGAAGAAGGGGTATAGTTTACACTATCTGAAAAGCGAAATACAGCTTGGACCCAACGCCTAAAATAACAGGCAACACAATACTTTAGGGAAAACATACGGTTCTTCTGAGAAAAGTGGGAAAATTCCTCAAAATTAGGAAGTCAGAATTAGTATTTTGTAAGAAGGGGAAAAAGAAAAGTTCTCTTGCAAAGCCATTGATCACTTACCGATTCATAACCAACTCACGAGCTCGATTCTCAACTTGTTTGCAACACAAACCAAGCTCTTCAGCATCAAATCCTTGTTCTTTAAATAAACTTGTCAAGAATTCATTAGAAAAATAGTAAGCACGCTGAAAAGGAAAGAGGTAGAGTAAAAATCAGTCCTGTTTAAAAGAAAAATATATTAAAATTAAAGCAGAACATGACTCAAACTTACAGTGCCATCACCCCTGACATAAAAATTTTCACTGATTTGTTGATCCTTGGTAGAGAACCTTTCCTGTAAAACAAGGTATACATGAGAATGCACGTCAGAAGCAGAGTAGCCACCCGGCTAAGATACAATATAAAACAAAAGGCAAAGGACAAGATCAAGTTAAGCAATGTAGACTCCGGTAAAAGAGGGAAAACATCTCCTATCATATTGAAAACAAAAACCAAGAATGTACTCAGATTTTCAGAAGAATATATTAACAGATTATAAGATCTCAGCACATTAATTTTACTAAAAAGGTGCTCAAAAATATGTGCAAAGATCAACCTGAGCAAGGTCACCAACAGCATAGTCTCGGAACAGCACATGACCATTTGGCTGGAAAGACAACAAAAAAATTTGAAAAGGAAGATACCAAGTTTAGTTTTATCAGAAAGGTAGATAGAAATCTTAATACATATTGCTATTATGCAAATATATTAGCAATTACCTTGAGAACTTTTTTGACATTCTGCAAGACTAAAGGCATCTTCTCTGGTGATACTGCAGATAACACAAAAATCTACTTATAATGTCAGCCAAATTTGATGGGAAAAAAAAGATACATGAGCACTCATGGAAGATAATGAAATATCCAAATGATTATTCAAATACCATGGTTACAACATCAACAGAGGCAGGAGAAATATGTTCGCTAAGGTCATCAGTGGTCAGGTCACAGACGAAAGCACTTACACGAGTCTCATTGAAGTCTTTATGTGCCTACAATAATAAGGGAAAATAATTCACTCATGCTGCAATACTTATTTATACTAAATTTTCAAATAATAGGAACTCGGCCTCCTATATGAAAAATGGAGCAATTGGGACATGAAACTGAACCTTAACCAAATTAACTGCACGTTGTGAAAAGTCACATGCATAAACAAAAACATCTGGGTATGTAGCAATTAAAGGGAATACAGCATTTCCAGCACCACAGCCAACCTGCTTACCAAGGTCACATTAGTCCGATAAATATATAAACCTTACATGAGAATTTAAGAACCTTAGACAAGAAGGGGCACTACTTAACAAAGACTATAAGGAACAGTAAAGTCAAGGCTACAGTATATAGTGACCAAAAATATCAATAAAACATTCAACAAGATTTGCCACACCATTCACTTTAACAATAAGGGCATCTCAAATAAGATTACCAGACCATTTAGAGGAATAATATAAGAACTCATAGGGAAAGCAGAAAAGTTAGCACTATTCTCATTTACTCAAACTCAATTAAAAGAAGTCCATTTCCAAATAACCTGGCATTGCCATTAACAGAAAACCTATTGCAGAATCAAACCCAGGAAAATATTATTTTTAGGTAGTCTATTTGTTGAACAAATAGATAATGAACAGGTGCAAATGATAATGTTCAATGATTTACCTCAAAAATAACTTTTCTTCCACTTCCCTGAGTTAATAAAAAATAGTTAAAAATAGGAAACAAATCATCTTGAAGAATTATAAAATCAAAAGCAAAGAGAAGGAAATAGTTAGCTTTGACTCACAGAGAAATATTGATCCCATTCCTTGTCCAGGTAGTGCCGATCTTTAAAAAACTGAAACAATAGGAATTGAACAATGTCAAAATCAGTATACCAAGTAACATAATAAAATTCCTGTAGCAGTGGTTCTATATAAGTTGCAGCTTTTAGAAGTGAGCCAACCATTGTAAGTACAAAGACTAAACCAATATTTGGTAACATTCGATCCTCGACCTTAGGTATCTATTATAGCATTTAACATTATTTAACAGCCAGTCCAGAATCTGGGTTTGGGGAGTAGTGGCAGTGCATTTAAGTAATAACACAGCATTTCAACAATGAGCTTAGTAGCCATTAAAAGGGGTGAAAACAACTTAAAGAAAACTGCAAGAGGACTAACTTTATCTTGATGCCGCCTGTAGAATTGATCCCAATACTTCTTAGCATCTCTTTCATACTTAGCTGCAAAACAAAAGATATCAAATTTAGAGCACCATGCATCGAATCAATGCAGGCCAATAATTGTGAGCAAAAAAGATCAAATTTTGAGCACCTATCCAAAAGGGGGAAACACCAGGGATGGTGGGAGGGTATATTTGTATCCTCTGAGCTGGTTGTTGCTGTTTCACACTGTTTTGCATATCGGAATCCATTGTTGGACCAGCCTTATTGAAAAAAGAAAGAGCGTTAAATTTCCTGAAATACGAATTATAATTCACAAATCTTAGAAGCGAACAATTAAGATAACAAATATGGAATAGTGGATTGGGAGATTATCCCATAATTTCTAAAACCAAACGGGAGAAAAGTTAAATAAAATCATTTACCTGTGTTCTATTCGCGTGAAACCACTGGAGAGAACAGGGAGAGGTGAAATCAGAGAAAGAGAAGAATTAATTAGGGTTTTTGCTGCAAAAGCAAAATCTTAGGGTGGCGCCTAAAACGCATCGCATTGTACGGTTATTTTTCTATTTTTATTAAAAAAAGTAAAACTTGCAAATTTATTAAATAGATTTTTATTAAATAATTTTTTATCGCCACGGACGAACAAAAATTTTATGTAATTTTTTAAAATTATTTAATAAACAAAAATTATTTGACACATTCTATCTAATATAGAAAAAATTATTATATGGTCTCGGCTCACTGCGTTATTTATAGTCTTATTCACTATAAATTAACCAATTAATTTTTATATTTTTTGGTCATTTTTTAATGATAAATCTTCATTTTTTCCCATGTAAATAGAAAGTGAGGATTACATAAAAATTAAGTATGAATAAAATATAACATGGAAAACAAAGATTAATTGCCTATTTTTAGTGGATGGCTACATAAAATTTAAGTATGAATGAAAAAAATGACATGGAAACAAAGATTAATTGATTGATTTTTAGTAGAAGAGACCATGGATGACGTGGCGAGTCAGATCCATATAATAATTTCTCGTAAAATAGAGACTCCACAACTTTGATCATTTGAATGACATATATATTGAATAAGGTAAGAAATTTTATTGAATAAAGTTTCTTGATGGCCGAGTATTTAAGTTTATAAATATAGAGTATTTTGGTTACACTGGGTTTTAGATACTGGGTTATTGACAATGGCCCTGTTTGAAAAATTAGCGGATAGCTGATAGCGGATTACATTAGCTGATAGCGGATAGATAATTGATTAGTTGATTTGACTAGCGGATTGTATTAGCTGATTGTATAGAAGTGTTTGGTAAAATTAACTGATAGCTGTTTGATTATTTAAACAAGCAAAATAACATATAAAGGACATGATTATATTTGATACTTGTTGGAATAATTTATTAGTTATCAATATTTTTGTATCTATTAATATTAATTAGATTATGAAAAATATTTTTTAATATAACATTATTAGGCATATTTGAAGGATCTATATATTAATTTATTATTTATATAATTATTTTTAATACAATTTAATTAATTATTAAATTTAAATACAAATATAAATGTGTGAAAATAAATAATAAATAAAAAATATTAGTTTACAAATGTCACAATGTAAATATGTGAGGGTGAAGAATTAAAATAAAAAGAGTTAAATTTAGGTTATTTAGAGATTTTTTATAATTGTTAAGGGTAAAAAGGGTCTTTAAAACTCTAATGTCAAAATATCTAATTTTAAAAAGCTCATATTAGCAGCTTTTTTAAAATTAGAGGTTTTATCTTAATCCGCTATTCACCAAATATCTACAGTAGTAAATTTGACCGGTCAAACCTCTAATTTTAACTTAAACATCTAATTTTGGCTCAAACCGTTGTTTACCAAACAAGACCTATATGGGATATCATATATTTATACTCTTAATGTTCTTTACATTGATAATGAATTATTCACTTCTCTCATTCAGGGAGATAGACAAAGACGAACAACTTACGTTGTTCTCGCTTCGGTTATTTACCGCATATCATATTCTAACAATATAAATAAAAGGTAAAAATAAAATTGATGTCCCTCCCACCAATATTATAGATCCATCCCTGGTAATGATGCTAATAATCAAATTTCAAGCCCTGCAGATATTAAATAAAAAGTCCTTTTGATTTCAACTTAAAAAATTTAAATAAAAACTGGATTTTCATGAGTATAAATGCGTTTTAAGCTTCAAAACAATGAAAATCTTTGTTGTTTATCTCTATCTAGGTGCTTAGCCACTTATACTACAATACATGATCTCTGTTAACATGGCAGACATACAAGTCAAGTCCTTCATTGCTATTGATCCCCTGTACAAGACCAACAGGCTGAGCAGTTTCACGGCTTGCTTTCCGAAATCAGCTTTCCGGCAAGTGCTAATATATAAATATTTCCGATGTCGTATCTCATAATCCAGAATCGTTTCGTTTCCATCTTGTTCAGAAGCAATGTTGGTTCAGTCTCATCTGGAACTTCATTCAGCAGCGCCACCTCATTTCGTGTTCAGTCCTGGTCCAGGTTCCTAATTTGCAGACATAGTTGTTAATTCATAGTCGTTCAATAAGAAATACCATGTTAGAAAACCAGGTTTAATATGTATTTTTGTGCATCCATATGGAGATTGTGTAGCGAGTAACTGAGTCTCAAACCTGACTTGATGATGATATCCTCGAACTTGAGAATGCACTGCACATATTATCAGTAACGCTGTTCACACGGCTACCGCTACATGTGTAGAATCCTTGGCTATAATCACTGCTTCCGTATCCTTGGTTATAACCACTACTGATAGGACCGTTATTGCCGTATCCAATGTCCCTTAATCGGTTAAGTTCCGGCACTATAACGGTGGCAAGATCTGGTCTGTCCCTCTTCCTCAGCTCTGCGCATTTTATTGCCAGTTGAGCATATGATAAAACCTCTTCAAGTGGCCAATTTGGCACAGCTGGATCAAGTAAATCAGCTAAAGTTCCTTTTTCAATGGCCCTTCCAACATGGTGAGCAATACCCATCGGAGGCTTAGCTGTAATAATCTGGAGCAACATTATTCCGAGTGAATATATGTCCGATTTAGTCGTTAGCATGCCTGTTTGCTGATATTCGGGGTCTATGTAACAGAAGGTCCCTGCTGCTGAAGTCATGTGATATTGTGTTACACTGTCAGCTACAGAAGGGGGAACTAGCCGTGCTAGGCCAACATCACTGATTTTGCTCACGAAATTGCGGTCGAGGAGAATGTTAGCAGGCTTAAGGTCTCGATGCACTAGAGGTTCCGGCTTTGATTGGTGGAGGAATAGAAGTGCAGTTGCAATTTCAGCAGTTATTTTGAACCGTCTCCTCCACGAAAGCCGACGAGTATTGCCTTTTCGAAATAGTCTATCTTCTAAGCTGCCATTGTGCATGTATTCATATACCAAGCATCCATACTCGGGGCAGGCACCGAGTAGGAGGACCATGTTTGGGTGTCTAATGCTGCAAAGAACCTCAACCTCTTGCTGGAATTGTCTCTTCCCTTGAGCAGCATCTGGTCTCAAAATTTTGATGGCAACCGGAGTGTGATCGAGTTTGCCTTTATAAACCGGTCCATAACCTCCTTCTCCAATCTTGTTTTCTGCTGTGAAATCCCCAGTAGCTTCTTCAATTTCTTCTATGGTATATTTTCTGTATCGGACATCGTTAATCGCCAAGGCATGTAGAGCCCGATTTTTCTCATCTGCCTCTTGCTTAGCTTTATACTCTGCTTGTTTTCTTCTACATGCTTCCATCTCTGCTAGCTTCTGTGCTGCCTCAGCTGCTTCGATCGCAGCTTTGCATTTAGCCTTCTCCTTCTCTGCCATGGCAAGAGCTGCTTCTTCGGCTTGCCTGGCTTCCTCGAACCTGCGAGCCTCCTCCAACTTCCATTGATGAAGCTCATTAGCCTTCACTCAGAAAAAAAATCAATTATGTTCTAAAATGATGTTCTTGACACCCTTTAGAACTAGAGAATATGATAGTAATCGGTCACCGTTTTCTTCGCCGTAAGAGCTTCTTTGCAAGCCGAGCTGTACATATCCATGGTTTGCTTAAGTTCAAGCTTTAACCTTCTCATTTCATCTTCTAGGTCTCTCTGCAATTCATGTCCATATCATATTATGATCAGCAGTTCTGTCATTAGGCCAGTTGTGCTTTACTGTACAAACACATCACAGAAGCTAAACACCGAAGGACGCTTACCGAACTTTGTTGAAATGGCTCCGAATGGTTGCTTGAACCCACATCGAAATCCAGATCTTGGTCAGATATATCAACAGATCCGAGGGAAATTCCTGGAAAGTCTATGTCACTAGACAAGGAGTCTTGTCTCGATGATGACGGTCCTCGGACTGCATCAATGTCGAATGACATATTTCCTGGGGAGATTCTTGGTCTGTCACACGTAGGTACTCTCGAGGAAATATCAAAGGAATGTCTCTCCGGTCCTGCATTTCCCGGTACTCCTCTCATACTTTGTCCTCTGTCACAAACATAGAATGTCAACGAGACACCGATCTTTTAATCAAATACCGAAAATGCAACCGACTTCGCCCAACCTGTATCCGTCATCTTCACTTAGATCCAATGGAATCTGCGTCGGCATTCCTTGAGGTGCCTTTGGCGGAGCAGCTGTATTCGACACGGGTCGTTGAGCTGTTCGCATCGACACAATCTTACCTTTGGAAATCACATACACAGAACAAAACTCTGGTGCAGATTTGATCAAGGTAGTCGGAATGTCACTTTTGGTTTTCTTGTAAGACAAGTAACTGAACTTTGATTTGTTAGAACATAACATAGAGATAAAAAAACCATAACAGAACATAATACATAGAAAACCCAGAAATTCGAAACACGAAGCAAGATATATCGAACCTCGTTATCGCACTCCTGGTTGCTGCACCGAGGACAATGTTGTTAATCAAGTTTCTACTGATGTAGTCCAAAAGTGCTTTGGAGGTATCAGCATCCTCAAGGACAACCTCATTCAGTTGAATCTGAATTTGACAATGAAATTAGATTACATTTAGCTTCAATTTGGTGAACAAGTTCTTAAAGTCAGGGTCTACGAACTCTGATCTTTTCTGCAAATCAGTCAACTTTTCGAAATGTATAGTTCCAGTCCTCGAACCAACTTTTTTTTTCTATTTAGATCCACTAAATAATTTGATCTGTAATGATATGACATATACACCTATAAAATTGGACCGATTCTTCAACCATTGTTCATGGGAAATGCTTGCTTACCCCTTTGCGAGCGCAGTAGCCGCGAAAAGGGACGAAAAGCTGGTTTATGTCATTATCAGATTCGCTTTCACTTTCTGCATGAAAATGACAAAGAAATCAGAACAAAAAAAAAAGCATGGAAAAAGTTCTTTGTTTCTTTGTATATCTAATTAATCCGAATTAGATATTGCAGAGATTTCTTTTGGACAACCTTCCTGATCTAGTTTATTTCATTCATAACATCAAAATTTAATTTCATGCTTATATGAGTGACCTAGCGCCTCATTGATTAGACCAAATAGAAAAAACGTAACATTAGTAATGATTTTGCACAAAATATTAATTTGGTGACCAAAACAGGAAAGTGGAAATAGTTTAGTGATCAATGGTAATATTTATCTTTTTAATTTAAGTCGGTGCTTAAACTAAACTTCATAGTAGTTATTTAATGTAAGCACCCAGTTAGACCAAAAAGTAAGGTTCGGGTATCAATTTGAACCAACAAATTAAATTCATATACATAACCGAAAAAAAAGCTTCAAATACCAAATTGCAATTTAAAGTAAACTTCAGATACCAAAACATATATTTACCCATAATAATACGAGAAAACAAGAGAAGGGGTACCCACGGGATTTATTCCTCACATGGATCAATACGATGAACGGATTGGAGATGACGAGATGGTCGATAGCCCAACGGACGGCGTGCGGACTGTTCTTGTCTTTGTCGATGGCCACCGCGGTGGTATTGGCGGGTACATTGTCATCCGATGAGAAGCGAGGAGCCATATCGATAAAACGACGCTGTCTCTGGTTTAGGCTCACGGCAATGGTGGTGTACTGTTTGCTATCAAACTTTTGTGGTTGATGACAGAATCAAGTTTCTGCCACCACCACCACCAGAGGCACCGCCGTCGCGATCGCCGGGGGGCAATGCCACCTTACCGCCTGCTATGGCTTTTTTGTTTACAAAAGAGAAAAGGAAAAAAGGGTCGTACGATACCAACAACTAAATGGGGAGGATGAAGGACAAAAAAAGAAAACATGGGGCAGTTTTAGGGTAGTTGTTCTGTTATTTAGGTGAAACTGCAATGGTTTCCGCCATGGCTTGTTTTAGGCAATTTGACCAGATCCATGCCTGTAAAAACTGTCATTTCCAAGAGAAACATATTAGATTTTGCTTCCAGATTTTGCTAAGAGTTGAACTATGCTAAAATGATTAAATAGAAAGATATTATATTTACAAGGTAAAAAGCTAGATTTGAAATTATACAATATAGGACATCATGAGGCACTGAGCCAATTTTTTGGGTAAGTTATGAATTTCATCACTCGATTTTTTTCTCTCTTGTTTTGATTATTAAAATTAAAAAAAAATTAATTCGATTACTAGATTTTTTACATTGTTCATGTTTTAATCACTCGGACGTTTTGTAAGGCCCCGAACTTTGGGTTAGCGAATCGAGTCTTTGGCCCAAGTTATAGGGCTTTATCTTGGAATATTAGGTAAGGGTTTTTAAGTTGGGCTCATTATGTTTGTGGAAATAGGTTTGAATTTTAAAAAGTTGAGAATAGGTGAAAAAGGAGGATGATATGATGGAAAGAGAAAAAAAATAAGAGAGAAAAAGAGAAAATAAGAGAAAAGTATTGAGGGAATATTCAAATTTTGATCTAAAGAGATTCGGTCGTCCGTTGTAGACACGAGACGAGTCTACTGGTATCGGCGGCATCACTATCGAAGTCATCGTCGGAGAGGGTGAGAGAGAGAAAGTTTTGGGTTGTTCAAATAAAGGGTTTAAGTGCTCAAAATGCAAAATCGAGGCCGTCATCGTGTTTACCGGCATCTAGGGAGTCGACCTGGGTATTCGTTGCCACCATCCAACCACCAAAAGTTGCAGCACGCGTGGGCGACGTTCGGCTGAGAGAGCAGCTTATCCAGCTGCTGGGCAGGGCAACTGTTGGGCCGAGCCGAGCCGGCCTGCCAAGCCGATCCGATCCTGTCACCCGAGCTGAGCTTAGCCAGCCGTTGATTGTCGCCGATGTCGTTGACCGTTGATCGGCGTTGACTTTTTCAGGGACTCTACTCGGGGGTTTCTCGACGTTTTGAGTTCGATGGCGCAATTTGTTTTTACGCATTTGACCTTGTGAATTGAATAGGAGATGCACGAAATTAATGTAGTTTCATTTTCATTGTTATACGAGGATTATTTGGGATAGGATATCGAATCAAGTGGAATAATCGTGAAGCTTATATGAGAATTTATCACTTTGGATTAAGGTTAATACACCTCGAACTCCTATTGTTTCATAAGCATCATAAATGTGATTGCTTTGCATGTTAGTATCTACAAAATAGGTAGACGATGAATAGAAACTGGTATTATAAGACTCGATATTTATGTGATGTATGATGATGCTTTTCGATACTCTACGCAGACGATGCGATCGTTGCAGATCGATGTTGGCTTCCTGCAGGAGTTGGCTCTGAGATAATAATGGTGGATTGTCAACTGATTCAAGAAGCTCTTCGGTGATTGTGGATCCCCTCGTAAGTTGTGATCACATAGCTCCGATCCTCCTTGTCTCTTTCGACTCGTTTCTTCACGGGGCATCCTTCGACCGAGCATCGATAGTAATTCCTATCAATCAAACAATAGAAATTAATACAACAGAGAGTTAAACCATAGAGGCATTGACTAAAATACCTCGGATTTGGGCTGTTCTTCACCATTTTCTTCCCATATTTCCTCCATCTGTATCCATCATCCAGTATCTCGACCTCGGATTTGGTCTTGAATGCATATCTTTCTCTGACTTCCCTCCTCTCCCTCACAGTTTCATTTTCTGCAACCAACACACAGAATCATGATTCTCACTCAGTAAACATAGACTAATTCCAAGTAATTTCCATTACCTGGTAGTACTTGAAGGAGACTGCTAGTGCCAGCAGAATCATTAATTTCATGAGCTTGATCAAAAGGAATCTGAATTGGCCCTGAGACGATAGCTTCAGGATAATCCTCGAGCCAACCGTCGAAAGTCCAGTCGTCAGGGAATCCGAAATCGGATTGATCGGCACGGTCGCTTTCCGGCGAGTCCGGAGGCTTAAAATCGTTATTAGACATTTAGATAAACTAAAAGGCTGATGTCTACTAGTAGCAGTAGTAGTATGTGTAAAAGCTATACATATATTATATTCTGCTTCATTATCTGCAAGGTGGTTTCGCCATGACCTTCCTAGGACATTCACAGGAAGCTTCAATGGTTGATGTTGAAATAACATGCGTAAATAGTTAGATCTTTGGGTCCCAGCTAGCTTGATGACCTGAGGAAAACGAAGACCTGCTGGAATTTCGTTTGTTTTTGTGTGAATTTAGCTTCTTTTTTTTTTTATCAGTCTCGTGCTTAGACCAAGCTTTTCACAACGTTGTGCAATGAAGACAAGTCAAAAGTGATTACGACCCCCAACAATTATCAACATTATGCCGGTCTTTGGTCTTTACATTTATAGCTGAAGTAGCTTCGCATTAATATTCCATGCACCGATAATGAAAAAATATATAATATATCTATATTTAATTTTGTCTTTAAAATAAAGTTTAAATTTTTAATTTTAGTAAAAAAATTTTAGAGTATGTGGTTAAAAATTCCCGATTTACACCCTCCCTTCTTTTTTATGTTGTAGGTTCAAACTCGTTAGTAGCAAAATTCCCTATCCTCTCCCTAAGTATGAACTATTAAAAAAAATCTAATCCTAAAACCTTAAACCCTATCTCTTAACTCATAAATTCTAAAACATAAATTCTAGCCATACACTCTAAGACCTAAACCCTAAACCAAACCTCTAAATCATAAATTAAACTCGCTTGTGGAAAATAAGTTTTCTTTGGCCAGTGCATGAAATACTTTCTCATATGTGTTTTTATTCATGCACTGATAGTAAAAAAATACTCGACAAGCATGCCTAATTTTATTTTAAAAACTAAAATTTAAACCCCTAACCTTAACTCCTAAACTCTAAATTCAAATTCTAACCGTACACTCTAAGACATAAACCTAACTTGCACAAACTTGCGAAAAACTCAATGCATGAAATATAGAGAGAGAGACAGAGATACTCTTACACCATATAAAATTAAAAAAAATTACATTTTTTTGGACCATTGGATAGAAAAAATAAATATTTAAGATTAATATATAAAAGATCCATTTTTGTTTAGAGACTACATTATATATAATATTAATGTACTTGTAGGTTGAATATATCGGTCAAAATTTTTTTGTCGCTTTTTTGATGTCTCTTTCTACCAACACTAAAAAATTAAATTTTAAATTTTAATTCTAAATTCTAAATTTTAAACCCTAAATTTAATTTTTTAGTGTGAGACATAAATAGAGACACTGAAAGGGGCAGAGGATTTCTATTCGAATATATCAGCCCGAACAGAATATCTACCGTGTATATACCAGATTCTTAGCCGTGTGCTTCACTATTAGGGTTTAGGATATATACAAAGTAAGTCCATAGCTTTAAAACTCAAAATTTGGGTAAATTATGAAACCGGGTAATGAGGTTTTGACTGAAGACAAATCCATCATCAATTGACTTGACCATCCTTGTCTCCGGAACTTTGCATGAAACTTCCATTGTTACTCTTCTTACTTTCCAGGCTTTAAACCAACTGATTGGCTTAGTTATTTAATTATAGTCAAACTATATACATATATATATATATGGTATATATTATGCCTTGTGTCACCTCATTATGGGATAATCCTTTTCAATTCAACGATATACCTGGTTCCTGGAAGCCAGACTGCGGAATTTGTATCATCTTTAAGTATATTTATAAAATATTTGAACAAAAAAATCAACAAATTTCGAATAAAAAATCTTTATCTTTTTTGGTGTTTCTAGTCCGACACTAAAAAAATAGATTTAGGGTTGATGTTTAGGGTTAGAATTTATGATTAATATTTAGATAATTGTGATTTAGAGTGTTATTTTAGGGTTTAGAGTTTAAAACTTAGAGTTAAAGCTTAAAATTTAATTTTCAGTTTTAACGCATAAAAGAGTACACCGAAAAATTCATAGCACTTGTGTTAATAAATTTCTGGAAGGTATAATTCATGTCTGGAATTTTAATAAGATAAAGGATAAATTACATATTTGATACCTCGTCTTTACTCGTGTTTCTATTTTGGTACCCACTTATTTTTTTTGGTAAAAGTTATATTTTATTTCTATTTTGATACACGCCGTTAAAAAAATTAACGGTGGACTAGCTAGGAGAGAGAAAATCTCACATGACAGACTACCACATTATTTTCTTTCTCCTAGCCAGTATGCCACGTCAGATAAAATAAAAAAATCACGTGTGACATGCTGAATAAGAGAGAGAAGATGATGTGGTAGTTCGGCACGAGTGTTTTTTTCTCTTCTAGTCAGCATGTCATTAATTTTTTAATAGTGAGGTACCAATAGAAATAAAACGTAACGTTAGGTACCATTTTATCAAAAAATAGGCCGGGCAACAAAACAGAAATACAGGTAAAGGTAGGTACCAAATACGTAGTTTAAAATAAATGATATTTATTTGGGTTTTACATAAAAATATATAATGCAATATATATTATTAATTTATTATATGTATCATATTGCTGACCAAATGTGAAACCATTTATGAATTGGATTATTCATATTTTGCTTTCACCATTAATTATTTTCCTCAAGTTGAATTATGAAAAGTCGTGTATTATATATATAATAAAAGAATAAATTTGAGGATCACATTCTTCCTTTATATCCTTCACCTGGATGGAATATTTGCAACTTTTGTTTTACATGGAGCAAGTAGGTAGAAACCTAGAAGGAACTTTTTTTTGGGGGGGGTAAATTATACAGTAATTACTTAATTATAAGTAAGGTTATAAATATATCGTTTAATTTAAAAAAATACAAATGAATCATTCAATTAATTTATTGTTGCAAAAAAGTCATTGGACCGTAAATATTGTATTCTGTAAAAAATTACAATTAAATCACTTAATTTATTTATTGTAACAATCAAGTCACTCAATTAATTGATTGTACCAATCAGGTCAGGTGTCAATGCATTGACCAATGTTGGCCGTCATATATTGTGGCCGATGAACTCTAAATTTCACCACATGATTCACATCGATTTTCTAGTTGAATCTCTTTCAAAATCCATAAAATCACCCAAAATTTTTAACCTTGATCTACGTCGTTCATTGTCAGATGATCTCCGTCTTGAGGTATATTTTTCATCTCATCAAGAGTCTCTTCACCATTTGAATCGCCGAATAGAACCCCGATATTTGAGAAACTTAAAACCCAAGATAAAATTTTCCAATTAATTGAGTGATCGGTTTATGAGTTTTTAAAATTGGATGACTTTCAACGTAATTTACCCATTAAAAAAATATTTCCTAACGAGGCTCCTAGCTTTTTTTAACAATTAATTATTGTATGACTTATTTGTAATGTTTTGAAATTTAATAAATTATTTATAATCTTATTAATAATTGAGTGAAGAATTAACTACCACTTATAATTATAATAGTTTTAAAAAGAGTAATTAAAAATAGTTTTTAATAATTTTGTTTGGACTAGAAGTTACAATGAATTTGTTATCACGAGTCGATTTATAATTGTATTTTAACATGTCCACACGTGTCAAATACTTTAAAACTATTTTTTTAAATATATAATCTTACATATGATTTATAAAAATAATATCCTATTGAATGTTGTTCTTTCCGGGAGTGTACATTCAGTCATTTCGGTTAATTGTAAATCAAACTACCCAAAGTTTATTAATTTATTTTTTTCTTTAACCGTTAATCGAACTGAATTTTTTTCAAAAATTTTTAAACAAACTAAAAAACCGCTAAATTCGGTCGGTTTTCGAATTAACCAAAATTTGTTATAAAATTTTGGGTAAATTACACAATTGCCACTAAATTATGCTAAAATAGTATTTTTAGTCATCAAAGTTTTAGAAGTTACAAAACAATTATTAAACTTATCCAACTATTACAAAATGGTCATTGACTCATTACACGTTATAAATTATTGATAGATTTTAAAATTTTAATGATCATTTTATAACAATTCAATTAATTTAATGATTACATTATACTAATTTGACAAAATTTAATAACCATTTTGTTATATTTTGACTCCAATTCTAACTGGTAATTAAGTTGGGTTTTATTGAAATTCTAGTGATTGAAAATTACTTGGTAATTAGGATTTACTTTAATGAGTAAATATCTATTTTAACTAGAGATCTTATTGAATAAGGTTTCTTTGTGACCAAGTATTTGGGTCTATAAATATAGACTATGTTTAACCTTTTGAACTATGAGATAATGAGAGAAAAAAGGGGAATTACTCTGGAGAGATATAACCACTTTTAGGTTCTCTACCACTATTCTGCCTATGTTGTAGAGATGAGTATTGTAGGGATGTTGGGAAGAGTATTTTGGTTCTATCGGGTCATGAGATTTTTACACCGGGTTTTGAGATTACATGAGTTATCATGTATTTGTACTCTCGTCCGTAGAGGTAGGCTATGCTGAACCACGTTAGATCTTGTTTTTTGTGCATGTCTTGGTCTATATCGTTATCGCTTTAGTTATTTGCCGCATAACAAATTCCTAATACATTTTATAATATATTAAAGAATTTAATGATCATTTTATAATTTTCTAATCACCGTTCAATAAATCCAGATGGATGGAATGAATCCCATTACTCTTCAATCCATCTTCTCTCTTCTTTCTGCTGCTATTAATTTGAAAAAAAAATGGTATTATGCAAATGCATACCTTGTGGATGTTTTTACAGTGATGGCAAGAGATTTAAATAATGATCTATAATTATGGCATACCTCCGTCTATTACTGCTGCATTTTTGTCTATAATTGTCATACTTTTGCATATGTTTTTAGAATTTTTGGTCTTCACGTCACGCCTCAGTATGTAGAGCATCATAGTTTTAGAGATTCGTTTACTCGGGTAATTTTCAATATGACAGCCATCAAATGTATCTGACCTACCAGCCTCCCCTCGACTGTCGAGCTTAATCTTATCAGCTCAGGTGACCAAACTGAAAAGTTTAACAACTGAAAGCCAAATTTAATCTTGTTGACCCGTCTATAGCCATCACTAAGAATGATTCTGTCCATCAAACAGTACCATTCTGTTATAAATAACCATTAAGCAGAAGATAACAGACAAATCAACTTTTCTCACTTGATCCCTTCTCTAATCTTTTTTCTGTTTCACTCCGACCACCGTTTTTGGCTCTACGCTTATCTCAATATCGGTGAACCACCACAAATCACTACCAAACTTTTTCTTGATCCTCATCTTCTCCACTTTTTTGGTATCTAACATTTTTTATATCAACAAATTGTGACATCGGCTGTTATATAGTAGTATATGTATTGTCTAAAATTAGATTATTCGTAATTATTATGTCTATAATAATATTTAGTATCAAAAATTTTACTGCTATAATTCTACAATGATAATATTTATTATGTCTGTAATTGTAATAAACAAAACGTGATTCTGGTATGAATCTGAAGTTACAATTGATTCATAGGGTCTTAACAAGAGAATTCCTAGCAAAAATAAAGAAAACAAGAATAAAGCCACATTCCATAAAATAACAAATCAAAGCAAAGTAAGTAGGTAAATAGAAGATTCAAGAGGCCTGTAACGCTCAACATAAAGACGAATGCGCCGACTTGAGTCGTGAGTGGTGTCTTTAAACCTGATACGTGGTTGTGGACTGGGATGCTTAACATCCATGTGGAGTTGGTGTCGGGGGACGTGGCAACTGTGGAATCAGGGTGCCAGACTGCCAGTCCAATACTGTTCAACGATTCGTAAACTCACACGACCAAATTAGCCAAAGTGAAATAAACACATGTTTACAAGCAGCGGGAATCTTGTCCATATTCGCATTATCAGGGCAACTTCCTCAGTCTCCTTTCCATGTCGGAGGCATAAAATCATTGGTGATGCAAATAAAGAGACATAAAAAAGATATACGAATTTTATTCGCGTCTCGAACATAGGTTCAAGATGGGTTGTTGCGAGACTTGTCTTGCTCTTCTGGGATATGCAGCATGTTTTTTTGGACACCGAAACCTAAAACTTAAAGCTAAATTTTTTAATATAAAAATAAATAAAAATTCCGAAAAAGGGTTAGAATTTCTACTCATGAGTCATGACTTGCAAGGTCTTTTTTATCAATGTATATCCACATCAGGGCATGTTATACTCATTTTGGGTGAAATTTTACATTGAAGTTCGATCATCTTCCTCATTTTACATTTCCATAAACAATTTTAATGGACTTTTCCTTTTTTAATTAACATATTTGTTATAAATTTTTATAATTTTATGTTATAGCAAACATATTTTTTTTAAAAATAACTTAATTGTGGGTCCCTAGTTAGAATCCCTCAAGGTTAAAGATTTTACTTATTTTTGTTCCTACGATTTCATTAGAGGGTATTGATTTAGGTTTACTGTTTGATACATTGTCAATGTAAACTTTTTTACATAAATACGTATATAATTTTAAATTGTAAAATTTAAATCACCAACTTCGCCAACATCTCATTTCTGGGCATTTTCAAGATTCTCAAAGGATTCAACAGGAACAACATAAGGATTGCTCCAAAGAGCTGATGAGAAAGTGTAGTTGCCACTGGGATTGGAATGTATTAGGATAAATACGTAAACTATCACTAAATTTCGCTCTCTGGCCAGTTACTAAAGTTTTAAGACATTCAATTTACTCATTAAACTTTATACATTGATTTTTTTTCATCACTCCTCCGTTAACGCTCTAACACCGTTAGGACATAAAATAAAAAAAACAATAAAAATTAATGGGTAAAATACGTAAATCACCACTGAACTTTATTCTCTAGCCTATTTTGGTCACTACAATTTCACATGTTATGATATACGCCATAATTGTATTAGAGGGTTAACGAAGGAGTGACGAAAAAATCAATGTATAAAATTCAGTGAGTAAATTAAACGTTTTAAAACTTTAATGATCAAAATAAATTAGAGAGAAAAATTCACTGATGATTTACGTATTTTACCCGATGTATTATTGTTCGCTCTAGTGTTTGTTTTGATGCTTGCTTTCACTCCTTTTTATAGGAAAAATTATAGACCTTTGTTTTCTTTTCTTTTTAGTATTGGGGATCCAAGAATATGAGAAGAAAATTCAACAAAACTTTTACTTCATTAATTAGTGGGGAAAATGTCATCAATTTGAGTTAATTTTCCAGCTCACACATTTTTTTAATAATTTAAAGTTGATTATAAGGTAGTATCTGTTCATACATATTCTTAATCATTTGACAATGCACTGTTGGATTAAAATCCGTAATGGTGGGCACATATGTATAATGTATATTGCTATTTTAAAGTATGACACAAAAGTAAGTGACCAATTATGTTAGGCGTGTCATGGGTATTAAAATGTCATGAAAATAAAAGTGTAGATACCATAAGATGTATTTATAATTCGATGAGGGGCAGAGTTATAAATACTTAATAGTTGATTATTAAATCAACTATATAAAGAGGTAGTGGTCCCCAAGAAATAGGTTAACTTGTTTTTCTCTCCTTCCCCGTCAGAGAGTTTTACGTCAAGAGAAAACCTATCTTCTTGGAAGATCAATACCAAAGATTTGGATTTCAACATCAAGATTCAAGGTTTTCAGGTCTATCGATTAATTCAGGTACGCTTCCGCAATTCAGTTCATTCAGTTTATTGTTCTTGATGATTTGACATGATAGATCCTGAGTTTAGATTTCATATTTAGTTATGATTTAATTCTAACAAGTGGCATCAGAGACTCGTCATGTCGAATTATTGAAAACTAATTGATGTTGTTTATGATTGATTCATCATAAAAAAATTTATGTTTTCATGATTTAGGGTTTTGGATATGATATTAATGACAAACGTGTTTTAGATATATTTGTGCGATTAATTTCCAGATCTTCGTCAAATATACTTGCGATTGAATTACTATAATTCAAAATTTGGAAACGGTTTGCTTTTGATGTTCGCCAATTTCAATCAATTAACTTGGCAATAAAAAAATGCAATTAATCATGACAATTGCTAATCCATGACCATTGTGCTATTTCCTTCGCTACAATGATTTTGTGATTTTTTAAAGAACTATTAATATGTCCCTTTATTTATATATATATATTCAGGTGTTTCATTGATGGTTATTGTGGTTGTCTTTAGTTTGAATGACCTACATTTGTTTAATTTGCGAGAATACTTGTATGTATATGCAATCTGTGGTATATATATTTATTTTAAAATATATATTCAATTCAGTTTGATCAATTTTTTTAGTTTTGGTCATTAGTAATTAAGAAAGAAAAACAAAGTTTGACTTGGGCTTTGTCATGGTAAATTTGTTGTGTGAGAGAAACTTTATAAGTAGGTTAGTTCTCGTAACTTTATATTCAAGTTATCTCTAATAATTCATGGTTGAATTTGTTGAATTTTGTTTAGCTTTGTACAAAACCTTTTAGCTTATATTTGTTTCACACTATGCTTAATTATGCCATTAATGTTATCTACGGAATATACTTTTGGTTTTGGTTTTGGAAAGCATGCCATTAATCTTATGAAATTCATATCCTATTTAGTTTGATTAAGAATTTCAATTTTGATCATTAGGTTATTATGGATATATTAAAGTTTAATATGATCATTTTATGAATTATTCATTTATATATATTTAATTTAAGTTAAAGATTGATTGTTTTGAATTTAAGTTTTATTTTGGCAAATGCATGCTTAAGGAATTTTTTGAGAAACAGTCAAAGATTTAGTTTTTTTTTATTTTATTATTTCTGATAGCCCCATTTGGAAACCTTATTTTGGGTTATTTTGGAAACTTAAGTGTTATCAGAAATTTAAGTTTTGACTATTACAAATATTAAGTTTGAATACCGGTATATTTATATTATATATTTTGAGATAAATTAATTGAAGCATTAAGTCACCAAAGTGACCTATATTGTGAAATTATTTTATTTTAAAATATAGAAGGTTTTGTGCATGTAAGTTGGATTATGTTAGTATTAATCAGCCCAAAGGAAGGTTAATAATTAACATTATTACATGTGCAACTGTAGTAATAAACATGTGATAATTATCCAGTTTTATATGTGAGCAATAAATCGTCCCAAAGGAAGATTTATGTTTGACATGTTCTTATTATCAATGTTTGATTACTGTACTAAGATATCACTTGCAAGTTAATGTTTTGTCCAAAGATGAAACATTAATGGAGTGTTCGGTATCTTGATATGAGGTTTACCTTTATTCAAAATTATTATTATTTTGGTTATCTTTTAATTTGATTGAAAGATAAAATTAAGAAAAATATTTTGAAACAATTAAATTCATATTTTGGCTTGGATGTCTAATATTTTAATGAATTAATTGAAACATAATGTCACCAAAGTGACCGTTTTTGTGTAGATTAGTTTATTTAAAATATTAATATAATTATGAGTTTTTGTAATTCATGCGTTTATTAATTGGCCCAAAGGAAAGTTAATATTTGGCAGAATTACAACGACAACTGTGGCGATAAATGTGTGACAATTATAAGGTATTTTATGTAAGCAATACGTTAGTCCAAAGATTAATCTATTGTTTGACATAGTTTATTGTCAATGTTTGATTGCTACAACAAGAGTACCGCTTACAGTTAATATTTCTTGTCCAAAGACTTGATATTAATGTTGTGCTTGGTATCTTGAGGGAATTAGCCATTATTTTGAATTTATTTGTTTACTTATGAATATTTATGTGAGCTTGTTTTTATTTTATTTATTTATTTTTGTTCTATATTTAGGTAATTTATCTTTCTTTGTCACAATATCATTAAATACATTCTATACTCATGTTTAGTAAAACTAGTTTCAAGGAATAGAAAAAGACACTTACATATAGTATTTGGTTGTATGAACACGGAATTTGCACTAAGGGAAGAATAACTTGCACCTCTCTCACATGTAAGCACCCATAAAAAGGGATTTTGAGAGGAGAAATTGTTCAAATTGTACGAGTCTAATGATCATAAAGAACAACATTCTATAAGTCTTTAGGAGCACAAATCTAAAGAGATTAATTAAGGGTTTCCTTGACGAAATTAAGAAATGATTTACCCAAAACATTAAGGTTAAGATGACATCACTTATGCCTTCTTTGATGTCTATGAAGTATAAGGGTCAAGGAAATGTGAGGAAGTACATTATGAAAAATGTTTAATATTGCTTCAAAATTTAAGGCACATAAGATCAAACTTTCTAACAATTGTTTGTTCTTATGATTTTGGTATCGCTTCCTATCTGATTTAACCAATTCAAAATTAGTTACAACTGTCAAAAGGAGAAATAGACTTTAAATGAGCTTATTTCTAATTGTGTTAAAGAGGAAGAAAAGTTGAAGCACAGTAAGTGTAAAAGTACTCATTCGGTTAGTGCTCATTTAGTTAGTGTATCTAATAATAAGGACAATAAAAAAAATATATTAGAATAAAGTTGCTAAAGGTCCTAATCAAAAGAAACAACAATAAGTTACAAAGTATTGATTCTTTTGTATAAGTTAGGACACATGTGAAGAAATTAAACTTCAAAAGTGAGCAACTACTTGGTTATTTTGAGTGATCCATGGGCTGTAAATTTTATGATCCCACAATAAGGATTATTTTAAGGAGAGGTTTATAACATTTTTAGGATGTTGAGTTTGGAGGGAGAAATAAGGTTAGATACATTGCTATTGAGGGGAATTTGAATTATAATTTAATTCATACTATCACTTTTAATGATGTTTAGGTTTTTACACCTATCATTAATCAAGAAGTGAATCAAGTACCTCAAAGCAAAACAATATTGAACAACTCTCATTCAAGATAAGGTAATTGTTTCAGAAGAACAAACTCAACAACCTTAAAAAAAATAAGTGTCATTAAAGATATCCACGAGAGGAAGGAGAAATACTATTCTAGATATTACTTTGTATTTATTCAAGAAAATAAGGATAATAATGGAATGATAGAAAATGATTCAATCATTTTTTATCAAATCATAAAAGTTCTGACTCTCAAAAGTGGATTGATGTCATTCAAGAAGAGTATAATTTTATGCAAGACAATAAAGTTTAGGAACTTGTCTCATTATGTGAAGGTGCAAACCAATTGGTTGTAAATGGATATTTAAAACCAAGAGGGATGCAAATGATAATGTGGACAAGTATAAGGCATGTTTTGTATCTAAAGGATATACTCTAAAAGAAGACATTGATTTTGTGGAGACTTTCTCTCAAGTTTCATTGAAATACTCTTTCAAGATAATCATGACGCTTGTTTCTTATTTTAATCTTGAGCTACATAAGATGGATGTTAGGCTTGTATTTTCAATGACGACATTGAAGAAATGAATTATATGGTACAATTATAGATTTGTGTCTAATGATACAAAATCAATGATATGTAAATTAAAGAAATTCATCTATGAGCTTAAGTTGGACTCTCATTAACGAAATTATAAATTTCATATTGTTTATCTTATTTGGTTTTGAGATAAATTTGGTTCACAGTTCTATATACTACAAGTTCGGTGGGAGTAAACCAAGTGATACTCATATTACTAAAGAAGACAAATTTAGTCTTACTCAATGCCCTAAAAGTAACCTTGAAATTTAAAAAAAAATACAAAAGATTCCAAGTGCATAATCTATTGAGAATTTAATTTATGCTCAAGTATGTATGCGTTCGGATATTGCGTACATTGTTAGAATATTAGACAGATATTTAAGCAATTCTAGCTTGAACCATTAGATAGCAGCCAATAGGGTTATGAGATATGTTTAGAGAACAAAAAAAAATACATGCTCACATATCGGAGTTCTGGTAAGTTAGAGATCATCAAGTTTACAGACTTCGATTCTATTAGAATATTGATGCAAAAGAATTTTGTCACATGGGCTGCTAATTATAGATTGAATAGAAAGATCACTTCGGTTATTTTGTGACAATAAATATGCATTCGTTTATTCTATAAACAATAGGAACACTTTAAATTTGAAGCACATAAATATTAAGTTCCTAGTTGTTAAAGAAAATTCAGAGTGGGTGTGTGTCTATAGAGCATGCTGGTACAAACTCCATAATTGCGCGCTTATTAAGAAACTGACGCCCTAGGTCTTTCATGAGCATACTACTCATGTGGGTGTAATGTTATTTAAGGATATTTAGTTTTAGTGGGAGTTTGTAATTTTGAAAAATGCTCATTCGTTTTAGACACAATTTCGGTTACTTCAGTTTAAGGATATTTTAAGATTATTTTCTGCAGAAATAAAGTTCTTTTGGTTTATGCACACTCTGAATTAAGTAAAGTTTGATCTCACTAAGGTTTAGGAGGACCAGTTGGAAATAGACATGTTCGGTTCACATTTCATGTAATTTTCCATGCTACGCATCCATGATTGATCTATGTCATTTGACTATATTTGTATACGTGACCATTGATGGGTCTTGTCATGATTGATACGACAAAGGCTGCTTTGATCCTATATGGATATAGTTGATGGACGAGATTGTTATAGAATACCTATTATATAATAGCAAATTTTTGAGCTCATAAGGTTATACATTTGTCAGGAAACATATGTTGCCCAAGTGGGAGATTGTTGGATTAAAATCCATAATGGTGGGCACATATGTATAATGTATATTGCTATTTTAAAGTATGACACAAAAGTAAGTGACCAATTATGTTAGGCGTGTCATGGGTATTAAAATGTCATGAAAATAAAAGTGTAGATACCATAAGATGTATTTATAATTCGATGAGGGGCAGAGTTATAAATACTTAATAGTTGATTATTAAATCAACTATATAAAGAGGTAGTGGTCCCCAAGAAATAGGTTAACTTGTTTTTCTCTCCTTCCCCGTCAGAGAGTTTTACGTCAAGAGAAAACCTATCTTCTTGGAAGATCAATACCAAAGATTTGGATTTCAACATCAAGATTCAAGGTTTTCAGTCTATCGATTAATTCAGGTACGCTTCCGCAATTCAGTTCATTCAGTTTATTGTTCTTGATGATTTGACATGATAGATCCTGAGTTTAGATTTCATATTTAGTTATGATTTAATTCTAACATGCACACCAACGGCAGAGTCAGGATTATCATATAGTGGGGTCTGAGTGGACTTTGGGGTACAAGGATTCTCATACATCTATAATATAAATATTGTTGACCCCATACCCAAATAAATTAAATGGGGTCAATTCTAATATTTCCATAAAAAATGGTACAGCAACTCATTTAACTCTTTGAAAATCCTATACCGCAACAAATCAAGTGGGGTCAATTGACCCCCCTAAACTATATGTGGCTCTGCCACTGATGCACACACCTTGTAGACAGAACGATCGAACCGAATCTCGAACATTATCCGCTTTTTTACTGAGACCACTTGTTAGGTTCTAACCCACACATAAAATTGATCAGTGAATAACTGAATATGAGATTCAATGTACAAATCACCTTATAAATCTTGTGCATGAAATCGATATAGATTGATTGATACTTAAATTGCTTCCTCTGAACTAATAGGTCATTAATTAGTATTGGGGATTCAAGCATATAAAAAGAAGATTCAATGAACTAATAGGTCATTAATTAGTGACAAAATAATGTCATTAATTTGAGTTACTCACTACGTTTGGTTAATTTTCTAGCCCACGTATATTAAATTGATCAGGAAAGGTTAGGGTGAATATTCGATTGAGTCAAGTTAATTGAGTAAAAAAATGAGTTTTTCGAATTTTCGAGTCCTATTTTATAACTCAAACTTTATTTGAATTTTTTTTTCAAGTTGAGTTGTTTGAGATTCTATTCAAATTTAATTGTAAATATAATACTAAGCCGTTCCAATTTAAACTATTTTCTATAACCATATATGATATACATATATATTTCTTCATATGTAATATACATATATCAAGCAGAGTTAAACGACTCGACTTGAACTTAAAAACGAATCTATTAATTTTATTTAAATTTTTTAATTAGGTCGAAAAATACAATTTTTTCAAGTTGTTAATTTAAATAGACATGTTTGATTTATATATAGATAAAAATTATATTAATAATATATCAAATAATAATTCATATAAAACGCGAAATCCTTGTCCACTCGAAAAGGTCTGCCTCCTACTGAGAGGGGCCAAGGAGGCCAAACCTTAAACCATATTTTATTATTCCGACTTACTATTAATATTTAACCATTGATTTCTAATTTATTAGGTCAACTAATTTAGATCGGACTTATACTTATTATGAGGGTGGCCCTTTCAATTTATTTTTTTTCTATTTATATCATCAAGATTCTAACCCTTAATTTTGCTTAAAAGACTTAACATATCATCTTGCTAGACTAACGGGTTGTCGGTTAATAAGTTGGTATTATTAATATTGCTTGCCAACAAGTTTTTTTTAAAGTTAGTTATTATTAATATATATTTAAATATAAAAATATATAAGTATATAATATTTTTGATGTTTTATTATAAAATTAAGTATCTAAATTATATATATTTTAAAAGTTTTTTTTCGACATAAATGTCTAACGTTTTATTTTTTGTTAAAATACTGTTAAAATAGGTGAATAACATTTTATCTTACTACCATTTCAAGATCAATCCGTTAAAAAATTTGAATTCAATCATTACTTGACACATAATTTTGATTTTTTATTTCTTTTATTATTACTTTTTCAAATTAAAATTTCTTAAATTTCAATAAAAATTTTAAAAAAATTTAAATTCTAACTAAAACTCTAAATTCACAAAACATCTCAAACCTATAACCTTAAATTTCTCCTATGTCTCTGTCGATCTGCTTGTTGTCGCCATCACAATGAGGTGTCCTCCTTTAGTCGCAAGATCTGTAATGTCGTTCGTCGTTCTTTATTTGATTGGAAACTATTAGGGTTTGATGTTCAACATTCAACTGGAACGATATTTGTTGATATTTGAAGACAAAAGAGTGAGATATTTGGTAGTGGGGTCTAGCGACAGAAGGGTTTGGTGCCGGCGGTTGATCGGTTATGAAAGCGGATAAATTTAGGGATTTGGAGATTTATGGTTTATTGGGAATTTTAAGGTTTTTTGAAAATTAAGAATTTTAAGTTTAAAAAAAATAAAAAAATAAAAATTAAGTTACGTGTCATGCATTTATAGATGGTGATTTTTTTAACAGACCGACCTTAAAATATAACGAAATAAAATGTTAAACACTTGAAAGAGAAAAAGAAATTTAAACACATAAAACAAAAACATAATATAATTTGGACATTTATTCTATAATAAAGCCTAATTTTGAACATGTTAAAGAATACTATGAATATATTTAATATATTGTTTCAGTAAGAAAGAAATACTTAGGAGATTGTTTCGAGACACCTTTAAGGACCCTCATACTATACTGGATACTTGCAACATACTGTTAGGTATATTTTACTGAACAAATGTATAGCTCTTAGTGATGATGTAAATATGCAGATTTGTAGACAGTGGGGGATTTGTTGAGTTACCTGGCTATAATGTATTATTGTAGTAGTTCATCTACTTATAATAAAGTTTAAACCATTTATCTAAAAAAAATTAAACACCTTAAATAACCCATTCCACCCTCTTAATACTACAGATGGAAATCGTTTGCCCTCAAACTATGCTTTTTTTGTGCTCCCACTTAAAAAAAATAGGTTTAGAGTTTAAGGTTTGAGATTTATGGTTAGGGTTTAGGGAATTAGGAGTATGGAAAATTTTTAGAGTGTAAGGTTTAGGGTTTAAGTTGTAGAATTTAGGGTTAGGGTTTAGAATTTAATTTTTAACTATTTTTTAATATAGGGCATAAATAGAGACATAATTAGGGTAGAGGATTTTTTAATACTAAAGCTTAGTTGTTATGATTTGTCAAGATCATGAGCACCCAAAATTGAAATTATAGGTTAGTGTATTACAATATGCTAATAAATCCATGGACAAAAATCCTATGTAACTTTTTGGTGCTCCTTTTTATATCTCAACACTAAAAATTAAATTTTAAGTTCTAACCTTAAATTTTAAAATTTAAACCTTAAATCCTAAATTCTAAAAAGACACCTACCCCTAATTCCCTAAACCCTAAATATAAACCCTAACCTTAAACCTTAATTCTAAACCTTAAACCTATTTTTTTAGTGTGAGCATAAATAGGGGCACCAAAAAGGTACATGATTTCTATCATAAATCCATACCCTCATTCTTAAGTTTTTTTTTTAATCACGGTATCTTGTTCAATCGACTAATTTGGATCAAATTTTATAAAGGTTCGATGTACGATCGACCTTTTCAACTCAATTTTCTCCATTTTTAACGTCAAAATTAGAACTCCTAAACCTTACTTAAGAGACCCAACACTTCATTTCGCTATACAAGCTAGTTGTTTGTCTCTCCTTTTCCTAAGTTTAATTGCAACTAAACTTTAAATATACAACAGTTTAATGATATTTTGTGACTATAAATTATGGAAAATATCTTATGCACCGACAGTGAAAATGAAATGTTTTTGCAAACATTCTAGTTTTAGGGTTTATGGTCTCAATTTAGGGTTTATGATTTAAGAGATTAGGTGTATGAGTTTAGAATTTAGGGTTTGTAGTTAGAATTTAGAGGTTAGGGTTAGGTTTTAGGATAATATAGTTAGGGAGTTAGGTTTTAACCAATAAACCTTAAATTATAACTACACTCTCTAAATTCAAAATCAATACACCTAAACCCCAAAACTCAAAACCCTAAACAGAGTCTCTAAATCCTAAAATCGAGGCGTTTGTGAAAACAAAATTTATACAAATAATTGTGCATGGAATAATTACTCGTAAATTATTTGATAATACTTAAATTTATAAAATTAGTAATCTATAAAGACCAAATGAAGCGTCGCAAAATTCGTGGCACTGTTTGTTGCTCGATTGAAGTCTTTCGAGATTCAACGTTTGACGTTTGATTAAAATAATATTTGTCGATTTCTGAAGACGAAGAATGAGGTATTAGGTAATAGAGATATAACGACGAAAGAAGTGAACGGTGTCGATTGTTTTGACAACAACATAAGATGAATTTATGATTTTTTTGAGAATGTTAAGATTTTAGAAAAAATTTTAATTAAGAATTTTAATTTTTTTTAAAAATTAAAAATAAAAATTAAGTCACATGTCATACATTTAGTGGATGACGAATTTTAACATATCAGCTTTAAAACGTAATGAAATGAAACATTATACATTTAGTTTAACTATAAAAATTAAGCACTAAAAATGAAATATAATTTGAACATTTATTTTATAATAAAACTTATTTCTGAATGCATTAAAGAATAATATTAATATATTTTTCTCTTTATATCCTTCCCTATTTTCTTTTACTTTTTATTAAAAAATAAATACCTAAATGTAACCCCTTCCACCTTTTAATGCCTAAGCTTAGTTGTAATAAATTGCCAAAATCATGAGCACCTAAATTTTTTAATAGTCTAAAGGTGATTACAAGATAGTATCTGAATATTCTCAACTCTTTAGTAAAGTACACACTTTGTGGACATTTACCTTGTAGACATTGCGATTGAATCCGAGTCTCTTAGAATGAATATAATCTATTTTTTTTACTGGAATCACTTATTGAGTACCCAAAATTGAAATTATAGATTAATGTATTAAAGTATGTTAATAAATCAATTTCCTCGTTCCTATGTTTAATTGCAACTAAACTTTAAATATACAACAGTTTCGTGATGTCTTGTGATTATAGATTATTCAGTAATATTTAAATTTATAAAAATTAAATTATAGAAACTAAATTTTATCTGAATCTAAATTATATAAATTTTATTTTAAATCATGAAAAAATTTGAGACATTATATTTTTATATTTTTGGTCACTTGACCCATTTCAGGTAAGTTTGAGCCTCTTTGCTCAGTAACCAGAGGAAGGTCTGCAACTTCCATATACATATACATATACATATACAAATGAATTAAAAAGAAGAGAAATAAACAAGAATTACAGAATCATACAAATTGATATAGTTATGACGATTAGATGTCGATATTTTTCGTGTACGACAAGGTTGCCGGCGGCGTTCGATTCTTCCCTACTACATGTTCGACTTTCTTGAAAATGTTTACGGTGAGGCGAATGGTGTGAGCTAGAAGAAGAGCAGCCATCACCAGAAGCCACACCACCAGAGCATAGTTAAGTATCTCAGTGACTTTCAGTTCCTGTGACTTCGGTGTGAAAACTAGAAGTGAAATTCTGTATGTAAACGCCATGGCCGAGATAGCAACCCACATGATCACAGTCAAAATCCACATGAAGAGCCTTTTCTTGAAAGGCAACCCTGTGATCAGCAGCAAGATAATGCTCATCGATGCGATGAAACTTATCGTGTTTGCAGCGAGGTATTGACCGTAATAGCTCTGGTTTCGATATGCTGTTATGGAAGTCCCCGCCTCGTGTGATCCATCGGTGTGGTTGTTGCCTCGGGGTGCTTGTATCAAACCATCTTGCCATAGACCACCAGGAGGGGTCAGTCCTGTTTGGAAAGACATTGTTGCCATAAGTGATGCCACTACCATCAATGAATCTCGCTTCCTTGTGAGCCAATCTTCCTTCTTGAAAGTCTTTTCCACCGACCGGTGACCATCTCGAGCTAATAGAGGTGTTGTTTCAGTACTCAGTCGAACAATTTGAGGCCCCGGATATGAAATTTCTGCCGCTTTTAGTGCACCAGCGCCTCGAAGGGATTCAGCCATCTCAAAGTCTTTCAATCCTCTTCTACTTTGTGCAAGGACATCTAATGCGGTTAAACCGTTTGCATTTACACCATTCACTTCAATGCCGGTACCGGAGAGCAGGAATTTTATTATCTGCAAAATTTTACATGTATACACACCTGATTAATACCAAGAGCAATAGAAAGGCTTGAAACTGATATATTAGGGTGATCCAATCTAATCCACACCTCAATTTGCTTATAAGCAACCGCTAGGTGCAATATAGACATGCCATAATCATCTTTAGCATTAACAATTTCATGGTCATTTATTACTTCAACTAGCAGCCTTAAAGCCTCAAATTGTCCATACTTGACACACAAATGCAATATGGTCCCTCCGGACGCCACCGCGACCCGAGCCGCTTGCGGTCTAACACGGACTAGCTCCTTCAGGACTTGAACCTGTCCCTTCATGGCTGCAAGATGAAGAGGATTTCTTCCTTCTTTATCAACAGCCAGACACATATCAGGGTTCACAAATAGCAATGCTTTAACTATCTCAACAGACCCTTTCGCCGAAGCCAAGTGAAGAGGCGATGAACCCTTTGAATCTAATTCTTTGGTGAACTCTGGCTTTCTTTGTATAACCTCCTTGGCGAAATCTGTATGTCCAAGCATTGCTGCAACATGTAAAGGAGTCTCGAAGGCGTAATTAACGAGCACACGGTCGAGAAGCAACCGATCGTGTCGGATTAATTCTAACAAAATCGTTACGCTCCCTTCTTCTGCTGCTTCATAAAGCTTGTTTTCCAATGTTGCTGCCATTGTTTTCAGCTTTGTGTTCGAACCTGCAGACGGTGGATTAAGTAGTTGCAAACGAAAGAATTTTCAAGCCAAATTTGTGTGATGGAAAACTCCATGACATTTCCTTGATGGTGATGTCTGCAAAACAGTTGAATGGGTTTATAAGTTTATAAAAGGAGCTAAAATTGACAAAGAAACATGCGATGAACAGTTGAGCTGACAAAATCAAAATGCTGCAGCATTTAACAAGTTCTAAACTCAAAACATGGTTGAATCTTATGTAATTGTAACACGAGTTGTTATATATTTCAAAGAGCAGGTGAGAAAATTTGATTGAATAGCCGACTGAAACGGAAATACTGGGTTCAGTATTTTTCCCATCTTTGAATCTTCCTGAACTTTGACCAATTCTATATTTGGAAAAAGAACATGAAAAGGCTAAATCAAAGTTGCAGCGGACAAGCTTCTGACATCACTTATGTCTTGTTCCTGCAAAGACAGGGATAAAGACACAGGGTTCAGGCCCTGTAAGACTGAGCTTAGACCTAAACATTAAACAATCAATGGTCAGTCCAAATATCTAGGTATAATTTTCATAGAGCCTGACTGTTAATAAGTGTCCAGAATAAAATAACAAATTTTAGTTATGCGTTTGATATATTTTTTTAATCAAATAAATGTTTAATGTTTTCTTTTCGAAATTTAAATAAGATTTTTTTTAACGGTGAAAAAATGTTCATTATGCGATTAGAACATAATACGTGATATGTTTTTTTGTTTTTTTTTAATTTTAAAATTTAAATTTTTATCAATCAAATCCTCAAATTACATTTCTCTCACTGTCTGGCATTTTCACACATTGGCGGTTTACTGTTTACTGCCCAAGCGCTGCATAATTAATGGTTCGACATTCCCGTCCTCTATCTGTCAGTCAAAATCTAATTGGCCTCTTTTTTTCATTGTTGGATGTTTGTTGTAGTGCAATCGACAGTTCATTTGTCGTTTTTCGACGATAAGATGATAGAATTTTCAATCGTGGGGCCTGACGAAGCAAAAATGGCCGGTGGTGATTAAAATCAGTAGTTTAAAGAAAAAATTTAGTGATTTAGGCCTTTAGGATTAAAACTTGTGTTTTTTAAAAGATAAAGGTTTTTAGGGTTTCTTTTATAAAATTATATTTTTAAAAAATAACAAATAGTTTATGTGTCACAATTTTATTAGATAACAAATTTTTTTAATAATCGTGATAAAAAGACATTATTTAAGTTATAAAATAAAATATTAAACATCTATTTAATCTAAAAATAATTTAAATATTAACTAAAAATATAATTTATACATTTATTTGACGGTTACATTTTTTTTATTTCAACTAAAAAAAATTAAACGTAGTATCTCTCAATCAAATAGTGAATTAGAGCTTTTAACATGTTACATCACCTGCAAAAACCAGAGCTGTGATTCTGTTTATGGAATCTTAATTAAGTTCGGTGGTAATTAAGCAAGGCAATCAATTAGAGATAGTAGACGAGTACAATTTGCGAATTTTGTATCGTATTTATTTCCGTTAAAGTGAAAATGAGTATAAATTTGGTGGGTAGTGGATATGTATGGGTATAAAAAGTCATTCCCACCGTGAGTAGTTATTAGGTGATATATTTGAAACCTTACTCGCACCATATCCGTCTTCATCCATCTGCCTTGCATCCGTCCGCCCACTAACTATCCACTATATGAACTTTAAACCATTATAAATTTAGGAATAAATTCACAGACTATTCTGTAAACTCTAAGATTTTAAAGGACGTGTCTTATAATTTAACTAAATATGCTTTAGTTAAGTTAAGTAGAGTTTATACTGGTGTAAATATATTTTTATTTATAGTTAGTTAGTTAGTTGTAATTAAGTAGAATTTATATTGTTGTAAATGTGTTTTAGTTAAATTAGTTATAGTTAATTAGTTAATTGTAATTAAATTTATATCGATATAAATATATTACATATAAGCACATGATGAATCAATAAAGTATAAAAAAATTTACTTTTTTTAAAAAAAATTATATAATTTATTTTTACATAATTCGGCGGGTACGATCAGGTACATGCGAGTATAAATAGGTACATGCAGGTACCTTTCCTCGATCCGCAAAAACCCTTGCTAAAATCCATAACCCTTGTTGTTTTCTTCCCTCTACTACCGTTAAAGCTCCCCTCTTTTTCATATCCTTCTCATTAACTCTACCCATTTCACTTTCTATGAACCCCCACCACTTTGTATTTTCCCTTCTCTTTTGATTCTTTGCGCTTAAGATCTCTGTTTTTGTTATTTCCCAGTTGCCGTTTGACAATAAAGATGAACCCTTGAAGATGTTGCAAAGACATGGTTTTTCTCTGGTAAGAATCAAAGATAAAATCTGGGGTTTTTGTATAGTGTTTAAATGCTTGACTTGTTTCTCCTGATCCAAGTTCGATCTCAGATTTGGCTCCGCAAAAGGAAAAAAAGAACAACAAAAAACCTTTTTTGTTTCTGGTTTTACAGCTAATAGAAGCTAGAAAGTCATGAATTTCCCTTTTATTTTCTGCTTAAAGTTCCTAGCTTTATTTTGTCCAAATGCTAGAATGCTAATAAGCCTTCAGATTTTACTTAGTTGAGCTAAACAGATTACAAAGGTGGCGAAAATGAGTTTAACTTCCGCTGAGGATGATTCAGGGTCAGAGATTCATATACCAGCAGATATAGATTGGCAAGGGCTTGAAAAATCCAAGTTCTTTTTTCTTGGTGCCGCCTTGTTTTCAGGTGTATCGGCTGCTCTTTACCCTATTGTAGTGTTGAAAACTAGGCAACAAGTTTCATCCACTCAAGTTTCTTGCTTTAAAATGTCCTTCTCCATTATGAAATATGAAGGATTTAGAGGATTTTATATAGAGGTTTTGGCACCTCTTTGATGTTAACAATCCCAGCTAGAGCACTTTACATGGGAGCCCTTGAGGTTACCAAGAGCAGTGTTGGCACTGCAACTGTTAGTTTAGGGTTTTCGGATACTACAGCAACTGCTATAGCTAATGCGGCTGCCGGTTTGAGATCAGTTATGGCTGCACAACTGGTTTGGACCCCAGTTGATGTTTTGAGCCAAAGTCTTATGGTTCAAGGATACAATGATATCAATGGTAGCAAAAATGGAAATTCTAATGTGAATTTTTATAGATATAGGAATGGTCTTGATGCACTTAGGAAAATTCTACATGCACTTAGGAAAATTCTACATGCAGATGGTCCTAAAGGACTATATAGGGGATTTGGGATCTCGATTTTGACTTATGCCCCGTTGAATGCGGCTTGGTGGTCATCTTACTCTGTTGCACACAAGCTCATTTGGAGTGGTATTGGTTGCTCAATGTGTAAGAAAGATGAGAGTGGTGGTTTTAGGCCTGGTTCAAAGGCCTTGGTGGCTGTCCAAGGGCTAAGTGCAGCAATGGCTAGTGGTGTTTCAGCTTTGATCAGCATGCCACTTGACACCATCAAGACCAAATTACAGGTGCTGGATAGGGAAGAGAATGGGGTAAGAAAACCATCGGATGTTTTGCAAACGGTGCGGAATTTAGTGCTAGAAGGTGGATTGGCAGCTTGTTACAGAGGATTGGGACCACGATGGGCATCGATGGCTATCTCCGCAACAACCATGATCACTACGTATGAGTTCTTGAAGCGGTTATCGACTAAGACCCAAGAGCCCTTGACAACATGAAAGGAGAGGCTGAGGGCTTTAACCAGTTCCCTTAGTAAAGGGGTTACTAATTGTAAATTCTTTTAGCATCACCTGTATATTAATGTACATCTAGCAGCTTTCTCGTTCTTTTTTCTTCATCTGGATCACTCTGTAATAATGTACTTTCATGTTCAATATAAATATAGTTCAATCCTTCACTACTCAAAAGCTTTGAACCTTAAGTAGTTCGCTCGAGCCGATATAGCCTGAGTGGCAAGGTTGTTATACGTCGATATCAAAGATCCGGTTCAAAACTCAAATTTGTAATGAGATCTGTATAAACTTTGCTTGAACAAACTTATAAGGATTGGTTGATGTATTGTTAGAAATAATTCTTGGAAACAAACAGGAAGCTCACATGCTTCGTCACTAAAGAACACAGTCGCTGCTGCATCTTAAATGGGGAGAAATCCTAAGTTTTTAACCCTAAAAACTTCATCTTCAGATTAGGACTAAAGAAGCGGATTTTGGCGGCAACAAAAAGAAGAAAAAATTATTGCCTTCAGGCCTGGGAGATGAACTCACATACATACATTTGTGTGTCAGAATCACATAACCAGAGGGTTGGAAAATCAGGGGCTGATAAGGAAACCCGTTCGCCCCGTTGGATTTTCCATGGACCATCCAACATCTGCCATTATTAAGAGTGTGTATGGACCTGGCAAGTAGAAACAACCAGACATACATACACCTGCCACTCTATTTAGAAGTTGATTCATGAGTGCCACTTTGGTTAATAAGTCATTTCTGTTGGTTTAGTTATTGCATTGAGATATGCAGATTTAAGGAAAGCTCCTATAATGGCATGTAAGTACAAGTTTTGAGCCTAAGATGTGGATGGAAAATAATATTGGTTTTTAGTTCAATAGTATAATTGATACTAAAAGTTCAGCGCGGTATTTGATGTCAATTGTAAAACAAATCAGTCATACCATTTTAACAGAAACCATCGGTTAGAATTGAGTCGACTTCTGCTCACCCCTTTTTCATGAATCAATTGAAATAAACTTTGATAAAAAAAGAAGAAATGAAGTTGAATGTATAAAAGCAAGTCTCCCTTCCAATTGCAGAAAGAAATGATTCTAAATATCCAATTTTATAACCAAATTAAACAGCAAGTTCACAGCCTACATATTCTATGTAAACACATCTCCTACATTAAAGGACACATTGACTACAAGCAGACTTGACTACTTCACCTACTAGACAGTTAGAAACTCCACAATATCTGAATTCACATAAAACGAACCACCAAGAAACCACCGTCAAGGTCAAGGTCGAGCTCTCTTGTTGCTGCACGATGGGCATTTGTACTGCTTAATATGCTCGGCCCTTGCCGGCGTAATCTTAACACACTTCCCATGGAACCATTTCTCACAGATATCACAGCAAATCCAGAATTCATCAGCTGCATAATTCTCTCCACAAGCCCCACATAATGTCTGTCCGTGCTCCTCATCATCTTCCTCTTCCATGCCATCTTCATCCACATCCTTTGCTGGCACCGCCTTCAGATACTTGAGCTGAGATTCAGAACCTCGCTGCATATTTTCGAACATAAAAGGAAAGGAAAAATATAATTTATAAGGCCAGCTTCCCTTAAACTGTAAAGTTATTTTAAGCGTTCGGGTTTGCTAGAATTGGATTTGTGGTGAATTTCTTTCCATTTTTGGTCTCACAAATGTCAGTCATGTCCTTTTTTCGGACACAACCCATTGTGGTGACTAGATTCGGTATAACTAAATTAAAGTTCTAGTGCATAAATGGGATTTTGATAAAGAAAATCATCAACCAAGATTAAAATTTACGCCATAAACCCTACAAACTGTGAGAATAACGTATAGAATGTTATCGCACAGCCCTCAATCAAGCTTAACCCTAAAATTTAAACAGATTAACATTTAACGAAACAGCTAAGCAAGAAAAAAATGTCCCATAGGCCGTACCTTAGAGTTCGATTTAGATTTGCTGCTGCTATGATTTGAAACTGACGATTTTTCCTTTGTATGTTTCTTAGCCACTCCTGTCACAACTTCGAATATTGTTGGAAGATCATTTATCATATTGAAAAGGCGTTTCCTGCATCAAATTGACCGGTATTATTGCAGAAAACAAAACGCGGCTCAAAGTATATCATACTTGTTACAGTCAATTAGCCAAATGCAAATTTGATATATAGTGTCCCGTTTTAAGCATGCTAAATCTGACACTGTAAGCGCTTCAAGCTGAGGCCTATATTTAACAATCAGACCAATCATACATTGAAAGTAGAACACTTAGCTTTTAAACCAGTAAATGCAATAAATTTTCAAGGAAATCTTAAATATAGGTGTTCAAACCAAATTAGTTAATGGGGCTCCGGGACCATATAGCGAATTCTGGCCACGTTAAACAAGTTTAGATAATGTACTAAATTTTACCTTAAAACAAAGATCCATTTATGAAAGAAACGAGTCCAACTGAGAAGTTTCCACGATAGACACATAATTATTGTAAAAATACTAACGAATAGCAGAACACCAAAACTGCAAGATACTCAAAGCAATCATTTGGATGACCGTTGCATGCCTAAGAGTAACTTGGCTTACTTACATCTATAACGGTGTACAAAGCCAAAACAGGATATGACACTCGGAGCAAGGAGAAAGTTACCTATCAGCTTTATCGAATCCAAACCTAGCACCAAAATAGAAAGCCACAGCAAGTAACCACGTGTCACATTGTACGGCAACCAAAGACAACCAATCCTTCTCCTGCATCCCGTCTCTGGCAAAGTTAATACCCAGCGCAGGCTCCGGAAGTTCTGGAGGCACCTCTTCAGCCGGTAAATTCACCTCCCATTGCTCACTGGGATATCCATAAAGGCAAAGATTCTCCTTCTCTGTAACCAAAGTTTTAAAATTTCAATTAACTCGGTTCCATTCCGTGCTTCTGTAATCAAACGAGGTAAAATGATGAAAATGCTTTTTATCCAAAACAAATCCATCTAACAAACCAATCACCAACTAATAATTTTGAAAAACAAATAGTAACTTATAAGAAAAGAAAAGAATAAACATTTCTAAAAAATATTCATGAGAAATAACAACAAAAGGCTGAAAATTAATCTAATCTACCTCGTCTGAACAAAATGTTGGAATAGATCCCTCTTAGATCAAAACAATTCATTCTCATCTCAGAAAGGAAAGTTCAAATTAAGCATTGAAAGGATGTTCAAAAACAGGTAATTTTTTCTTCATCACATAAGAATTAAACAGCAATAAAAAGCTAGAATAGTAACTACCATTGCATGCACTAAAAATTTTATTTCACTTTATACTAAAGTCTGAATTTTTATGTTTGATTTACAAAAAAGAAAATACATTGAAAATAAAAATTCCAACTTCAATTCTCCAGATAAATCATTTCAACAAAACGAAAGGTGGGGTATAAGAAAACCCAACAACAAATTCTCAAAAAAAAAACAGTACCTGGATCGCACCGCTTGTAGAACTCTTCAACATCTGCAAGCAACACCAAACCCAGAAAAGTAAACAAGTAAAAAAACAAACTTTAAAAGATGAACATAAAAAAGGGTGGTTAAGGAGATGACAAACGCGTAAGACAGTACAAATTTGAGAAAAAGGGGAGGGTGGAGAATAATACCAGTAGTAAGAGCTTTAATCATGGCAGCTCTCCGACCCTTGAAATCTCGAAAGACTTCTTCGACTGTACGTGGGTTGCATGAAGCACCGCCGTCCATAATCCAGACTTTTTTTTAAAATAAATTTTCTTTTTTGATTGTTGGGGTAGGGAAACAGAGAGGGAAAAGGAAGGAAAAGATTTTCGGAAAATGGAATCTCTTTTCTTTAAGTTTAAGAGAGAATTTGACTGACCAGTTTTTCTCTGGTGGAGAAAAATGAAGGAAAGAGACACAGAGTGGATTTGATGGGGGGAAGAGTCCGTGATTCTCACCCCGGCTTGGCCCATGTGTCTAATAGACTATTACTACTATAAATAAAGAGGCTAATTTATCATTTAGTTCTTGAACTTGTCAGTTTTTTTCATTTTGGTCTCTAAATTTTATTTACATTAATTTTTGGATCCAATATCTTTTAGATAAAATGTTGTGTTTTATTTATCCAAAAAGCAGTAATCTGCTACAATAAACGTATCCTTTATGAAAGGGACCTCAACCTATACAGAGCTGTACATTAAACTATATCATTCCTATCCATACATTCAACCATTAAGTTTGATACAAACTATATTCTTTATATTACCAACAATTGTATCAACTGCATTGACAATTCCTTTGAACCATCTTATATTCTTTTCTTTTCTAGATGGCATATATGCAACTGCACTAAGCGATCTTGAGTATAAACTAGGGTGGTAAATGAGACGAGACAAATCGCGAGTTATTCGAGCTTGATTCGGTCAAAACTTGATCAAAGTTCAATTCGATTGGACTCGACTCGAGCTTGAACTCGGCTCGAGTTCTTAACGAGCCGAGCCGAGCTACTTGATACCTGACTCGAAAAACTCACGAGCTACTCGAAAATATAAAATACTAATTTTTTATAATTTAAAATCTAAGTTCTTAAACTTAAAACCTTAAAATATAAACCCTAAACATAAGTCTTGAACCCTAAAATCTAAATTCTAAACCCAACAGTCTTAACCTCTAAACCCTAAACTAACACCCAAACCCTAAAATTAACAAGCTTGAGTTTACACAACTTGTGTATTAAAGTTTTTTCTTGATAGGTCTTTAAACGAGACGCGACAGATGGCGAGATACTCCAGTCCGACACGGTCAAAGATCGTCAACACTTTACTCGATTGGGCTCGAACTCGACTCAAATTCTTAACGAGCCGAGCCGAGCTCAGATTTCTCAGGCACGTTAAAAATTACTGAAGTTCGATCTCGACTCGAAATCTTAACGAGCCGACTCGAGCTCAACACTACTTGAGCTCAACCCGGCTCGTTTACACCCCTAGTATAAACATTATCAAGAATCGGCCCTTCAAATGATCAGTAGTCTACCGCCAGGGACGAAGCTATGACATGTCTCGGGAACCACTGTCCTCGTTTTTTATTGTTAAAAAATATGTATGGATGTTTATCGATTTAGACCTTTTAATTTTAGTTTATTTTGATTTTGCCCTCTCTAATTTTAGTTTAGTTTGATTTTGCCCCTCGACCTAATATCCTGACTCCGTCCCTGTCCACTGCAACTTATAATCCCAGTGTTTAACCATCATGTTCAATCCGCATAATATCAAAACATATCTCCAATCATTCTTTGAACAGGGGAACTCGAAAAACAAATAATCTCGAGTCTCATGCAAGGGTGTTCAAACTTTGGTTAAAACTAAACTAATCGACCGAATTAAAAAAAATTCGGTTAATCGGTCGGTTAACTTTAAGTTCGGTCGATTAACGGTTAATGATTTTTTCAAACTTCGGTTTTCGGTTAATTCGGTTTGAAATTGGTTAATTAACCAAAATTTTTATATATTATATATTATATATATTACATATATTTATTTTTGGTCACTGAAATTTTAAAAATTATAAAATGATCATTAAATTTTTCTGATATATTATAAAATGGTCATTAAACTTTATCAATTAGCAAAAAATGATTTATCGATATTTTATAACGTGCAAGTCAATAGCCATTTTGTAATAGTTCGATAAGTTTAATGGTTGTTTTATAACTTTTGAAAGTTTAATGCCTAAAAAGATCATTTTAAAATAATTTAGTGACCTTTTGTGTAATTTACCCAAAATTTTATAACAAATTTCAGTTAATTCGAAAACCGACAGAATTAAAGAAACTTTTTTCGGTTCGGCTAAAAACTTTCAAAAATTTCGGTTCGATTAACCGTTAATAAGAAAAAAATTCGGTTAATGAATTTTTGGAAGTTCGGTTCGGTAGGTTAACCGAACCGACGGATTAAACACCCCTAGTCTCATGGCCATCCTCACAACAAACAGACATCATTGAGGACAATTCCCAGATTCAGTAATCGAACTTTTGTTGGAATTCGATCCAAAATGACCATCCAACCTATAATAGAATGCTTGGGAATGTTGGATGAAAACCATATCACTTTGTGTCATTGCACCTTGTCCGATACATCTCGGACTCTTTCCCAAATCCAAGAGAGTCTGACAGTAGAGCAATTAGTGACAGTGCTGAAATAACTGCAGCTTCATCTCTCAGCTGCAGTAATTTCCACACTATCCAGTTATATTGAGATTTGGGATTCATTAAGTGATTCCAGTGATAATGAATGTTGTTATTTTTATTAGGTGACTTGAATTCAAACAACATAATTTATAATTGTGCGTAAACTTATCTAAATCGAAAGGAAAATTGAGTCAATAACAACTTCATTGCTAACATGAGTGTCCCCTGCCCTGGTTGACTGTTCACTAGTTTATATTGGAACTTTGGATACCTCACCCTAATTCTGGAAATAAAAAAAAAAAACAAGATTAGGCCAGGCCATAGGCTCATACCATCACTCCGGCGGCGAGTGAGAGGGATGCAGCCGCGACTGCTTGCGAGTTCTCCGGACGGGTTTGATTAGGCCAGGCCATGATATGGAGTTGAATAATATCCATTCCTTCGATAGCCGAAGTTAGAGTATCCTGTATTTCATTGTGATCACAACAATGTATGAACCCATCGGAGCTAACAAGCGAAGGCATAACGCTCTTCCCTTCTAACCGAGAGATAACAAGCAGATGCTTCTTAGAATCTGCTTGCTCGAGTAGTTGTTGCAAGCCAGCTCGGTCCGCGGCTGAGCCTTTTGTCACCGAGAATACACATATAAAACCCTGTGGAGAAGCAATGGGAATCGAGTGATCACCGAGGTGAATAAAGCAAAGAATAAAATTGGAAGATTGGGAGTTAATTTACCTCATCGGTTCGGTTTATTTCCATTCCGAATCGAGTTTCTCCCAGTTTGGGTACCATTTCAAGCGACACTTCTTCTACTCCTGGTAAGAACCATAGCCTTATGCCTTGCACTAATTCTACAGATGTACTTGTGTTTTGTTGCTTCCCTCGACATATTTCCTTTGCTGTAGGATTTGTTTTCTCCTTGGAGCAAGAATATGTTCCCATAGATGCAAAACATACATATTTTTAGTCTCTCTAATAAGATTGAAATAGGTCTAATTATGGTTTTTGTCTCTCTAATTTGATGAAATTAGAGAGTTGGTCCCTCTATAACGGACCTAGAAAATCACATGGCTTAAGATTGGGAGACAGAGAGAGGGTGTACCGAGTTGACAATTTGTTCAGTTTGGATATTGACAAAGACAAGAGGAGCCCCAGAAGAAACAGCAGCTGAAAACCAGGCCATGCACCTTGAGATAGTAGCCTCAATGTAATATTCACCTTGGAAGGGCGTGAAAAGCATGGAACTAACCACGGTGGATCCTTGATCCGGCAGGTAAGTACCCATTGTTCTCTTCCAATCATACTTCACTTCCTTTCGGTTGAACCCTCTAAAATCCACATTCACAATCCTCCTGCTCATCTCTGCATGTTGATTGAATCATGTATGCATGGATCTTTGGTATAGTGAAATGAAATATTTGTTGGATTTCATGGTTTTGATTAAGAGTAAGAGAGCATGTTCAACCACATGTTGCTTTCAATCTTGTATGAACCGCATTTGAAACTGTTAAAGTTGTGTGATCCAAATTTTAATTTGGTCCGGTTCAAGATATTTATAAAGAAGCGGGGACTAAAATGGGGACCTGCGAGGATGGTCGGAACAATTTAAATTCGTGTGAAACTCTATTTCTCCCTTTATATGTTCTAAGAGAACATGTTCAAATCTGTGTGGAAATTTGATATATTGAAATGAAATATTTGTTGGATTTCATGGTTTTGATTAAGAGCAAGAGAGCATGTTCAAACTTATGTTCCCTTCAATCATCTATGAACCGCTTTGAAACTGTTAGAGTTGTGCGATTCAAATTCTATTTTGGTCCAGTCCAAAATATTTATAAAAAAACAGTGACTAAAGTGGGTATATGGTCACGGCCGGAACAGTGCAAATCTGTATGAAACTCTATTCCTCCCTTTAAGTACTCAATGAATGATATATATATATACATAACTCAGTTCGAGTATAACTTATCATCGCGTTTAGACACAAACTCTTTTGTAATTTCTTTTTAGCATAGTAATTAAAGTTTTCTTAGTACATTATTCTTCTGTTTTTACTTTGGGATAATTTTGTTATCGTTTGTTTAATTATAACCGAAACAACAAAATGAAATCAAGACAGTGCACCACGTACCTTGTAGCGTCGTGCATTGCTCCGACGTCAAATCACCCAAAACAGCAACATGCCGATCATCTCTAGCCGCTCTTATCGTATACCTCCTCAGCAACATCGAACTCTTGTCTGCCACAACACGAACACGAAGCTTGAGTGTTGCATCACCTCTTCGGACCTTCACCCATATTGTCTCCACCTTCATCTTCCCCAGCTGTGAACTCAGCTCCGATCTTCCTTTCGCAGGCATAAACAGCTCGTCGTCGCCATCGTTTCCGAAAAGCCTTCGATGATGTCTCCGGGCAACGGCATGCTCTCGTCCCATTCTTCAGGCTCTTCTTGCTTCACTCGCTTCACGCAAACCAATGTTTGAGCACTGCCCATTTCTTTCTTTTTGGAAAAGAAACTTTGGGTAATTTCAATGGAATCTTGGGGACTTAAATGATCAAGGTGGTGGAGCTATGGAATCATCTATGGAGACATCAATTGATGTAATGTTTTATAGGTGTTTACGCCTATATCTTAGCAAATGTTTACCTATATTAATAATATGGTATTTGTATGGATAATTCTTTGTTTTGATGTTCATTATAAGACAAGACAGCCGGCTCCCAACTTAGTCTCCTTGTTTTACACACACACATATATATATATATATATGATTTATATTTAATATACTGACGGCAAAAACTTTTAATTTCTACAAACGCTTTAGTTTTTGAGTTTCAGGTTAGGGTGTATGGTTTATTAGTTTAGTTGTAGGGGTTTAGAATTTGGGGTAATGGTTAGAATTGAGGGGTTATGGTTAGGGTTTAGAGGTTAGGTTTTAGGGTAACATGTAGAAGATTTAGGTTTTAACCTTAAACTTTAAATTCTATTAACAAATACTAAATTCTAAACCGCTAAACTTAAATCCTACACCCTAAACTAAAGCCCTAAATCCTAAAACTAAAATGCTTGTGAAAATTTAAAATTTCTACCGCCAGTGTATTAAATAATTAACTATATATGTAGGATTTATAATAATGTAAACTCTAAATTATAAATTATAAATTTCAAATTTAAATTCTGAGTTTTAAAACTTAAATCTTTGATTTTAAATATTTACATTCTAAAATTAGTTTAAACAAGAAGTTTAATATCTTTTAAATAAGATTTAAGTTCAAATTTTGTGATAAAAGAATATTAATAAAATAATATAGTTATTGTAAAATATGGCATTTGTATGGATAATTCTTTGTTTTGATGTTCATTATAGTTATAGAGTCAAAAAATGTCTCCAACGTTTGATTGAATAGTTATTTTGGTCCCATTCTTTTTTTTGGAGCAATTCAATCCTCAACGTTTTATTTTGAATCAAAATGGCTCATCTATGGATGAAAATTGTTAGAAAATTGACGGTAATCAGTTTAAAATGACTTGACGAAAAAATAAGTTAGCATAAAAAATTATTTAATATTTTTATATTTTTATAAATTTATTTTTAACTAATGTAATATTTTTTCAAGTCAACACATTTGTTTATATGATACTGCCATGTCAGCGTGCACTGTCATATAGGTTTGTCACGTCATTTCAAGCTATTTACCGTCAGTTGACTGATAGTTTTCATCCGCGAAGGGGCCATTTTGACCCAAAGTAAAGCGTTGAGAGTTGAATTGCTCTAAAAAAAATAAATAAGAGGTTCATTATAAGACAAGACAGCTGGCTCTCAACTTAGTCTCCTTGTTATATATATATATACGAATGTAATTTTTTTGGCAAGCTATTTATGTGACTACCTAATTATAGGGTTTGACCTATTTTAATCACTCAATTAAAAAATGGGCAATCATATCTCCGAACTTTTAAATTGGTCATAATCAAATCATTAACAGCTAAAAGCTAATGGAAAATGTGATGTGGTAGTTAAAAAAAATTTGTATAATTACACATTGGCCCTTTTTAGTTCTATATTATATCAATTTGGTCCTAATTTTAATTTAATAAAATAAATTAATCGCTCAATTAGGTGATGACACGTGTCATCATCTTATTGGAGGAATTTAACTATTTTTTATTTAATAAATTTATTTTTCTCCTCCAATTAGGTGGTGACATATATCACCTGATTAGATGAGGAAAATAAAAGCAAATGCACAGCTTTGGCTTGGCTGTAGGGGTGGGCGTTCAATCAAGTAAAAAAAAATTAAGTTATTCGAGTTTACAAGTCTTATTTTATAATTCAAATCGAGTTAAATAATTTAATTTTTTCAAGTCGGGTTGAGTTTTGCCCGCCCCTACTTGGTTGAGATTTGATCTCATGTACTCTCGGGTACACTGGCGTGACTTTGCCATAGAACCAACTGCCAATTTGTGATATAGAGTACAATATATAATATATCTTTTAGTTTGTTGTTAATACTAGGAAAAAGAAAATAAATATGGATTAAAGGGAATCGAACATGATAAATTTGGGACGCATAAAAATATATAAACTAGTGTAGAAATATAATAATTAAATTAAAGTTGACAACAATATATACATATATATTAAATAATAGTTAATGCATGATTTAAAATAAAAAATTTAAAACTATATTAAAAATTCATCTAACGAATTCGAACCCAGGAATATAACTCTAATCATAAGATAAGTTTGGTTTCATTAAATAAATTTTTAATATGGTTTTAAATTTTTTATTTAATTAAATTAAATTTTGTTGAAAATATAAAATATAATAATTAAATTAAAGTTAATGTCATGAAAAAATAAATAAGATTAACAATAAAATTAAAGTTGACTCCAATATAATTTTTATTTTTAATATAATTTAATATATATAATGTTGTCAACTTTAATTTAATTATTATTTTTCTACAATAGTTTAAATATTTTTATGCGTCACATATTTATCATGTTCGAGTTCTCTTAATCCATATTTTTTCCTTTTCCTGCCATTAATAACAAATTAAAACATATATTATATATTGTACTTCATATCACAAATTGGTATTGGTAGTTCGTCAGGTGACGCATGTCACCACCTAGTTGGATGAGAAAAAATAAATTTATTAAATAAAAAACAAATGGTTAAATTCCTCTAATAAAGTGATGACATGTGTCGCCACCTAATTGAGTGGTTAATTTATTTTATTAAATTATAATTAGTACCAAATTGATATAATAGATAACTAAAAGGATTATATGTGTAATTATACAAATTTTTGTTAACTGCCATATCATCTCTTCCGTTAGATTTTAACGGCTGGTGGTGTGATAGTCTATTTTTTATTTGGGTGGTTAGAATAAAACATACCCCATAGTTGGGTGGTCACAAGGTAGTTTAACCCTTTTTTTTAATCATTGATATTCAATTTATTGGTTCTATGTTCAAAAAAATTATTGGTTCATTATGAAAGCGACCCTTTTAACCCAATTTACTTTATTTATAAAGCCAGAATTCAAACTTCCATTTTTACTTAAATATTTAAATTCTAAAATTAACCGACTTATTTAAACTACAAGAGTTTAATATCCTTTAAATAAGGTTTAAGTTCAAATTTTATGCTAATAGAATATTAATAAAATAATATACTCATTTAATAATAATTGACTCGACTTTAAGTTAAATTTAATTGATTTTTTTAACTATCAAAACAAGATTTCGAATTATGTATTTATGAGATAGGATCAAATTATATGATGTAAATTACTAATTCATGATATTGGATGAATATAATAAATGAATGAGATTAAAAGTTAAAAATGAAAGATCGTGAGGTTTTGTCTACGTGCAATCTCGTATTTATACATTTGATGTGAGCCTGGCCCGACCCATCATACACAGCAACCCAAGTTCTATATCGATTAGTCATTGGTTGGCATCAATGAATAGTTGTTCTATCTCGATTTCAAAACCTAACGTTTACGTTACTGAACTTTTAATTTGTTCAATTATACCATTAGAATGTTAATAATTACGCTATTAGATAGTTAAAGTTTGGGTAAACTACATCAGATACTAGTAAATTTTAGGTGTTTTATCGTTTATGTTATTGAACTTTTAATTTGTTCAATTATACCACTGTGATGTTAACTCGATAACGACGTGAATGAAAGTTGTTGATGTGGCCAAAATGGCGTCGATTCGATGTAGCTATTGATGTCTAGAACGACATCGTTTTAGGAACTAAACATTAGGGTTGTATCAATTTTGTCACTAGACTTTAAAACAATTATATTTTGTCTTTGAACATTTCGACGGCCGTTACCAGCCAATTGCCGCCTATCACTGGTCACCTTTGACAACAATATCATTAATTAAAAACGGTCATAAATAATTTTTTCTATGTATAAAGTCTAAAGAGAAGTCATCTCACCATAGTTTAAGTAAGCATGTGAATGAGCAACGTTCATACATGGGGCAATTCAATTAGATCTATTGTCCATTGGACGATGAAATTGTACATCGATGTCTAATTTACTGGTTTGATCAATAGTAGTTTTCATTAATTAAGAGGACGAGTGATTAAGTAAAGGAGTTGAGGGACTTATTAATTATTTTTTATTATTTTGAAAGAGGGTAGGTAAGTTATTAATTATTATTGATGAGTCACGACCCCAAATTTTGAAAATTTATTATTTGGTCCTTTACGGTTTTTAAAAATATAATGAGGTTCCTTCAAATATTTGAATGTCCTTTATAATTTTGAAAGTTCATCATTTGATTCTTTGTAAATTTTAAAAATTTTATTGGGCTCCTTTAAATTTTTGAATTATTTTTTTAAAAATTTTCATTAATATGTATTTATATATTAAAAAAATACAATAAAAAAATTTACCGTCGAAATTTTGTATTATATATATAATCTATTAAAAAAATCTCTAGTTGACCCCTTCCACCTCAGGATGATGATAATTATCCTTTAGAGCTACAATAGTTTTTTTAATCTAATATTGTACTAATTTTATAAGTGCTAAATCAATTTTGTTGTGATTTTTCTTTAAAAAGCCATCGAAATAATGTCCTAATATTTTTTTCTCAACTTAATTAAAATAATTTTTTAATAACGTTAAGGTGATTATAGGGTAGGTTCATACTTTTTCTTAAGCCTTTGATAAGGCATACACACTTTACAAACAAAGTTGCTCGAACCTAGGTCTTTTAACTCATAAAAAATATATTTTTATATATATTTTAATATTTATATATGGTCCATAATTGAGTTCGTAATATTATCTTTAAAATTTGAATCTAAATTCTCTCTATAATATATTTTAGGCTAAAGTACACAAATGGTCACTAAACAATCTCTGAAAATACAAAATGATTACCAAACTTTTAAAAGTTACATAATAGGTATTAAACTTTACTTTTTATTATAAAATGATCACTGAAACGTTAACTAGGAGACATGACAACTACAAAAAATTATATTATAACATATTTAATCCTTAATATTTACACATTCAATCAATTTAGACATCGACAATGAGGGTTACATTATGAATAAATTGATTGAATGTGTCAATATAGATGATTAAATGTTCTATTATTCAATTTTCTGTAATTGTCACATCACTCACTTAACGACAGTTAACGGCTCTGTGATCATTTTGTATCAAAAACTAAAGTTTGATGTCCATTATGTAACTTTTGAAAATTTGATGACTATTTTATATTTTTGAAGATAATTTAGTGACCATTTCTATAATTTACCCAAAGTAAAAACATTTAAAATATGATTTATAATTTTCTTATTCATATACTTCTTTCAGTTTGATATTTTATTTTAATTTCATTTTCATATTTTATAAACCCAACACAATTTTATCTTATGAAAAAAAACAATAATGTGGATTTACAAATAATCAGACTGAAAATGGCTTTTTGTGAAGTAGGGCCCATTTTCGGAGATGATTCAAGCATACACATCTCAAGAATTGCGTCATTTGTTGCCACGTGGCAAATTTTTGAAGAACATATTACTATTATGGGTTAATTACAAATTCCGCCACTCACCATTCTTATCACTCCCATTTTGGTCACTAAAATTTAAAAAATTTTAATTTAATCATTAAACTTTCAATTTACTCATATTTTAATCATTTCGCCGTTAGGTTATGATTGTGCAGTTATCTTTTGAAAATTAAGAA